>OY720465.1:29839187-30439187 GCA_963082715.1 Harpalus rubripes
ATATTGAATATAAAGAAAATGTATGTATTGTACATAATTTATATTAAAATAATTATTTTGTAGTGAGACATAAATATATGTATTTGTATTTAAAAATATTTTTCGTTTTATGCGTACAACCAGCTAAAATATCTGGCGAGAGGTTATGTGCTGACCACATCAGATTTTTAATATTCAGGTCTTGTACAGTTTTACAGATAAAAATATTTATAATTGACAAAGTTTAGTTTCACAAATTTAAATTATTTATTTAATGCATGTAAAACCGGTCGCCTCTCAAGCCCATTTACTATTTTCTTTCGTGATATGAAGTATAGAGAAACTAAAGAACTTTGTCATACGCTGGTATATCAAACAAAGAAACTCAAATTTGATCTAAACAAAATTTTTGTGCTAGCGCAAGCTATGTTACGTGCACATGTTTTATTACATAATAGGGGATTACAGCTCAATCGAATTAAGAGAAATCAGTAAAAAATAGTGAAAGTATATGCTTAATAATGAATATTAATAAAGAAATAAAATGATATAATTGAAATACTTCGGAAATAAGGGGGTTTTTGTTCTAGCAGCGTCACTCATATGAAATCCATATATATTATTTTGATTGGCGACTCAAATATCACCTATAAATATATAACGAATAGCCAGTTAGGGGCGCAGCCTACTACCAATGGAAGTAGAGAAATTCAAATAGCGGATGCGTGACTATCAGTCCAGTACTGCAATTCTCAAACAGTTTTTATTTGAATATAAATATTTTGCATTAAACTTAATAATTTAAATATATTTCCAATTATAAATCATGTCGACTTGTACAGTATAATAATATTAATTTATTTTTTATAAATATAATTTAGAAATAGCATATATTTCAAGAACATTTAGGTCCACGAAGAAAATAGTTTGATATAAAAACTTATATTCGTGATGTCACATCTATATTTTCAAATTTCGGAGGACTATAACTCGCTTATTAATAGAAATTTTATCACCGGATTTTCACCGACAGTCTTAGTTTTACTTATACGTTCAGATGAAATGGTGGAATCCCCTATTTTGGAAAGTGGTCTAGTCACGTGGCGCCGCAGTTGCACTAGTTCGCCGCCAAAATCTTCCATTACTATGCAATGCATCCATTACTGAATTTTTGCTTTTCATTGAAGAAAGGATTATATTTCTACTCCGTTCGTTACTAAAACTTTTTTCCCTTGATTTTTTTAATGAACAGAGTTTTCCTATTTTTATTTGTTATTTATATATCTTAATTTTTCTATTTAGTTTCATTAGTTAACTTTTTATATTTGAAAGTCTAGGTCAAAGGAAAATACCAGTTTTCCTTGATTATTTATTATCTTTTGGGATTTACGCTCTTAATCATTGTTGACCTTGATTCTGCAGATTATACCACACTCTTTATAGATGTTTCAACATTACAATAAATAGAATCCGTTTATCCGTTAGTTGTTATTGTTATGTTAAGTTCACATAATAAAGTAAATATGATTCAAAATAGTGCTATAATAATTTTATTATGTATGTATTAATATGATTGTAAGTGTAACAAATGAAATATATATATTTATTTTTTAATAGTTACTATAGTAAGTTCGGAACATCATCGTAGTGCACGACAATCGTTAAGGTAAAAATAATCATGTTTATTAGCTTTTTTCTAACACTTTTATTTCGCAGTGATAGTTGTTCTGTTCCGACGATTAAAAATGGAAGAATTGTGGTATTGGTTGACAATTATATACAAGGATCACCGGTACCAAATTACGCTTCAGTGAAATTTTTCTGTAATCAAAATTACGCCTTATATCCAAACAAAAAGTTAATCACATGCGATGATGGTTCTTGGACTAGTTCTATACCTGAATGCAAACGTAAGTTTTGAACACCACACTGCACTATTTTAAGTTATTATTAATGCACAGGCCTTAGACCATGTGACTTAACAATTTTGGCAATAAATGATTTCCTTGGAATATTTTGGCAAATATAAAGGTGGCTTTAGACGATCAAATATTTACATCAATTTTTTCAACTTCGTATTCGCAATCGAAATTAACGATAGAGGCGCTGATTTTCGAAACAAGATGGCCGCCATTCAATGGGTTTGGACAGTTCACATTATTCACTGAGTTTCGTTGACTGTCTATACAAACCGATTTTAAAATAATATATTAAAGAACGTGTTTTATAAGACATGTTTTTTCCGCACGCGTCAAAATTTAGAAAACGAGCGTTAGCGAGTTTTCTAATTGACAAGTGCGAAAGAAAGTCTTATAAAATGAGTTCTTTATACTATTTTTTATATTTTGCGCCTTCTACAATAACATTTACTTACTCAATTTGTGATTATATTTGTAACCATTTGTACATTTTCATGTAAGTAATCTTCCCTAAATAAAAAAAATAATAATTTCCACATTATATCATTAAAATGAATTGTCAATTAACTAAA
This sequence comes from Harpalus rubripes, assembly GCA_963082715.1. Lineage (NCBI taxonomy): Eukaryota > Metazoa > Arthropoda > Insecta > Coleoptera > Carabidae > Harpalus > Harpalus rubripes. The sequence continues at coordinate 29,841,658 of OY720465.1, forward strand.
AATAAATTAGGTAAAAATGGGTTAAAGAAACGTCATGTAGTACCAACCGTCTAAAACAAAAAGGTCATTACGATACGCAATTGTAAGTAAAATAAAACCTGCCTAAATATTTTAATAATAGAATAAAACACTCTTGAAAACTGCGTTTATAACATGTAAACAAGCACGTTTGAAAATGATAGTACGACAATCATCCGACATCTTGGTTGATAACAGCACCGCCACCTTTGATTTTATTCGCGATTACTCTGCTTCAAGTAAACTACTAGGTATAGTTCGTCTAGGGATCATTTTCCGAAGACTCGTTATCGTTTTATTATGGGTGCACAATAGCTAAAACCGCAATGCCAAAATATTTCGGTCCGTACAGTCGACCAGTTCAGTATTTGCAATGCTGGTATATATTTTACGACCAGTATTCGACTGTAGACCAAGACTGCACTTTCCAGATTTTAATGCGTTAATCTTTTGAACTTAGAATTTCCCTAATTTTCTTATAGGTTATTATAAGGTCTGTGAACTTGTCTCCAAAGGATTATAAAACCGTTATTTGTGGCTATGTAGGTATATAAATAGGTGTTGAGTTTAATTATTTTCACTTGTCTTTTGTACCTCCTAACTAGTGTACGAAGGCTGAAAGTGTTTTTTATTTTGTTAAATTAATAGGTGGTCCGGTACCTAAAAGAGTTCGAAAAGCTTCAGGTACTGACAAAATAGATGATTTTACGAAACAATATATAGTACTAACAATACATAATTCTTATGCTAATAATATTGTTCACACATTATCATCTTTACATGCAATGTTAAGAAAAGATATTTCTTTTGTACCTTCTCGAGCATGCCTACATCAGTGTTTAAAGAAAATGGGTTTTGTTTACAAAAAATTAGATCAAACATATTATAATAGAAGAAAATAAATTTGTGTCACTTTACAAAGACGTGAATCCATTAATTATATCTTTAAGGGATTTAGATATGTCCGATAACAATTCTGAAGACTAGGACGAGTGCACTATGTCCGAATAAATATTCATATATTTTTTTAAATGACATGTGGTTATAGGCCTCTTGGGGAAATCGCCACTATGAACAAAGATTAACGGTTCGCAATCAGTACCTCCTGGGTGGTCACGGAAATCTGATTTACAATATATTTTTTAAAACAGTTAAATATTAAACAATTTTTTTTTACTATTTTGGAAAGTAAAATGTGTGAAATGAAATATTTCAAACCCCTACTCAAATTTTTCATTACAGCCCTGGCACATGCCAGGCTATTGGGACCCTCTATTGTACTGCCGTAATAAAACGATAACGAGTCTTCGGAAAATGATCCCTAGACGAACTATACTTCCGGTTGTTCAGTCGAGTGTCTTATTTTCAGTGGCCTGTCCACCAATGACGTCCTCTTCAGTGGATATCGAGTGTACATATAATAATAAAACAGTGAATTGCAGTAATCCCGTAGTAGACGGAACAATAGCAAGATGCAAATGTAAAGAATTTTATGTATCATTAAATACATATCAATTTCCCACAATCAAATGTACCAGAGGAAATTGGGACAAACTTTTAATAGAATGTGTTCCAGGTTAATGATATATTACATATTACTGAAATACTTTTTCTCTCTAGCAGATTTTAAAGTGTATTTTTTTACTCAAAATAGCTGATCATGAAGCATTTTAACCGAAAGGATCGATAAAATAATACTTTAACACCAACGGTGGACAAAACACTTTAATTTTTATTAAAATTAAATATATTATAAACTTTGACTGTTTGCGTTAATTATTTAAAATTAACGTTATCAGCTATAATATCCCGAGGACATTGACAATTACGAAATAATTTTATGACAGTTACCGAAAGCTCGTTGCTTGGTAACCGCCCGACGCCGAAGGCGGAGGGATGTTACCTTAACCTGCTTGAGGTAGTTGTGATAAAATTATAAGTATTTATCAATGATCGAGGGGTATTCGGTGAGAATTTTTTTTGCAATTTTAATTAAATTTACGAAGAATTTGTATTTAGCAAAATTTAATTATAAAATCACCCAATAGATGGCATGTTCAGTTTTATTATACAAACTTTTAATAGTAATAATTTTATTAATCGTTATTTTCACTGCCATACCGTGAAAATGACATTTTCAAATTAAAACAATCTTTAATTATCTGTCAAAAAGTGTTTGTTACTTAGCACCTTAGTGACATAGTGATAATTGTCTTAGGGCACGGTGTAGTATCTATAGGTGAGTGCACGACGTATTCCAATGCATTACGAAGAATGGCTAATTGGGCTAGTTCATACAGTGTGCCGCTAGATGTCAGGTTTTGTTGCGACCCGGTTTTTACACAAAATATTTAAAATATTAAATTATTCATATATAACGCATAATATTATATATTTTCAATCATTACCTTTTATCTTTTGTCAATTCTATGTATGTATTTTATACAAATTCCATACAAAAATGTTTCTATACTTCCAGTAAAATTATAAAACAACATATGTCAAATGCACTTGACATTGACACCTTTCAATCAGAAATTTATTTTAGTACCTGTTTCTGTGATTATAGTGTAGCTGGCTGCCGCTAAATTGGACATTTTGGCACCTTAAAAAGACTAAATTTCTTTTTATTTGATCCATACCCTGTTGTGCATCTTGTAGCAAAACATTTTTTGTCAAATGGTAACGGGTCGCGTTAGCGCCATTTTGTTTCCCAGTTAATTAGCCATGTCAACGCATCTCGTGCTCTCACCTATAGATACTACACGTCTTAGGGTAATTATCAATGTAAGTTTGTTTTGATTGGTTACTTTCGCACACGTGATCAGAAATACAGGGATTCAATTGGATAATTTTTTAACCAAAAAATTTTCAGAAAGATATTTTGTTGGAATAGAATCACAACTTATATTAAGTTTTATAATTGTGCTTAAATAATTTTTCTTAATTTAAAAAATCTGCTATAGATAAAAATTTATACACGGCGTTAAATTAAATAATAAAATAGAATTTTATTGTCTTGCATAAAAAATAACTTATTATTTATGAATTTTAGAATGTGGTGAAAGTATTTCAAAAGGTATAACAAATGTAGTTAAAAGTGGAGCAGCAAAATTCGGAGAATTTCCATGGCACATTGCAATTTACCAACTTGAAGAAGACGAACATGTCTACAAATGTGGCGGTTCCATTGTAAATCCTCTAATTGTAATATCAGGTACGTAATAGTACATTGAAAGACAACTGTTAGAATGAGTGACCATTATTGTAATACGTGTTTTTTCATACTATTTTATATCTGGCATGATACCTTCCTAAATTCAGATTACTGTTATTTGATTTACTTGTTGTTTATTTTCTGCATTCATTTCGTTCGTGTGATAATTTTCACGTCTAGTGCTAAAAACTCCCTCATAGTGCAACTTGTTACATAAATAGCTAATATGTAAACATATAATTGTGAATTCTAATAGTTCTAAGTCTATAGCTCATTTCACGTAAGAAAATAACGTTCTGTTCTGATTCGTCACAAACAAAAAAAAAATCACCTGTCAGCTGTCAATTAGAAAATAAAATTGACAGTATTAACTAATATTTAACCATATTTTTGATTTCGACTTTGTAATTATTAATATTCAGGTAATTTACATTTTTACAGATATTAATAAAATTTAGTATCGACAAAATTTGGTTTTCCGAATTTATAGTATATTAAAGAACGTGTTTTATAAGACATGTTTTTGTCGCACGCGTCAAGATTTAGAAAACGAGCGTTAGCGAGTTTTCTAATTGACAAGTGTGAAAGAAAGTCTTATAAAATGAGTTCTTTATACTATTTTTTATATTTTGCGCCTTCTACAATAACATTTACTTACTCAATTTGTGATTATATTTGTAACCATCTGTACATTTTCATGTAAATATTCTTCCTTAAATAAAATAATAATAATAATTTCAACATTATATTATTAAAATGAATTGTCAATTAACTAAAAATAAATTAGGTAAAAATGAGTTAAAGAAACGTCATCTAGTACCAACCGTCTAAAACAAAAAAATGCGTATCGTAATGACTTCATTATGAACGCAAAATATGAAAAATTATTTTCTTTATCGCATGTAGGTGGGTATGGCCATGGGCCAAGATCGCCGCCATTGTTGGCCCCATGCCAAATATATTGAGAATTTATTTCTCTATTTATTTGTAAGAAATGTGGTATTATATTATAAAAGAATATTAAATAATCACAGTATGAATTTATAAAGATAAGAAAAATTAATTTATTTACGAGATACGCAATTATTATTGACATACATTTAGAGGTTACGCAGAATATAGGATATGGGTTGTTATTATCAAATCTAATTTAATATTATTGTCATAATACTCATATATTTTAAACTTATCTTTTAAAAATTTAAATGTTTGTGCTTAATATTGGTAATTTTTAGTTGTTTTCAATATTGTCAGTAATCGTGGTATCTTAATGAAATACACCAGTAAATAAAACAAAAATATTACTTACACTTTAAATACATATTAAAACTATATGTAAATATATTTTTCATTAAAATAAAATAAACAGCCACGAAAGTATACAATAATTTGCGTAATAACACATATGACAATGGGGCCGACAAGGGCGGACAAAACGCGAGCCACGCCATGACCATACCCGTATATATAGAGGTACCCTAGCTCTCATTAGGGTACCTTTATAACCAGGGTATGGCCATGGCGTGGCTCACCTTTCGTCCGCCATTACCGGCCCGTCTGTTATATGTGTTGTTCTTGTGCAAATTATTATATATTTTCGTAGCTATTTGTTTTATTTTAATGAAAAACACATTTAATTATCCTTTTAATATGTATTTAAAGTGTAAGTAATATATTTTATTTTATTTACTTGTGTATTTTGTTAAGATACCCACCACGATTACTGACATATTGAAAACAACTATAAATTACCAATATTAAGCACAATCATTTAAATTTTTAAAAGGTAAGTTTAGAATATACAATTATTATGTAAATAAGAACTACAGATGTTAAATTAGATGTGATAATAACAACCCATGTCATATATTCTACATAACCTCTAAATGTATGTCTTAATAATAATTGTGTATCTCTTAAATTAATTAATTTTTATTACCTTTATAAATTCACAGTGTAGTAATTTAATATTCTTTTATAATATATCACATTTATTACAAATAAATAGGGAAATGAATTACCGACAATGGCGGCGATCTTACGAAGTGGAAATTTTAATTGACAGTTATTGCAACAGCGTCGAAATTGCAGCGTAGCATTTTGCAGTAAACTAAAGAAGTGAAGCGAACAAATCTTAATTGTTTATTTTTCAGCTGCCCACTGTTTCACTGATGCATATGGAGAAAAAAAGCCGGCAGAAACTTATTATGTAAGCGCTGGAAAATATTACAGCGCTTACGAATCACCTAACGATAAATTATCACAAACGCGTCCAGTGAAAGAATATCACATACCCCCATACTATAGAGGATTTGATACACATTATCAAGCAGATATATCCATTGTAGTTCTGAAGTCAGAATTCCGACTTACAAGCGTAGTTCGGCCAGTTTGTGTGGACTGGAATAGGGAATTCGAGAGGCATCAACTTATATCTAATGCCAACGGAACAGTAAGTTATAAAATATAAATATAAGACTGTCTAGCCTAGCGTCCCGACAAAGAGACCACAGTTTGGTCCAAACCCAAACTTCAGTCTTCAGTTATGACGTCTTATTTGCGACAACAGAAATGGTTGGGATGAGATTTTTATACGGAATGTTCGGATTTCAAAGGTTACCATTGGCATCTCGGAAACTATGAGATACGACTTCGGTTAAATGTTACATGTGATGCACCTTTGGCGGCCCATCTTAGATATGCTTTTGTTTTCCCAAAATTTCTCATAGGTTACTAGAAATTGGCGGAAAATTGAATATGCTCGATTTTTACCTTCCGTCACCTCTAGAAATTGGCGGAAAATTGAATATGCTCGATTTTTACCTTCCGTCACCTTTAGGTAAGGAAGGTATTGTCTTTGGTCAAAAAATTCGATGATGAGTTTTTAATCAATAAGCACGTTTTAGGGTCCCTAGAATACGAATTTACTAATTTTACGATGATGTCTGTATGTGTGTGTGTGGATGTGTGTGTGTGTGTGTGGATGTGTGTGTGTGTGTGTAACAAAATTTTCGTCTGCGATAACTCTAATACTACAGTTACAAAAATTATAATTTTTTCGTATACTTCTTCGTTACATCCATATGAAGAGCTGATTAGATTTTGGTTACAATTGGTCAACCGGAAGTACCATTATTTGAAGATTTTAACAGTTTTTCTTGAAAAAACTATGTTAAATATAATTTTTTCACATTTGATGTTATTATAAATATTAAAGAATATTTTATTCTCTATACGATTTGACTGCATTTTATACTTAATATTAAATGGATATAGAGTTAAAAAATTATAAAGAAATTAAATTTCATAAAGTAGCCATAGCTTTGGAAACAGCTACTATATTAAGAAAGTTCTGATTGAAAGATGTCAGTGTCAAGTGAAATTGAGATAGTGTGTTTGTCTTATAATTTTACGAGCAATATAGGATCTTTTGCTTTCTGTATGGAATTTGTATAAAATACATACAACTGCTTTAAGGTAATGTACAAGAAATAATAATAATAATATTAAATCTTTTATTTCTGCTGATACATTACACTGTATATAGAAAACGTCACAAAATAATAATTTTCTGTATGAAATTTGCATAAAATACATGCAACTGCCGGAAGGTAATGTACAAGAAATAGAATATTTAATTTAGCAAGGAACTTTCTGTATGAAATTTGTACAAAATACATAGAACTGACGGAAGGTAATGTGCTGGCCACATCAGATTTTTTAAATTTGTAATTACTTTTAAACTATCAGTAATTGAAAAAAATGTTTCAAATAAAAAAATTAGATATTTTTATTGTGTCCAGTGGCGTACGAAAATAATTTTTCTATAGGAAAATTTTCGAGATACAAGACAAACTTACATTTTTTTTAATTGGAACCCATATTAGATTTTTACTTCAAAAAATGCTTATTTTTTGTTTTTACCTCCCGCTACCCTTGTTAAGGGAGGTATAGGGATCGTGCTAAAAATCGCATATCGAGATTTTGGTAAATGACCACGTTTTAAGGTCCCTAGAATCCAATTTTAACATTTTCACGATGATGCTTGTGTGTATGTATGTGTGGATCCTCTACTCTAACTCAAATACTATCATTCAGAAAATTTTGAAACCTTGTATTTCGAAGTTTTTCTATTATGGAAAGAGCCCATTAGAGTTTGGTGTAAATCGGATAATAGGAAATGGCACTTTACTTGAAGCTCAAAATAGTTTTTCTTCGTAAAATACCTTTAAATGTTATTTTTTCGAGATTAATGTTACTACAAAAATTAAAGATTATTAAATTTTCTACAGCTTTGCATTCATACTTTTTCTAAATATATTATGGATAAAGTTATAAAATTATCTATACTGTATACTGTATTTTAGATAAGAATAGACTTACGAGTAATATAGGGCTTACGATTCCAGTTTTCTGATTGGTCTAAACGCAAACCAAAATAGCAATATCTAAAGCAGGTATATTATTTATCTCATTTTGACTTTTTAATTTATTTAACAACTTTAAGTAACTGTTTATTTACTAAATAATTAAAAATGTCAAATTTTAACGTTTTGAGCCGTCAAGTATGTCATACACGAAACAAAACTAATTCAACAGTTTTATATCTGTAAAATAGGCTGACGCAGCAGCGCCACCAAGTCTATTCTTATCTGTAATACAGTATATTAATTTAAATCTCGGAGCTACGCTTTAAACAAACAAAACTCCTTGGTTACGCAGTTATTTAAATGTATATGTAACTGACAAATAAATGTCACTGTCAAAGAACTAATCATTTCAAATTAATAATAGTAACGTTTTAAAAAGAAAAAAGTAAATAGAACAATAGGAAAGGAAATCAAAACAGTTTCCAGCATACTCGGGCGGTAAATGGCGGGAGGTATTGTTGGCCAAGGCGCGAGCAGACACGTGACTCGAGCAGCCTTGAAGTGCTTAGAATCAGCTGATGTGTGCGCGTGTCACTTTGATAAGAACAATGTCATTTTGATAAGACCAATGTTTTGATTTATTTTAAATTTGAACTGTTAAAAAGTTATTGTTTTTAATTTTTTGTTTTATACTGCCTGAAATTTGTAAAATATTAACAATTGTTCTTGTCAAAGTGACACGCGCACATAAATCAGCTGATTCCAGGCACTTCAAGGTCGCTCGAGTCACGTGTCTGCTCACGCCTTATAGGGCGCGAGCAGTCACGTGACTCGAGCGACCCTGGCATTGATTTTACTAATATTTATGCCTGCAGATCGCAGTTCCAAGTAGAATTGTCGTAAGTCGAGTTACGTCATAAGTAGTAATTAACCCTGAATTTATTAATTGTTGCTTCTCAACTATGTTTCTTGATGAAGGATGAAGGACAGATGCGCTTATAGCGGATTCTGTGGGTCACAATAGTCAAAATTTTGTTCGATCACTATCTTCGATTCTAATACAAAACGGCCTCTGTCTCGGAAACAGTTGAAGATCAAACCTGTTGTTGATTAAGTTTTTTTTATTCATTTTGGTCAGTACTATATGCCCTTAAGCTATGGCCATCGAGTCGCGGGACACCTACATAGTACCGTTCGGGTTTGTTACCAGGCATTATCCCACGGGCACTCATTGCTGGTATGGAGAGTGCACTACAGCGGTACTTTTGTGCCCTGGTCCTCAAATTCATGATTGGTTATCGAATAAAAATTTCTTCCCGGCAGCCGGCACCATGGGTAACCTGATTTTTATTATTTATAGGTGGTAGGATGGGGCTATGTAGATCCAAAAAGAACTGAAGTTAATGCAGATTTGAGGAAATTAACTGCACCTTTCATCGAAATTTCAAGATGTTTAGCAGTTGTACCTCAAGATTTTAGTAGATGGGTTACGCCTGACAAGTTCTGTGCTGGTTACACAAATGGTAAGAAACAACACATTGGGCGGTAGGCGGCTGTACAATACGCGATTCAAGTTGAGCGGACTCTATCTGGTGACTAAATATCGCACTAATTATGTGACGTCACAACGAGTATAGTTTCTTACACTCCGTAAGAAGTAACGTTAGAATTTTAGACGAAATTTTAAAAATTCAGCAAATATTTAAATTTATATTTATTGGTGATGATTGTGAACACTTCCTCTGTTTAATTATACAATAAAATTCGCGAGTATTCCTAGTATGTTGAGACATTGTATATTTTTAGAGAAATAAGGTTAAGTATAATGTTTGTAGTTGCTTGTTAAAATAATGACATAAATTTACTATAAATAAGTTAAAAACAACATGAATGCAATTTTAAATCGTTTAAGGATTAATTATATATTTGTAAATATTGTAGAAATATGGAATTTTCACCAAAACCAACGAAATCAAGTGTACTGTTGTGTTCCGAAATATCATTCCAAAAAATCGAGAAATCCCATTCTTTGTTTCACATATTTCCAAAACGTTAAATTAGTAAATAAATATGGCATCGAAGAAATGATTGAGACACAAAGCATGGTAGATTAAATTCTTAATTGGAAAACGAGTTACAAATTCAATGCTTGTTCTTTACATTTTTGTAACCAAGATTACGCATATATTTGGTAGCTCTAAAACAATATAAATATATTCAATTATTTTATTATGTATTTACATTTAGGTTAATATATACATATTTATATTTAGGTTTTATATTTATATTTAGGTTAGTTTCCCGCCTTACACGAACAAGATGCTTTTTATTGCTAGTAAGCCAGAATTTATCAATTTTTCAGTAATTTCATGCGGATATTTATTTACGCCGCTGATTTGTGGGCATAATCCAAAGTGAAGTGTTTAATTTTTGTCATCTGATTGTGTTTTACCATATACTAGCATATGTCCAGAATTCAATACTTCATCATCCTCACAAAAATTTCTGCTACACGCAGAAGCATGTAAATAATTAAACACAACCTTTATTACCAGTCTCATTGCTAATAAACTATTAATTCATTAAATATATGTATTAAAACAGCAATACACACATAAACTTTAATGCAGAAGTGAACGACAATTTGAAAACATACTTGTTGTGACGTCACGTCACGTGTTAAAAGTTGCGGGAAAAGTTAATTTGAATCGCCTATAGCCCGGGAAGCGTATTTCCGTAATATACCACGTAGAGAACATACGAGCACAAACTCATAATATTTCGGTCGGTTTACATTTTTAAATAAATTATAAAACCCGTATAAATGAAATTTCTACAAAATTCTTTCGGCTACTTTAAATATAGACCTAAAACTTCAAAAAAACTGTGGGCCAAATGACTGGTGATAATAGTTCAACCGGCATTTTAAGGGTCATCTTCTAGTCCAGACTTAGCTTCTACCGCGACCCAATACTTTTGGCACAAGGAAAAACAACTTCGTAAAAATCCAGTACATACAGTAAAACCTACCTTGCAAGACATATGGGACAATACTTACAGAAAAATTTGTAAGGCCTCGGGATACAATACCTAATAGAACAAAAGTTGGTATTACTAGACTCCGAAAGTGATGACGTCAAATCGAGCGGGAATTTTAAAATCTGAAATACGCCTGAAGTATGTACGGTTTGTAAATGTGACCGTGGTGAATAAATCATATTACCGCGCAATTTAAATCGCTGTCATATGAGTGTGTGTGTGTGTGTGTGTGTTATGTGTATTTTTAGATGAAATCTGTTTTACGTTAATATACTAATTTAATGCACATAGATACTATAGGTATGTATGTAATTTACATGTTCGTGTATTTGCAAGAAGATATGCATGTTTTTTATTAGCATACAGGGTACATAATATACACAATTTATTAGAAGAGAATGAGTTCACTATTCACCAAATAAATTTATTAGGTGATTGATATCTCGGCCCTTTGTAAAGTATTTTCACCCTGCAAATTATTTATTCTTAGAATTTTAAAATGTTGCAGACGTTTCTGTTCTTTGTCAAAAAGACTGAATATTGTGGAAGTTGAGTATTTCATTGTTATAGATAAGGGTAGAAATGTAACTACAACAATCTTGATATATCAATGAAAACCATTACCAGAAAAATGTACAGTAAAGAATATTATACATACTAGGAACAAAGGCTTGTGTTCACGATGCTAGAAATCGTTCCAAGTGGTTCCAAGTTCTCGATTACATTTTTTTATCATAAACATTGAACTTGTATGACTACAGATGTCAGGTTAGTCGAATTTATGAAGTTAGTTTCAGTCATTTCTACCAATACTAAAAACTAATAAAACATGACCAAGAAATTATCCCGGCAGTAAGAAAATTAATATTTTACAACGAATATATTAATTTGTTTATAACTAATTATTTATAATCAATATCAAAAATGAGTAGAATTAGGTAATATTTTATAACCTTTATCATTTTCAAGCTTATCAAACGTCAAGATTTTAAATTGGTAACATTTAAACGAAATTAGCAACTTGTACGAAAAAATGGGACAGAACGCATTTTTCCATTCTATATAGTTTTCTATTCGATTTTTGCGTCCAAGTTGGTAGTGTCCACGACCGAGATATCGAATTGCGGCCTATATCCGAGAACTCGGATCGATTTCTAGAATCGTAGACACAGGCCTTAAGAATAACCTTATATCAATAATACCTTTGAGGTTTGTAAATTACGTATCAGCAGATATTTTGATATTCAACCATGATACCATATCATAAATACGTACACTATTAAATTACACACATATCTATAGTATGCATGTGCATTAAATTAGTATATTAACGTAAAATAGACTTTTTCTAAAAATACACGTAACCAAACTTAAACTATTGTTCACGAAAGAAAACTATTCAAGATCATTTGTGAGCCGCCTGATATAATATTACTTGCAGATAACTTCATTGCATTTCGTATGCACAGGCGTGCAACATGAAATATTTATGGATACATTTTAACTGAAAAAATAAGAGTAATTTATTTGAAAATTATGTTTCTTTCTAAATAATGCCTTTCTGAAAGATATATGTTCTTCATTTATGTTTTTGGAAAATACAAAAACAGACTTAACTTGTAAACCAAGGAATAATAATTTGATTTAAACGTCAACGCCACTGGGTAAATATTAGCACAGAGGGCAGTGTAGTAGATAATTAGGTATCTGTAATTCTACGACATATGTCATTATTATTTATAGTGTGTTAGAAAGTAATGCCACTATTTACGTATATCTGTCACACCACATAAATTAAATAGACATATGTCAAATACTCTTTCTCTTTCTAATACAAAATGTTGCTAAGTTACTGCTATAAAGTAATGTGTATTCTCTCTTCGAACAAATGACCTTGAATAGTCATCTTTCGTGAATAATAGTATACATTCAGATGGTAGTGATTTAAATTGCGCGATATTGTGGTTTGTTCACTAATCACAACGGCCACACTTACAAACATACTTCAGGCGTATTTCAGGTTTTGTAATTCCCGCTCGATTTTGACGTCACGCTTTCGGAGTAAATGGCGGAATACTTAAATAATATATTTGTATAAATTTTGCACCATTTGCGTAGGTTTTATAATTTGTTTGTTGAAAATTTAAACCGGCCGAAATATTATGGGGTTGGGTTCGTATATACGTATGTGTTTGAAGAAACCCTCCCCATCGAAGGACAATTTTTATGCTTCATTTGTCATATTTTTGGAAGAAACCTTCCAAGTTTTTAAATAATAATGTTTTTAGGATCAAGTGTGTGTGGGGGCGACAGTGGCGGCGGCATGGTATTTCCGTGGACCGTCAACAACAAGTTAAAATACTACTTACGAGGAATAGTCAGCGTGGGGCCCAAAAAAAAGGATGATACATGTGATAACCACCAGTACGGAGTCTATACTCTTGTTACGCATTACAGTGATTACATCCAAGAAGTAATTGCTAACAACTCTGAAGTGAGGACGCAGGCGTACATAGCCAACAGTTTTGGTTCGTGTCGAATACCAGTTTTGGAAAACGGAAAGTTGTTATATTTGGACAGGGAGTACACGGGGGGATACCGTATCCCAAATTATTCATTCCTACGAGTTTCTTGTAATGAGAACTTTGTGTTGTACCCCGAAATGCCTTACATGAACTGTATCAACACCACGTGGCATGTACCTCTACCCAAGTGTAAAAGTATGTATTGTACAGGCTGTCTCATTTTCGATGTTTTTTTTAAGGTATCTCGGGTAATATTAACGATAGATCAAAACCGTTTGCACATTGCAGGGTCAACTTTTCGAGAAAAGTTTAATAGTCACCACAGGAATTTTCGATCTTCTTTTGTTTCTAAGCTACAGGCAAAAACTCATTTTTCGCTCATTTTAAAAATATATCATATCTTATTTATTATGATAGTTAAAGAAAAATTGTTTTTACAAAAATTTTACTGTTTTTTAGATAGAATAAAATAGTATAATTAGATGTTTTTAAAACTTAATAATTCTCGAGATATAACACAAACTTATGATTTTTTAAATGGGAACCTATATTGATAATAGTCTCGTCTTTTTGCTTATTTTATAAGCTTTTCAATAATATATAACAAGTCTACATTCTTTTGTTTTAAACATTAATAAAAGACGAATTATTTATTTTTGGGGTGAAAAATTTAAAAATTATTAAAAAACAAAATGAAAAACTTTATTACGGATCATCATTTGTTTATTTTGATTCTACCTATATTATGTTTTCAAAATTATTTTTAATCTATTATTTTCGGGTTAGTTAAATTACTATTTGTCGACGTTACAGTTGACTTTGCCACAATCCGAAAAAAATGGTTTAATATGCTTCTGAAGTAAATAAATTGAAAAAATAAGTAAAACTGAAACAAATATTATTAGAAATATGCAAATAATGATCTATAATAGATTTTTTCATTTGTTTCTTAATAATTTTTAATTTTTTCACCCCAATAAATAAATAATTAATCTCTTATTCAAGTTTAAAACAAAAGAATGTAGACTTGTTATATATCATTGAAAAGCTTATAAAATAAGCAAAAAGACGAAACTATTTTTAATATAGATTTCCATTTAAAAAATCATAAGTTTGTGTTATATCTCGAGAATAATTAAGTTTTCAGATAATTTAATTACGTTATTTTATTTAATCTAAAAAATCTGATGTGGCCAGCACATAACCTCTCGCCAGATATTTTACCTGGTTGTACGCATAAAACGAAAAATATTTTTAAATACAAGTACATATATTCATGTTTCACTACAAAATAATTCTCACATATATTTGCAAAATCTATGGGATATTTTAATATAAATTATGTACAATACATACATTTTCTTTATATTCAATATTCTGAAATTTTCTTTTTCTACTTTCTTTTTCTTTACATTCGTCATTTTTTCGCATATTCCTTTTATATTCTTTTTTATGTATATTCTTTTGCGTTGTTCACTTTTTTATTTTCATAATCTTCATAATGATGTACAAATATTTTTGACAGTGGCATACAAATATTTTTGACAGTGACATTTATGTGTCAATTACAAACATTTGAATTTCTTGCCTTGAAGTAGTTTGATCTAAGAATTTTTACATCAAATTATTTTATATGCATTTCTTTATCTCTATATCTATAGAAGATATAATAATGAATTTATATTTATCGAATAAAGAATTTAACGTTCTTTAATATAAGTATTTACATAAATTTTCGATAAATAATATTTAGATGATTTTTTTCTTGTAACTACTACTTTCGGTTGTCCAATTGTTACCAAAACTTAATCAACTCTTCCCATTATTGTTAGATTGAGGAATCCGTAGTTAAAAATGTCTAAGTCTTATAGTATTTGAGAAATCGTGAATCCAACATCCACACACACATCATCGTAAAAATGTTATAATAAGATTCTAGGGACCTTAAAACGTGCTTATTCACTAAAATCTGGATATGCGATTTTTAGCATGAATTCAATACCTCTCTTAGCGAGAGGTAAAAACGGTAAAAGTTTTGTAAAAACAATTTTTCTCTAACTATCATAATAAATAAGATATGAGATATTTTCAAAATGAGCGAAAAACGAGTTTTTGCCTGTAGCTTAGAAACAAAAGAAGATCGAAAATTCTTGTGGTGACTATTAAACTTTTCTCGAAAAGTTAACTATGCAATGTGCAAATGGTTTTGATCTATCGTTAATATTACCCGAGATACCTTAAAAAACATTGAAAATGAGACATTCTGTACAATTTTCTTTATAAACTTTGTAAACAAAAATATTAAATATGTCGTTGTTTCAGAAACATGTCCGCCGTTAATATCAGTTATAGCAAGCGTTTCATGTTCAGTAGACGGCAAAACATTGGATTGCTCTAATTCGGTAGTGGAGGGTACAGTAGCAGAGATCACCTGCAAGTATGGTTCCAAGGTGTATTCAAAGTGCGGCGCAGGAATTTGGTCGGAGAAAGATCCTTTTAAGAAATGCGAACAAGGTTTATTTTTACATATTTTTATTATAGAAAATATCAACTTTTCTAGCACTTTATAAATTAAAATCTCGTTATTAAAGTAACACTTAAAGGATGAGAATATTTTTTTAATCACAAGTGACGTCACTATTTAAATTACAGGGAGTGAGCAGTGAGCAGACATGTGATTCAAGCGACCTTGAAGTGCTTGAATCAGCTGATTTGTGTGCGCTTGTCTTTTCGACAACAACAATATTTTGATCCATTTTGATTTTGTACTGCTAAATAGTTATTTATGATATAAGTGTTAAAAGTGACATTTTATTTTGTGAGAAGGAAGTTTGGAACACGACGCGAAGCGGAGTGATCCAAACCTTCGAACAAAATAAAATCACTTTTAACACGTATATCATACCCTATTTTTTCTACGAACACCATTTTTTAATTTAAATTTGTATTTCTAATAATTTTTTGACATTCACTTTTAACACTAGTGTCAAAAGTAACAATGATCTGTAACTTTTAACACTGGTGTCATAAAATGACATTTTTAACGCTAAAAACAAACATTAAAGAGCCCACTTTTAATAGATTTGTAGAAAAAAGTTATTATTTTAAATTTTCATAGAATGAGTGACGTCTCAAAAAATCTGAAAAGTATTATATTTTTGGATATTTTATTCTATATCTGCATTTTTGGAATAAGTAATCCCATTGAAAATTTTAATTGCTAAAAGATTGAAACACATGTTGCAGAATCGATGGAATGTTCGAAAGAAAATCCGACATATTGCAACGCAACTGAAAGACCACCACTAGAGTAAGTAATAAATCTTGTGACCTAAATTTAAGTAGACAACTGTACACGATATCTCCATTGTCGTTAGAAATAGAGCATAAATTTATTAACAGAATTTATTCGTCTACTCAAGGAGTATAACCTAAAATTATTATCACATATACAGGTTGTTGCATTATGGTTCAGCGAGAATTGTTTCTCTTTTTACCTCTCGCTAAGAGAGGTATTGTATTCATGCTAAAAATCGCATATCCAGATTTTAATGAATAAGCACGTTTTAAGGTCCCTAGTATCCGATTATAACATTTTTACGATGATGTCCGTATGTGTGTGTGTGTGTTTGTGTGGATGTTGGATTCACTATATCTCAAATACTATGAGACTTAAGACATTTTTAACTACGGATTCCTCAATCTAACAATAATGGGAAGAGTACAGTCAGTTTTGGTAACAATTGGACAACCGGAAGTAGTAGTTACAAGAAAAAAATCGTCTAAATATTATTTATCGAAAATTTATGTAAATACTTATATTAAAGAACGTTAAATTCTTTATTCGATAAATATAAATTCATTATTATATCTTCTATAGATTTAGAGATAAAGAAAGGCATATAAAATAATTTGATGTAAAAAATCTCAGATCAAACTACTACAAGGCAAGAAATTCAAATGTTTGTAATTGACATAAATGTCACTGTCAAAAATATTTGTATGCCTCTGTCAAAAATATTTGTATATTATTATGAAGATTATGAAAATAAAAAAAACGCAAAAGATATACGTAAAAAAGAATATAAAAGGAATTTGCGAAAAAATGACGAATAACCGACAATTTTTGAGCTGTTTGTATCCCACTTGAATACTGCAGCAGCCATTTGTTCTCCATGGGCGGGTAACGAAATATGCAGCAAATCTTTAAAGAATTTTAACTCAAAATCTAAAAGACTTAGAAAAAAAGTTATTAAGAAATATTGTTGCTACAACTATAGCTATACTCTATGTTCTCATATAATTTAAAAAAATATATAATTATACAAAGTGTTCAATAAAGCCAATCAAATTTTATTATTTAGTTGGGTTTCTTTTTATGTTATCTTTCTATGTTATTAAGGGAATCCTATGCCTAAAACCAATAATTTCGGAGTTATTCACCATTTTTGTCTAAAATTATTTGAATTAAATCTAATATTCTATGGAAATTGATAGTTCTTCTTGCGAAAAATTCATATGAATAAATTATGATTACCTAACCGCACTAATATTAATAATAAACAGTTTTATTTATTGTCTATTGCAAACTACTGTCCATTAATGCAATTGTTTCTGAATAAAAACAATTTCCATAGTATACTACATTTAATTGAAATAAATTTAGACAAAAATGGTGAATAACCCCGAAATTATTGGTTTTACGCATAGGATACCCTTAATAACATAGAAAAATAACATAAAAAGAAACCCAACTAAATAATAAAATATAGGGTGTTCCATTTGAAAATGAAGAGTTATAGTCATTTGAAATTGAGTAAATTTGATTCGCTTTATTGAACTTCCTGTATAATTATATTTTAAAAAAATTATATGATAACATAATAGAGTATTGGGATTTTCAAATAAGAAAACGCTAACTAGTGGCGACTATTAGAACTACAAACAGTGGTACACATTTGACATTTACATCAAACTACAACTATATGACTACAAAAACTCTATTATACATACTTGAATTATAAATAAAAAATACTAATAAATGAGAAAATAATACGAAAACTAAAGAAATACAATTGACAGAAATGCTACGCTGACACACGTCAACAAAAAGTGTACCAGTGTTTAATGCGATCAGCGCCATCTCTTGATACTTGAAAATCCCAATAGTTATAGTTGTACAGAAAAAAATAATTTTTACTATTAAAATAACTTCAGTACGCCTTTATAAAGCAATGCGTGTATTAGGTCATTTTTAGAGAAAAAACGGAATAACTTGACAAGGCCGAGGAAAATAAAAAAATATATATGCGTATAGGTGAATAAAATTCAATTGAAAATATATAGGATGTTCCATTTAAATAAATCTGATGTGGCCAGCACATAACCTCTCGCCAGATATTTTACCTGGTTGTACGCATAAAACGAAAAATATTTTTAAATACAAATACATATATTCATGTCTCACTACAAATTATTTCTCACATATATTTGCAAAATCTATGGGATATTTTAATGTAAATTATGTACAATATATACATTTTCTTTATATTCAATTTCTTGAAATTTTCATTTTCTACTTTCCTTTTCTTTTTCTTTATATACGTCAATTTTTCGCAAATTCCTCTTACATTCTTTTTTACGTATATTCTTTTACGTTGACTTTTTTTATTTTTTTATTTTTGACAGTGACATTTATGTGTCAATTACAAATATTTGAATTTCTTGCCATGTAGTAGTTTGATCTGAGAATTTTTACATCATATTATTTTATATGCATTTCTTTATCTCTAAATCTATAGAAGATATGATAATGAATTTATATTTATCGAATAAAGAATTTAACGTTCTTTAATATAAGTATTTACATAAATTTGTTAGATTGAGGAATCCGTAGTTAAAAATGTCTTAAGTCTTATAGTATTTGAGAAATCGTGAATCCAACATCCACACACACACGCACCCACACACACACACACGCGCGCGCACACACACACATCATCGTAAAAATGTTATAATCGGATTCTAGGGACCTTAAAACGTGCTTATTCACTAAAATCTGGATATGCGATTTTTAGCATGAATACAATACCTGTATAAGCGAGAGGTAAAAAGGGAAACAATTCTCGCCGAGCCGTAATGCAACACTCTGTATATGTGAAAATAATTTTATGTTATACTTTTTGAGTAGACGAATAAATTCCGTTAATAAATTTATGCTCTATTTCTAACGACAAGGGAGATATCGAAGACGGTCATTTCAGAGACTCACCCTCCATATGTGTTACTTTTATGTTGTAGTATAAGTTCTTGTCCCGCACCAATAATAGAAAATGGAAAATATGAAGTGTTAGGCCAGCATTCTGTATCGTTTATACCAAATTATTCTGGAGTGAAAATTTCGTGCAATAGTAATTATACTTTATCTCCTCCAAATACAGTGGTGATGTGTGTTAACGGTACGTGGTTATCTGAAGTACCTAAATGCAAATGTAAGTTTATTATAAAGCATATCAATTCATTTTCCTGACTTCTTAACTTTCCTAATTTGTGGCTGCAAATCATTTTATTCAATATTTTAGAAAAAAAATTGAAAAATGAACACCGGAACATATTAGATTTAAAAAAATATATATTTAAAAAACTATACACATTTGAAAAATGTAACAAACGCTAAAATTCATCATTTTATTCAATCTTTCAGAAAAAAGAGTACCGGACCCCGTTATAATTTGTGCAAAATGTCAAATTTACTGTGAAAGAATATCTTCTTAGCTTCTATTTTATGAAATATAATATTAACATTTAACTGAAATACAAAATTAAATTGGATTGTATAATTCACTTTTTATATTTTGCGTTCATAATGAAGTCATTACGATACGCAATTGCGTATCGTAATGATCTTCATTTCGATACGCAATTTTTTGTTTTAGACGGTTGGTTTCTTTAACCCATTTTTACCTAATTTATTTTTAGTTAATTGATAATTCATTTTAGTAATTTAATGTCGAAATTATTATTTTTTTTTTTTTATTTAGGGAAGATTATTTACATGAAAATGTACAAATGGTTACGAATATAATCACAAATTGAGTAAGTAAATGTTAATTGTAGAAGGCGCAAAAAATAAAAAATAGTATAAAGAACTCATTTTATAAGACTTTCTTTCGCACTTATCAATTAGAAAACTCGCTAACGCTCGTTTTCTAAATTTTGACGCGTGCGAAAAAAACATGTCTTATAAAACACGTTCTTTAATATACTATTTGTTGATGTCGAAAAAGATATAAATTCTAAATGCCAAATTGCGACATCGGATACAGCCTAAAATAACAAAATCAGTTGTTTTTGAATTATTCCAATGTATTTTTAAATGACAGCCGTCAAATAAATATGGACTGATGTTCAACTTCTCCTTTTTCGCACCCTGTCCCTTGCCCTGTAGTATTACTGCTTCTTCATGAGATTTTCAACATTGGTATACTGAATAGACCATATTACTTATTATAGCGCCTCTGCCGGCAGATTTATGAAATGAATAAAGCGTGCCAGGGTGACACTCTATTTTTTAATTTTTCCAATTAAGTTGGCAATACTAATTTTTTTCCTCTTTACTATTGTTAAGAAAAATATCTGATGTGGCCAGCACATAACCTCTCGCCAGTTATTTTACCTGGTTGTACGCATAAAACGAACATATATTTGCAAAATCTATGGGATATTTTAATATAAATTATGTACAATACCTACATTTTCTTTATATTCAATATCCTGAAATTTTCTTTTTCTACTTCTCTTTTCTTTTTCTATATATTGAGTAAATACTACCAGTCATTATTTTTAATTTTACAGCAACATGTCCAGCACGAATATTACCTTTTGTAAATATTGTATGTAGTTTAGGTAATATGCCAGTGGATTGCAATAAACCTTTAGTAGAAGGTACCGTAGTTCGCAGTAGATGCAAAGACTTTTATGAACCTTTTGATAAAAATAGTGAATTTCCTGTTAGTGTTTGTATTAGAGGGGAATGGGATGCACCACCAATGGATTGTGTACCAGGTTAATATTCCCAAAACAATATAAGTACAGGGTGTAAATCGAAAAGTGAAACATAGGAGTTTAACATGGGAAATCAATTTTTCTTTGCGCAAACGTTACCTAATTATTTTATGCAAAAATACTTTAAATAAAAGTTATAGAGATTTAAATGCAGCATCTAAATCATGTGAAACGATTATTTTATCTCTTTATATAAACGTAAAAATTAATTACAAAGTTACAGTTTTTATGAGCTTTTGGTCTAAGCAGCCATGGATTTATGACAAAGAGAAACAAATGCGTTGTTTTTTGTTATAAATCCATGGCTGCTTAGACAAAAATCTGATGTGGCCAACACATAACCTCTCGCCAGATATTTTACCTGGTTGTACGCATAAAACGAAAAATATTTTTAATACAAATACATATATTCATGTCTTACTACAAAATAATTTTCACATATATTTGCAAAATCTATGGGATATTTTAAAATAAATTGTGTACAATACTTACATTTTCTTTATATTCAATATCCTGAAATTTCCTTTTTCTACTTTCCTTTTCTTTTTCTTTATATTCGTCATTTTTTCGCAAATTCCTTTTATATTCTTTTTTACGTATATCTTTTGCGTTGTTGACTTTTTTTTATTTTCATAATCTTCATAATAATATACAAATATTTTTGACAGAGGCATACAAATATTTTTGACAGTGACATTTATATGTCAATTACAAACATTTGAATTTCTTGCCTTGTAGTAGTTTGATCTGAGATTTTTTACATCAAATTATTTTATATGCCTTTCTTTATCTCTAAATCTATAGAAGATATAATAATGAATTTATATTTATCGAATAAAGAATTTAACGTTCTTTAATATAAGTATTTACATAAATTTTCGATAAATAATATTTAGACGATTTTTTTCTTGTAACTACTACTTCCGGTTGTCCAATTGTTACCAAAACTGACTGGACTCTTCCCATTATTGTTAGATTGAGGAATCCGTAGTTAAAAATGTCTTAAGTCTCATAGTATTTGAGATATAGTGAATCCAACATCCACACACACACACACACATCCCCACACACACACACACACACACACACACACACACATACGGACATCATCGTAAAAATGTTATAATCGGATTCTAGGGACCTTAAAACGTGCTTATTCATTAAAATCTGGATATGCGATTTTTAGCATGAATACAATACCTCTCTTAGCGAGAGGTAAAAAACTAATAAAAACTGTAACTTTGTAATTAATTTTTACGTTTATACGAAGAGATAAAATAATCGTTTCACATGATTTAGATGCAGCCTTTAAATCTCTATAACTTTTATTTAAAGTATTTTTGCATAAAATAATTAGGTAACGTTTGCGCAAAGAAAAATTGATTTCCCATGTTAAACGCCTATGTTTCACTTTTCGATTTACACCCTGTACCTAATTTAAAATATTAAATAATACTTTATCCATATTTGTAGAATGTGGAAGAGCACGTATTGAAGTTAAAAATTCCGACCTTTTGGGCTATAATGAATTTCCTTGGAATATTGGACTTTACAAATATGAAAATGGGGAATACGAATTGCTATGTGGTGGATCAATTATTTCGCCTTCGGCTGTCATAACAGGTATACATAATAACCATGGTATAAGAAGCTAAGGTAACGTCACTCGCTGTATTTCGCGGTCAAACGTAGTACACTTAGTTCCACGCATATTCGCAGTGGCGGTAGTGCAGTTGGATTCTTGTATTTGGTTTATAAGATACTTGTTTGACAAGTTCTATACTCTATCCGTTTTAACTATAGACTAGATGGCGTTTCGAGCGCGGCCGTTTTTACATGTATTAAATAAAGAATGGACCATTTTCACTGAAAATGAGACATCTGTCGGAAGTTTGTAAACTAAAAATAGTAGACCTTAACATGAAGGATCCTAAACGTCTTAAGGTTTTTCTTTTTGTTTATGTGAATTTAAAGGCAGCAAGATGAGTGTAAACATTATCAAGTAGGTTTAATAAATAATAAATTAATTTACTTTTACTCATTACTTATGTCTCCTATTTTTAAATTTAAACCTAATTCTAAATCTTTTTACAATAAATTACTTTCGTACTAACATCTCCTGTGTCGTTCGGGAAATATACAGGATACTTATTGTACATATTTTTTTGCCAGATTTATTGAAATGCACCCCACATATTCGATGAAAATATTTTGGTTGCCATAATGATCCATTTTCATCTCTTCGATTTATCTGTCATATTCATTCATTCTTTATTTTATTATTTGCGGAAATAAATGCCACGAAACATTTTTGTTATGTTTTGAGTTGTTTTTATACCCAGGGACACAACAATACACATTCATTTTATATTTTACCACGACAATGACCTTAATAATAACAAAATCACACAAATGTCAAAATAATATACAATTGAGAACGGGCACTCAGCTGTTTCCGGTAACCTTCGAAACAGCTGACCTTGCTGCCCTGGCCTGTAACTGCCTTCATTGGCAACTAACTTTCTTGGCGCTAATTCAAAATCTGAAGTCAGTTTGTCTTACATTATGGTAAAAACAACAAATTTTTCTAGTGTTTCATTGTGTGAGCTTAATAGGTGGTTTTTACAATGTCTGTATTTCAAGAAGCTATCACCTGATATGCAACTTCGCTATTTAGCTAAAATCAAGGTAATTAGTAATATTGACCCGTATGATTGCGATGAAAGTGAGTTATCATAAGATATATCGGATTTTCCGTATATTTTGCCAATGGATATAATCAATTATCTTATTACCAACAAAGTGTTTACACCCAAGAGTAATTAAACGCTTTTCGGTGTTAGAAACATATAAGTTTTATCAGAGCAGTTGACAACACAGTAATTTGAAAGAAATGTATTAATTAAAGGATAGGCGAGTAATTTAGTATTGAAATGAAGTGAAATATTTATAACTTCTATACTCCAAATACAATATTTTATCTCATAAAATGAAATAAACCTTTTAGTTTTTCTTGAGTTGTTGCGGGGTCATTAACCTCTGACAATTAAAATTTGTCAAGAATTATAAATATTAGTCTACAAATTACTTTTTCATGAAATTTTTCTTCTAAATAGGTATTATATATTCAAAATATGCTTTAATAAAGGTATTTAAGTTTAAATTTTCGTTTATTAATGTAACAACTTCACACCGCATGGAGCAACAAGATCAGCTGTTTTGAAGGTTCACGGAAACAGCTGAGTGCCTGTTCTCTATGGGTAGGTTAGCTCAAGGTTAGATAATAACAGCAAGATTTGACACTTACGACTAAATTCATGTTACAGTTCGGATCTCTTTTTCTAATGTCGCGCATGCTCATATCGACAGTGAAAATGGTTCATTCAAATTTTGGCGCCATTCCTGGATTTTAAAAAAAATATTTAATTGACATTTTTTGTACGTACATATGTTATACCGGGTGGCGCTCGAAATCCGTTACATAGGCATTTAACATGGGAAATAAGAATAATTTGAATATTTGCTTCCCATTAAAACGTATTGCAGTAAAACTTGAAACACATGTTTGGGAACACTTATTGCATCATATTAATAACAAATTGTTTGAAATTTATTAAGAATAATTAAGTAAAATAAGAAAATGTTATGGCAATTTTAATGTGATAATTATTATTTCCTATAAGAGAAAGCTTAACATGCAAGTGATCGTAGCATGATGGTGGCGTGCTAGCTTTGTGGTAGAGTATGTGTAAAGCCAATCGCGAATTTATGAGCAAAATATACATGTCCATTGTATAGTGACATTTTCACAGGGTAACGGGACGACTATAATGACGCTGACGTCACAACATGGCGATCATTTTACGCTGAAAACTTTAATTACATTATTATAGGTATATAAATACAAAATATATAGCAATTTTTATTTTGTTTTCATTTATTTATATTAAAAATTCATATACGACATGTAATTTCTAAAAAGTCGACGACATGGACGGCCCATTTTGCCA
Source organism: Harpalus rubripes (assembly GCA_963082715.1). Classification (NCBI taxonomy): domain Eukaryota; kingdom Metazoa; phylum Arthropoda; class Insecta; order Coleoptera; family Carabidae; genus Harpalus; species Harpalus rubripes. Next base: position 29,866,901 of record OY720465.1, read on the forward strand.
CCAGTCGGCTACGAGTTCATTTTCTTCGCCAATAGAGTAAATGCGTGACATAGATATAGAAATGAGAAAATGGTATTAAAATTAAAAAGTCAATTGCTTAAAAACTAATAACTTTTGTTAAATTTTGTTAGTACTTATGAGGCATATTTACCCCTGTCCCAAATTTTAAGCGAAAATTCAAACAAATTGTCCCTTTATTAGAACTATTAACATTTTTAAAAAATCAACATAATTCAAACATACTTCCGATATTAGCCTGCATTTAAAAAAAATAATTATTGAAATCTATTAGTTTTTGACCTTGATTTTATAGGCAGAACGAGAATTGCCGTTTTTCCTATAAAATAGAAATCAAATTTCAATGATTTTCGCTTTATATTGTAACGTTTTTATTTATCTGGGTGAAGTGTAAATATTAGATTGTTAATTAAAATTAAGTGTTTATTAAATTATAATAAAAGTTACTATTAATATTAAACAACGATTAAAAACTAATTAAGACTAAAACTAGATAACACTAACACTTTATTTAACCAATTAACACTACTATTTATTTCTACGATATTACTATTTATTTCACTACGCGTTCCAATCTTAGACTGCCGGTCTGTTGCAGACTCTTGTAGACTGTTTACGCGGTATTTATATCACTATATTTATATCATTATATACTTATATCATGTTCAACTGTCCGCCTACCGACCTCCACAGCGTCTATATAGGGCGCGAGCAGACACGTGACTCGAGCGACCTTGACGTGCTTGGAATCAGCTGATTTGTGTGCGCATGTCATTTTGACAAGAACAATGTCACGTTGACAATACCTATGTTTTGATTTATTTTGATTTTGAACTGCTTTAATGTTATTATTTTACAATTTTTAAGCAGTAAAACATATGAAATTAAAAATAATAACATTTTAGCAGTTAAAAATCAAAATAAATCAAAAAATTGGTATTGTCAACGTAACATAGTCCTTGTCAAAATGACATGCGCACACAAATCAGCTGATTCCAAGCACGTCAATGTCGCTCGAGTCACGTGCCTGCTCGCGCCCTATACTCAACTGACTCAACAGCGTCTGTATATTCAACTGCTCGGACAGAAGTCACACCTTTCACCTCACTGTCTGTCTATTTATGTAACTCTCTCTCTCTTCCACAGCCTCAGTATCACCGACTTTCCGTATGCCACAATTCTTCAACACCAATGCCGAGTATCCACTTCCACTTGCCGTTACTGTCCCCGTATACCTAGTTTCCCAATACTCTTCAACACTACCGAGTATTCCCTTTAACAGCTCTCCCGGTATACTAGTAACTTCCCGACTCGCTGTTACTATCCTTGTACACTATAGAGAACGGGCACTCAGCTGTTTCCGTGAACCTTCAAAACAGCTGATCTTGCTGCCCCGTGCGGTGTGAAGTTGTTACATTAATAAACGAAAATTTAAACTTAAAATAAATACCTTTATTAAAGCATATTTTGAAAATATAATACCTATTTAGAGGAAAAATTTCATGAAAAAGTAATTTGTAGACTAATATTTATAATTCTAGACAAATTTTAATTGTTAGAGGTCAATGACCCCGCAACAACTCTAGAAAAACTAAAAGGTTTATTTCATTTTATGAGATAAAATATTGTATTTGGAGTATAGAAGTTATAAATATTTCACTTCATTTCAATATTAAATTACTCCCTTATCCTTTAATTAATAAATTTCTTTCAAATTTCTATATCGTCAACTGCTCTGATAAAACTTATATGCTTATAACTCCGAAGAGCGTTTAATTACTCTTGGGTGTAAACACTTTGTTGGTAATATGATAATTGATTATATCCATTGGCAAAATATTCGGAAAATCCGATATATCCTATGAAAACACACTTTGATCGCAATCATACGGCTCAATATTACTGATTAACTTGATTTTAGCTAAATAGCGAAGTTGCATATCAGGTGATAGCTTCTTGAAATACATAGACATTGTAAAAACCACCTATTAAGTTCGCACAATGAAACACTAGAAAAATTTGTTGTTCTCACCAAAATGTAAGGCAAGCTGACTTTAGATTTTGAATTAGCGCCAAGAAAGTTGGTTGCCAATGAAGTCAGTTACAGGCCAGGGCAGCAAGATCAGCTGTTTCGAAGGTTACCGGAAACAGCTGAGTGCCCGTTCTCTATAGCTTCCCAATACTCGTCAACACTACCGAGTATTCAAATCCACAGCTATCCCAATATACCAGTAACTTCCCGAGTACCTACTCGACACCAACTGCATACGCTCACTACGATACTGCTGTGCTTTTCACTAACACTTTACTCTCTAACAGTCCATGTGTCTCTATGACTCTGTATGTCACCAACTGTATGAATGTATGTAACTGACTGTGTCCCGAACACAGCTACGAACCTTTTATACAGGTGTCATTATTTTCTAGAAAAGCCCTAGAATATTCGACCGCATAATAACAATGAACACAAAAGGTTCAGGCGATCGGAAGTAATTAAACACGTCGCGACCTATTCGCTTACGTCGCTCGGCTACTAACGCGATTACGTCACCGCTATAAATAGACACTCGCTTACAGTGGCGGCGACGGCACGTTCCACGTTACAATATTTTAGCACAAGGGTAAATATTCTTCAGTTTTAAGGCCTAATTTTAATATAAATGTAAATGAACCATGTTTCAATTTGTTACTACAGTGGAGGACCCCATTATTGCCGCGTATTTGTTGCACATTGTTGTGTGAAGAACACAATAATTCATATTTTCACCTTTTTTACTATTTTAGCCGCACATTGCGTTGAAAACCACAACGGAAGTGAATTATATATAGGAGCTGGAAAATTTTATGGCGCTTACAATTCTTCTGACGATCGTTTTGCCCAGAAGCGTCAAGTAAGTTATTTCAAATTATTACATAAGTATTGAAATTTTGTAAATGTATTTTTTTAAGGTGAAACAACTAATAATTTCTCCATTGTATGAAAAGCGTAATAAACAGGGAGATATAGCTGTTATCATGGTGAAGGAACCATTTGAGTTATCACTTTCAGTGCAACCAATCTGTGTGGATTGGAATCGGGAGTTTGAAAAAGAACAACTTAAGCCTGATGGTTCTCCAGGAAAGGTATTTTGATTTAATTACAGATTACAGGTATAAACTATTATTCACGAAAGATGACTATTCAAGGTCATTTGTGAGCCGTCTGATATAATATTACTTGCAGATAACTTCATTGCATTTCGTATGCATAGGCGTGCAACATGAAATATTTATGGACACATTTAAACTGAAAAAATAAGAATAATTCATTTGAAAATTATGTTTCTTTCTAAATAAAGCCTTTCTGAAAAATTTATGTTCTTCACTTATATTTTTGAAAAATACAAAAACATAGACTTAACTTATAAACCAAGGAATAATAATTTGATTTAAACGTCAACGCCACTGGGTAAATATTAACACAGAGGGCAGTGCAGTAGATAATTAGGTATCTGTAATTCTACGACATATGTCATTATTATTTATAGTGTGTTAGAAAGGAATGCCACTATTTACGTATATCTGTCACACCACATAAATGAAATAGACATAGGTCAAATAATATTTCTCTTTCTAATACAAAATGTTGCTAAGCTACTGCTATAAAGTAATGTGTATTATTTCTTCGAACAAATCACCTTGAATAGTCATTTTTCGTGAATAATAGTGTAGCTGCATTCTTTTCCATAAGGACCGCGATTTACTGCCATTTTGGTTTGACAATTTTGCCGTGTGTTTTATAAAAAGACGGATTTTGAAGGCTACGATATACTGGGTGTTAATTAAAAAGCGGGCCATGTGGAAGCGTGCTGGGCCCATAACCTGTTGGTTTTTGGCAGAATGATACACAAAATAGATTAATAAAAGGCAATGAAACAACTTGAAGAAAATCACGTTTAATTTTTAATTCTGTCAAACTATTTTTATATTACACTTCATAACAACTGATTGTCTCAGCACACTGCATTATATTTTTACTTATATTAAAATTGATAACTTCCAACAGGCCATGAGCGTTTAACATGCGAAATCTGTTTTTCTTTGCACAAAACTTTCCATTTAATTTTAGACAAAAAAAACGTTCATATAAATCATAAATCAGATTTTATTTTGCAACTTTTGTAACCACAAAAATAGAATGTTATACATATTGTGCCGAATAGACCACTTCAAAAATGTCCGCGACCTCTACGTGCTTATTTTTTGAACTAAAAACTTAGTGCCGTTAAATGTCGGCGTACGAGAAATATCAAAAAGAATTTAAATAAGAAGTAAGTAAAATGTTTATGCAGAAAATTAAAATTTATCGAAATAAATGGAGTATATTCATTAGTTATTTATAAATTATGTTATTATGATAGATTTGATGTAGTAACTTATTTTTTATTTTAGATTATTCGCCTATCAGGAAAATACTTTGAATATTTATCTAGCGATGATTTCTTTCCAGTAATATTAAAATAAATTCAATTTCAACATATTTTATCAAAGTTTTTGGTATCCATTGCTGTCTATTTATTCTACGTGATCCACTCTTTTCTTCCGTTCATATTTTGAGAAAAATAATAAAATCAAATGTTTTTTTTTAAATTATTATTACAACCCGGTACGCAACGTACAGTACCAGTCATGATTACTATTATTAATTACTTTTCCAATGAAGAAACAAATACTAACCAACAAAAATAATCGAACTGTCACCTGTCATATCGTAAACAGAGATGGGTATACGGCACTAACTTTTGTTATCTTTGTCTAAAATTTGCGCATGCGCATTGAATTTTTGAAATGGTCTATTCAGCACTCTTCATTAATGTAGTGACTGTCTCTATAGTAAAAATATTTATGCAGAGGAGTCACGTCATCAAAGTTTGTAACTATATAATGATGTCATAAAATTTCTAGGTTTACATGGCATACTAATTCAATTTTAAAAAATACGAGTTTGCACAATTGTGATGCTAATTTTTGCGATCAAGTTAATTTATTTATTTGACGAATAATAATTGAATATCATTGTAAAACGTAATATATTTACAGTTTATGGTATTGAAAATTCGTTGTAGGGTACACCAAGTAGGTTTTTTATTCAATATAAACATAACCTATAAAATATCCTGTCATACGAATGACAGAAAACCACATCGACAATGCATGTCATGTAAACGTACAAATTTTCAAACCCAGTAATGCCAACCATTGGTGAAAAAATAAACTACAATTATTTTAAATGAATTAAAAATGGGTTAAAACATTGGCTGGTAGCACGAGCATGGTTCTAACACCCGTTTTAACTAAAACCATGCCAACGACATGGCCAGTGAACTCTATACTACAATGGAACGGAAACGATCATTGCTGGCATGGTACTTCAAATTTTTAGGCAACCCATAGTACGTGTAGATTTTTCCAGCGACCACAAAAATGTTTTCACAAGTGTATTTTAATTGAATGGTTGATGAATTCACAAAACAATATTAATACGTATAAGATAAACTTAAAGAAAAAGTTAAACACATCATCAATTTGGTAATAGTCACGAAAGCCCGTAGGGAAACAAGTTTTCGAATAATCTGTCAAATTATTTTCAAGTTATTCTCACTCTCCTGTTATATTATTACTGATCATTATTTCTACATAAAAAATTTCATTCAGAATGTCATGTGTAGTTTATAGAAAAATCAATTATTTAATTTATTCAATAATAATGCAAAAAATATTACTTACTTATGCATTTTTAGCGAGTACAATTAGGCACAGATAGTTCTGGATCATTTTAATTAAAAAATTTAAAATGAACACAAAAATAAAAAATACGGCCAAACTATTCAAAGAACGATGTTTTCATAATTATTCAGTAAGTAATAGTAAAAGTCCTCATTTAGACATATTTTGAAACATCTGGAAAAGCGTGAGCTGTGCTCTGCGCATGCGTCAATTGGTGGTATCTGGTGGAATTGTGACAGTTCGCATGACCTGCCCCTTACAATGCTATAGGTATAGACGTTTCCATTCCATGTAGAACAGAGTTCACTGGACATAGCACATACTTCAGGGTTATTAACAAACTCAGTGTTACCAATATACTGATTAACTTTCAAATAAGAATACGCTAACTAGCGGCGACTATTAGAACTACAAACTGTGGTACACATTTGACATTTATGTGAAACTACAACTATATGACTACAAAAACTTTATTATACATACTTGAATTATAAATAAAAAATACTAATAAATGAGAAAATAATACGAAAACTAAAGAAATACAATTGACAGAAATGGTACGCTGACACACGTCAACAAAAAGTGTACCAGTGTTTAATGCGATCAGCGCCATCTCTTGATACTTAAAAATCCCAATAAATTTGACTTCATTATTTTAAATTGTTTATACTAAAAGAAGGCAAGACAAAACTCGTATTAAACACTTTTAAATAATGCCGTCAAATTTATTAAATATCGCTGTCAGTACATTTTCGGCTTATTTAGTACACTGGCAACATTAATTTTGTTAATAACCCTGAAGTAAGTGCCAAGTTGTTAGTATGGTTCTAACACCCGTTTTAACCACGGTGTAGTATCTATAGGTGAGTGCACGACGTATTTCAATGCATTACGATGAATGGCAAACTAACTGGGCTAGTTCATACAGTGTGCCGCTAGATGTCAGGTTTTGTTGCGACCCGGTTTTTACATAAAATATTTAAAATATTAAATTATTCATATATAACGCATAATATTCTATATTTTCAATCATTACCTTTTATCTTTTGTCAGTTCTTTGTATGTATTTTGTACAAATTCCATACAGAAACGTTTCTATATTTTCAATAAAATTATGAAACAACATATGTCAAATGCACTTGACATTGTCACCTTTCAATCAGATATTTATCTTAGTACCTGTTTCTTTGATTATAGTGTAGCTGGCTGCCGCTAAATTACACATTTTGGCACCTTAAAAAGACTAAACTTCTCTGTTGCTGTTGTGCATCTTGTAGCAAAACATTTTTTGTCAAATGGTAACGGGTCGCGTTAGCGCCATTTTGTTTCCCAGTTACTTAGCCATGCCAACGCACCTCGTGCTCTCACCTACAGATACTACACCGTGGTTTTAACTAAAACCATGCCAACGACTTGGTACATACTTCAGGTTATTAACAAAATCAGTGTTGCCAATATACTGATTACCTCAAAATTGTATTGACAACCATATTCAATAAATTTCGCTTCATTATTTTAAATTGTTTATACTACAAAGAAGCATTGACATATTACATAAATGGACCCAACGTAGAGAGAGAGGAATTGACGCTCACCTTAGAAAAGGAAAGATAGATAAGCGGGGCAACGTCAAACAAGAACATTGTTGCGGTCTGTTGTTTTGTTTGCTAGTCTGACAGAAGTGACAGCTAGTAAAAGTGTAATATATTTCCTCAGAATATTAGTAAAAATAATATTCATATCTCTAACTAAGAGTTTGTTACAATACAAAGTGAGTAATTTTGATTTAATGTGAAATAGAAATAATTTGAAAGTAGTTTGCTGGTAATTCAGGTTATGTTCTGTCATTCATGCTATGCATATAAGTGTGATTTCATTTATATTTCAGAATTCTTTTAAAATGGCAATGTCATGCAGTGCAAATGGAACAGTTCGTTATCAAAAAGACATAAAATTTCACAAGTCTCTCTTATTCGTCGTAAACTAAACTGTCATATCTTATATGAGTGGTTTTCGAGGAGATTTCCGAAGGATGAACTGTGAACAGACTGCTTATTGCAGTTAGAAGACACAATTTCAAGCCATCTAAACATTCTGTGATGCAGAAATCAATTTTAATCGACGGACTATACCTAAAATGTATATAAAAATAGTTTTAAATAAATAATATTAGCTAAAGCAAAAGTACTTTTCTATATTTATTATTTTTACAAATAATTTAATATACGAATGAAATATTTTATGTTAAATCGAATATGAACTATATTTTACGTTGTCATTTATTACGAATGAGATGAATAAGCACTCTGTGTTATTTTTCATCGTTTGACTTTGCCCCTAACTTAGCTCTATCCTTTTCTAAGGTGTGCGTCAATGCTTATACAGTAAAGCAGTACCTACGTTGCGTCCATTTATATAATACGTCAATGCAAAGAAGGCACGACAAAAATCATATTAAACAGTTTTAAATAGTGCCGTCAAATTTATTGAATATGGTTGTTAATACATTTTCGAGTTAATCAGTAACCCTGAAGTATGTGCCGTCGTTGGCATAGTTTTAGTTAAAACCGGTGTTAGAACCACGCTCGTGCTACCAGCCATTATCTTTACATTTTGCCTCGATATTGGAAAGTAACCCCTCAATTTAATTCCGTATAACACGGTTTCACTCTAGGAAACTAACTACCTTGTTATACGAGGGATTGCTGTATTTATTATCTAAAGCATAATTTTATTTGTAGGTTCCTGGATGGGGATCAGTAGATGGTGATCGTTTGAAGAATTTGACAGCTTCATATTTAGATACCGAAGCGTGTTTACGTATAATTCCTCCGGATTTTGTCAGCTATGTTACTGCGGATAAGTTTTGCGTTAGTTTCGCAAACGGTAAGACTTGATTATTGGACCCAATATTTTAAACTAGAATGAGCCCTGATCTTAGATAAGTTATACAGGGTGATTCAGCAAGCGTGTGCTTTAAGTAAAAATGTTATATGAAGGTATGTCAGAGTTACAGCCCTTTGAGAGTGCACCTCGTCTGACACATTTTTGTTAATAACTCCGGTACTTGTTGCACTAAAATTTTGAAACTTATTTAGATGCATATTTATACTTTCTTTTGTTTCTGTATCTCATCCAAAGGCGTTTTATATTTTTATCTATTAAATGTTTCATACAATGCAAAATTGCACAAAAAAAAGTACTCTTAATTAAGAAAAGTTGCTATTTAAGCTATCATTCAATTAAGTTTAAATATTACCCTTTCAATTAAACAAAACATATTATCCTAATTTGTAATATTCTATTTAAGTTTTAAAAAACTTTGAATTGAGGCTATATGTTCGTTCAATCTCGAACATGTTTGTGAAACATCGCGTGAAGCGGCCTGAAGAGCCCGTTTGAAAGACAGTGAACCATTTTTAGGTTACAGTACACTAAGAACACGACATATTATTAATAAATTATTGTGGATAGACAGTTATTTACGTACTTTAAACTTAAAAAGAAAAAATCTAAAGTTCTCAAAAGAACTGTTATGAAAATGCTCCAAAATGCCAACAAACAAAATCTGAGTCGGTATGTCGGTAAACTCTTGCATATGCTGCGCAAACATGATTCTATGTAATTCAGAATGTGCAGAGTTGATTTCAAATTGAAATAAAACCTTTGTTATTTATGAATGTTTATATATTGTATTACGAAGTAATAGAATAATGTTTACAATTTGATGTTATTAATATCTCAAAGTTAACTTCTTCATAATAACAATAATATCAGCATCAAATTACAAGCCTTTAAATTCTGACCCTTATGTGTTCTGTCAATAGAGTCTACTTTGAAAGTATCGTTTTTACTTAGGACAACGCTTCATATTTCGCGCTGTACTCGGACTTACCCCGTTATTGGATGTGGACGAATACGTTTGCTATCTGGCTATAAGGCACGGAAGATAACGTGACCTATCATATGTTTTGTCCCTTTCTCACTTCAGACTCGATCTTCAGCTCTGTCCTATGCTAACTTCAGACTGTACTTTCGACGCAGTGCGCATGCATTAGTTTGAATAGCTGTCACATTTCTAGCAAGATATCAAATGAGAATAAAATGAAGGCAATAAGAATCAAATATGTTTTTATTGAATTCTTCAATAATATAATTTAATGGAAGATAACAATGTGATCATATGTATATTCATAAGTATTACGATCAGGATGCTCTTCGTCTTCATTCTTGCTTAAAAAGCAAATATTACCAACAGTAATTGACAATTTATAAATTTAGGGCTTCATCAACGACCTACTATCAAATCTGAGTAATCGATAATATGTCAGCAAGTGATATTCTCATAAACATAAACGACCACAAGCCACAGACGACGTCTCTCTTGTTTCTCACATGTAACCTACCTACCCAACCTATACAAATTGTCATTTGTTACTTATGTTCAAATATTATTAGGTTTTAAATATTACCTCGATAGCAAACAGTTATTATAGTCCGACGACAAACTTGCACCCAACAACGCACTGGCATCGTTTGAAAAAGAATGACAACACTCAGAAACAACAGAAAATAACAATAAAAGAAATAACAACAAACAAGATAACAAAAAAAAAACAAATAATAAAACACTTCAATGAATAACAATAACACAATCAATCGCTATATGCACAAGAACCGCCAAATAACAAAATGGCAACAAATTCCACGCTTGCGCACTCATTTTTAAAATTTACCGCTAGAAAAATATGACAGCTATTCAAATTGACGCATGCGCACTGCGTCGAAAGTATAGTCTGAAGTTAGCATGGCAAAGAGCTGAAGATCGAGTCTGAAGTGAGAAGGGACAAAACATATGATAGGTCACGTGATCTTCCGTGCCCTATAGCTATAATCATTGACGTATTATATAAATGGACGCAACGTAGGTACTGCTTTACTGTATAAGCATTGACGCCAGTGACCTCCATATTACATAAATGGACTGGAAACTCTATTGTTTTCAGATGTCGCCAAAAAATTTTATGCAACCCGCGCAACTGGTGGAATTTTCCAGTGATTCTCAAATGTTTTTCATAAGGATTTTTGAAACAAGTTTATTGGATTAAAAATTGAAATATGTAACACGAGTGTAAACTTTTATATTACCATATACATAATAAAAAACATATATTTAAGAATAATACACAATGACAATACAAAATATAGATATAGACATACAAATACAATTACAAGAATATTACCTACAAATACATAGATACATATGAAATAATAATTAATTTAAATATTTTTAAACAATATTAATTTAGTCAATTTTGATCTACAACTAGATTTATCTCCTTGTAACTTCAAATTAAAAAGTTTAACATGGTGTTTACACCTTATTTTTAGAAAAATATTGGTTATTTTTTTAACAAGTTGAATTTCATGCAAATCTTCACCTATTTGATTCTCCACGGGATGTATTGGTACAAAAATATTAATTTTTTTAGAAATATAATGTACATTATTATTAACAATGATATTTTTAAAATTTTTCTTATGAAATTCATTTCGCATGGCGCGAAACATTTGTTTAGCTTTTTTAACAAAAAAAAAAAAGAATGACATAAGTGTCTCTCAAGAAACATTTGGAAACCTCTGAATATCGGATAGCTTGTTACAACGCATGCGCCAAGTGGAGGAATTCTGTCCTCTAGTGACAGTTCTCGGTGCCAGCCCCTGCCGTGCTATAGGTATAGGAGCTTCCAGTCCATTTATGTAATATGGAGGTCACTGATTGACGCACACCTTAGAAAAGGATAGCGCTAAGTTAGGGGCAAAGTCAAAAGATGAAAAATAACACAAGAGTGCTTAGGAATATTCATCTCATTCATAATAAATGACAATGTAAAATATAGTTCATATTCGAATTAACAAAATATTTCATTCGTATATTAAATTATTTGTAGAAATAACAAATATAGAAAAGTATTTTTGCTTTAGCTAATATTATTTATTTAAAATTATTTTTATATACATTTTAGGTATAGTCCGTCGATTGAAAATGATTTTTGCATCACAGAATGTTTGGATGGCTTGAAATTGTGTCTTCTAACTTCAATAAGCCAGTCTGTTCACAGTTCATCTTTCGGAAATCTACTCGAAAAACATTCATATAAGATATGACAGTTTAGTTTACAACGAATAAGAAAGACTTGTGAAATTTTATGTCTTTTTGATAACGAACTATGTATCCATTAGCACTGCCTGACATGACCATTTTAAAAGAATTCTGAAATATAAATGAAACCACACTTATATGCATAGCATGAATGACAGAACATAACCTGAATTACCAGCAAACTACATTCAAATATTCAAATTATTTCTATTTCACATTAAATCAAAATTACTCACTTTGTATTGTAACTAATTCTTAGTTAGAGATATGAATATTATTTTTACTAATATTCTGAGGAAATATATTGCATTTTTACTAGCTGTCACTACTGTCAGACCAGCAAACAAAACAACAGACTGCAACAATGTTCTTGTTTGACGTTGCCCCGCTTTTCTATCTTTCCTTTTCTAAGGTGAGCGTCAATTCCTCTCTCTCTACGTTGGGTCCATTTATGTAATATGTCAATGGCTATAATGCATTCAATTTTTTACTCATGCTACTACCATTGCCACTAATTCTACCCTATTCCTCTGATTTCATAACCGTCACTTTGACCGGAAATCACAAGAATGGCTCTAATTTTTGAATTGTTTACAGGAACTGGTGCTTGCGCTCGCGATAGTGGTAGTGGACTAGTATTTCCCTGGATATCGAACTACAAAAAGAAGTACTATATTACTGGGATAGTCAGCATAGGACCAAGTCCCATAAATTACTGTGACACTGCCTATGACCCAATCATACTTTTTACTCGGATTAGTGTTTACACTGATTGGATTCGTAGAACACAGAGTGAGGCAGTGAAACAGGCGATTTTGAAAAGGCGGGGCGGCGTAGGTAAAAAATTGCAGTTACCATGGAACGTATTATTAAAACGGTAGTTATGTAGACGCCCTGCCGCCCAATGTCGTTTCCGCACTGAATTCGCGATAAATCGTAATCGCCTAGTACCTTCTGCGCATACTATAAACCATATTATTTATTATAGCGCCTCTGCCGGTAGATTTATGAAATGAAAAAATCTGATGTGGATCCCACACGACTTCCTTGTGCGCAAAACTAATATGAAGTATAGACTCAATCAGTGGCAGATTTAGAAAATTATAATAGGGGGGGCACTAAATTCGGAAAAACAAATTTTAAATATATAGAGTGATACTCCTCCTCCCCCCTCCTACCATTAACTTTTGTATTATAAGTAATGGAATTGCTCATATAAAAGGTTTAATATTTTAAATATAATATTTGATGGCAGATGTAGATATTTTTTATATAGCAACCTATAATTATTTTACATAAATATAAACCGCCATTTTTTGTCTTTTTAAAGATCTATTACTTTTTATTAATGTATTTGAAACTATTCGAAAAAAATAACAAGTGAATGAGTTTGAGAAATATGAGAAATAATGTTTATTCAAATATTCTAAGTAGCTATGTAAAAATGAACAATATGCAGCAATGTTATATAAAACAAGCAAAAACATCAAATTAAGTAATAAGAAGAACTTATGACAAAAAATGGCGTTTTATATTTTAGTGAAATAATTATTGTTTACTATTTAAAAAATAAAAGTTGATAGTCGTATCTTGCAAACGTGACTATAAAAAATATCTACATCTGCCATCAAATAGTATAATTAAAGAATAGAACTTTTATAAGAACTATTTGTTATATTACTTCTAATAAAAAATAGGGGGGGGGCGCATCTTCCCAAACTCATCCTGTATATGTTTATTTAATGTTTATTCTTCAAAATAATATGAAATAATGAAAAATAAATATAAATTGCAGTACGTAATATACAAGAAATAGAATGATAGTATGTATCATTTCCGCTGTACTCCCAAGTATATGATTGGTGCATTCTGAACATGCGAATTGAGATAGTAATATGGTCTATTAAAGTGTGGGTTGAAAATTTTGAAAACACTGCATCAACAAACAAAAGGCCGGAAAAGGAGAGCAAATTGCGAACTTTCAAGAATATTGAACGTGTGGGAGTCATAGTTGGAAAAAGCTTCCGTAGAGAACGATGTCATCTTGCAGTTATAAAACTTATATAAAAAATACTTTTCTTAAATGTTTTTTTACGTACTTTAAGGCGGTATAAATAAATTTGGAAAAAAATGACGTTGGATTTTTATAGTTATTTTAAAATCGCCCGTTGCTCTACCTCACCCTGGATTAATATAATATAATAGCCACTCATAATGCGTAGGTTTGCAGTTTGTTTTCTGTAAAATTTAATATATTACTTTCAGTAAATAAAGGAATCCATTTTATTTCAATTCATGATTAATAATGTAGTTGTCAAACTGGTAGACTTTTAAAACATCAGTTTTTTACGTTTTTCATCATTATCTAGTGTACTATGAAAATTTTCGGAGGAACGAAAGCACATTTGAGATTGCACACATAAAATTTCAATGAACCGACATCGTATCTCTTATTGGAGGTTGCAGCTGGGCGATATGATATCTAGCGGAAAATATACGAAACCGTGTATGGTACAGGATCGTTTATCTTGTCCTATTGTAGAGAACACACGGCCTTGCGCTGAGCGAGCAAGTCTAAACCTGTCAAACACAATTGTGTGGCGCACCAACTGAGTAAACAAACCTGTGCGTCGCGTGACCTTGTAACAGGATTAGACCTGCTTATTTTCCGAACGTACGCGAGCATTCTAGAATAAATGCAGAGTTAGTCTAATCCACAACTTACGGTCGTCAGTGAACCGAACATCGCCGTATTGGGTGTGAAATAAATAGTGATATAAAGAAATATTAGTCTTCAACAGTCTAGTCGACGACAAGTCCAGTCTACAACAGTCGACAATCTACAGTGAGGCTGATATTGAAACGCGCGGTGAGCATACAGCTTGACCGCCGAGCCGTGACCGACCAGCTTGGATGCGCAGTAGGCTTGCCTTTAAATTGTGGTGGGGGCTTCAATCCCTTGCCAGCAGCCGCGTCACTACCTGTCTCATTCTAGGGCGTTCTCTCTGCGCACTAATCCCCACAGCTCACGGCTCGTTGGTCAAGCTGTAAAAAGTTAGCGAAATAAATATAGTGAAATAAATAGTGCTTTATGTTATTATTTAAATAAATTAACTTAGTGTTTAAGGTTGCTGTTCACACCTTGTACTAGGCTATACTAAGCATTACAAGTAGTACAAACTCTGAATAGTAGCCTAAGGGTTTAAGAATATTCTTAGTCTTTAATTAGTATTTATATTTGTTTATTAATAGAGTTTGTTATTTTTATTACCTTTTTCTTATGTATTTCTCGTTTAATGAACTTTTATTTTAATTAATATTTCTTCAATTTTTACACTTCGGCCAAATAAATAAACGTTCCACTATGTTAATAGACTTGGCCGATATTATTTTCAAAACCACATGAGATAAAACATCCCTGTATATATGGGAAAGTACTGCGAGCCAGTTTTGGTCAGTAGGTTTCAACGTTTCTGTAATAGGGCACGGAAGATTATGTGACCTATCATATGTTTTGTCCCTTCTCACTTCAGACTCGATCCAAATGAAAATAAAATGAAAACAATAATAATCAAATAGGTTTTTATTAAATTCTTTAATAATATAATGTAATGGAAGATAACAATGTTATATGTATATTCATAAGTATTACGATCAGGATGCTCTTCGTCTTCATTCTTGCTTCCTGAAATGAAAAGAGAAAGCAAATATTACCAACACTAATTGACAATTTATAAATTTAGGACTTCATCAACGACCTACTATAAAATCTGGGTAATTGATAATCTATAATACTAAAAGGTCAAGCCCCCCAAAATTCATCACGACGATCGGGAAATTTTTAGACAAAGCTACAACTGAAACGGTTTCAGCGATTTGGATGGAATTTGCTTTAAATAGTAGAGAATAAATCAACTTAGGGCCTTTGATATGTCTCTTATTTTTACTGTGCATAGTTTTTGTGGAAAAAATTATTAACTGGTCAAAATTCTTACATTAAAACAATAGATCAAAGTTCTCTGTACTGATGTCAAATGTACAAAATCAGAGAATACAGGCTAATTATTTGAATTGAGTATGCGTGAAAATTTTTAAGAAGACAGTCTAAAAAGTTATGTGTCATTTTGAATCCATTTTAAATACATTAAATTTATTGTATTTGATTATTTTAAATAAAAATTATTTATTTTTGTACCTCTCTGCTTATTATTATTTATTATTATTATTTATTATTATTATTATTATTATTATTATTATTATTATTATTATTATTATTATTATTATTATTATTATTATTATTATTATTATTATTATTATTATTATTATTATTATCATCAGATATAATTTTTTATGTTCTTTTATTATTATTATTATTTTAATAAATATTTACCTATATCTGACTTCATTCATTTCATATTAATTACGTATTTTATAACAAAATTACATTGTTTTAACAATAAAATTAATTTATTATTATTTTTTATCTCTATTTAGTATATTACATAGTTTTAAACAATATTATACAATTTTGTATGAATAAAATTTAAACTGTTCCACACATTTTGGAATATATCGCCAATATGACTTATTATACATCAAAACGGACTGCTTTTTACCTATCTATGACTTGAAACGATTATCATATTTTTTAAATCACGCATTTGTGACTTAAAAAGCCGTTTTACATCTATAATACTAAAAGGTCAAGCCCCCCAAAATTCATCACGACGATCGGGAAATTTTTAGACAAAGCTACAACTGAAACGGTTTCAGCGATTTGGATGGAATTTGCTTTAAATAGTAGAGAATAAATCAACTTAGGGCCTTTGATATGTCTCTTATTTTTACTGTGCGTAGTTTTTGTGGAAAAAAATATTAACTGGTCAAAATTCTTACATTAAAACAATAGATCAAAGTTCTCTGTACTGATGTCAAATGTACAAAATCAGAGAATACAGGCTAATTATTTGAATTGAGTATGCGTGAAAATTTTTAAGAAGACAGTCTAAAAAGTTATGTGTCATTTTGAATCCATTTTAAATAAATTAAATTTATTGTATTTGATTATTTTAAATAAAAATTATTTATTTTTGTACCTCTCTGCTTATTATTATTTATTATTATTATTTATTATTATTATTATTATTATTATTATTATTATCAGATATAATTTTTTATGTTCTTTTATTATTATTATTTTAATAAATATTTACCTATATCTGACTTCATTCATTTCATATTAATTACGTATTTCATAACAAAATTACATTGTTTTAACAATAAAATTAATTTGTTATTATTTTTTATCTCTATTTAGTATATTACATAGAGTTTTAAACAATATTATACAATTTTGTATGAATAAAATTTAAACTGTTCCACACATTTTGGAATATATCGCCAATATGACTTATTATACATCAAAACGGACTGCTTTTTACCTATCTATGACTTGAAACGATTATCATATTTTTTAAATCACGCATTTGTGACTTAAAAAGCCGTTTTACATCTATAATACTAAAAGGTCAAGCCCCCCAAAATTCATCACGACGATCGGGAAATTTTTAGACAAAGCTACAACTGAAACGGTTTCATCGATTTGGATGGAATTTGCTTTAAATAGTAGAGAATAAATCAACTTAGGGCCTTTGATATGTCTCTTATTTTTACTGTGCATAGTTTTTGTGGAAAAAATTATTAACTGGTCAAAATTCTTACATTAAAACAATAGATCAAAGTTCTCTGTACTGATGTCAAATGTACAAAATCAGAGAATACAGGCTAATTATTTGAATTGAGTATGCGTGAAAATTTTTAAGAAGACAGTCTAAAAAGTTATGTGTCATTTTGAATCCATTTTAAATACATTAAATTTATTGTATTTGATTATTTTAAATAAAAATTATTTATTTTTGTACCTCTCTGCTTATTATTATTTATTATTATTATTTATTATTATTATTATTATTATTATTATTATCAGATATAATTTTTTATGTTCTTTTATTATTATTATTATTTTAATAAATATTTACCTATATCTGACTTCATTCATTTCATATTAATTACGTATTTCATAACAAAATTACATTGTTTTAACAATAAAATTAATTTGTTATTATTTTTTATCTCTATTTAGTATATTACATAGAGTTTTAAACAATATTATACAATTTTGTATGAATAAAATTTAAACTGTTCCACACATTTTGGAATATATCGCCAATATGACTTATTATACATCAAAACGGACTGCTTTTTACCTATCTATGACTTGAAACGATTATCATATTTTTTAAATCACGCATTTGTGACTTAAAAAGCCGTTTTACATCTATAATACTAAACGATTAGATTCACTATCTATATTTATATATTTGAATTCATCACGACGATCGCCCAACTTTAGACAAGGCTACAGCTTAAACGGTGCGACCGATTTTCATGAAATTTATATTAAATTGTAGGAAATGATTGGCTTCAGGGCCCTTCTAATGGGACGAATATCTGTAGGATGCATAGTTTTCGAAAAAAAAATTATTAAAGATTGAAAATTGGGACAAAAACAATATTTTTCACAGTAACGATCACAGTTTTCCTTGAAAATTTAAGACGAAGAACGCCATGTTTGTCATGTCATTTTGAACCTTTAAATGTAAATATTTATGAAATGGAGACAATTTGAAAGAAGTTTAATTCATAATTATAAATATTGAGAATGGGCAATTATATCCGCACAGGTAAAAAAAGGCCTAAACCATTTTAATTAAAAATTATAAAATTTGACGGTTCATATGTATTTGGACAGTGTTACCAAATGTGTCATAAGTAACTAGGTAAAAAACAAATATTTCTAACTAAACAATATTTTTCACAGTAACGATCACAGTTTTCTTTGAAAATTTAAGACGATAAACGCTGTTATGTCAATGTCAATGATGACAAATTATCAGTTTTCTTCCTTTTAAATGCAATAAAATGTTTAAATAATATGTAATAATTAAAGAAAAGATGATGAATTTAACAAGGTAGGTATATGTAATGATTTTAAGCCATGTTTATTATTATGTTACATATTTTATTTTGTAAATAGAATTTTGGAAAATGTATAAGGAAACACGTCGAAAAGGATCAGAAAGGCAGGAATAATATCACAATCGATGTACAAAATTAAAAAGATAAACATTGTCATGTCATATTTGATATATTAATGACAAATTATGCATGTCGTATCAATACTAAAAACATAGTCTGGAAGTAAATATGCAAAACAGAATATACGTGTTTAAATGGAATCCAAAAAGATTTGGTGCTAAACACAGGACAAAGGATAAACACTACAGAATAAAAAAATAAGACGTATGTTTATTGTTAATTGCTATATTTTATTTTGTAAATAGATTTAACAATGTCAGGCTGAGAAAGACATAATAAACATCACAGTCGCCAAAGAACACATGTACAATATCTAATACGTATTTAGAGGCAAGAATAAAAATTAAATCCTACAGGAAAATCATAAAATCTGGAACAAGACAATTCCATAATTTTAGATAGTATGTTTTAATCTGTTCTTTTTTTGTAATTCATTTTCTTATTACGTTTAAATTTTTTTCAGATTATACATAATTCGATATCTATCTTAAAACGGTACAGAATTTAATCTGTGCTTTATTTTCTTATATTACGTTAAAATTATCTATATTAAAATTGTTTTATTCCCAATTATTGTATCGTACTAATAGAAAATATTTAAAATTACATAATCATACAGCATGAGCCAGAAATTATGATTTTTGCATTCTATCCCCTTATTAATAATCCAAACTTTATTGATATATTTTCAAATTCGTTGTAAAAGTTCAGATCTAATGTAATGTAAGTACTTACTTTTCTGCAGTTTGTAAACTATTTACTCTAGAATTAAAATATCACATCTTTTAGTTTTGTTTGATTTATTTTTATCTTTAAATTTAGTATTGTGTACTCATATACATGTTACTAATACAGGGTGCGCATTTTAAAAGTTCCCGCCTGAAAATTCATGATTAGGCAATCCATGATACATTTCAAGTGAGTAAAAAGTTTAATCAACATGGGTCCGATCTTCTATAGTTTCCGAGATTAATTTATTTATATAATTATTTATTTAAATATTTATTTATTTGTATATTTATTTATATATTTATCTATACATTTATTTATTAATTTTTTAATTTATTCATTTTTTAATTTCTTAATTTCTTAATTTTTTAATTTCTTAATTTCTTAATTTCTTAATTTATTAATTTATTAATTTCTTAATTTATTAATTTAATAATTTCTTAATTTCTTAATTTCTTAATTTCTTAATTTCTTAATTTATTAATTTATTAATTTATTAATTTATTAATTTATTAATTTATTAATTTATTAATTTATTAATTTATTAATTTATTAATTTATTAATTTATTAATTTATTAATTTATTAATTTATTAATTTATTAATTTATTAATTTATTAATTTATTAATTTATTAATTTATTAATTTATTAATTTATTAATTTATTAATTTATTAATTTATTAATTTATTAATTTATTAATTTATTAATTTATTAATTTATTAATTTATTAATTTATTAATTTATTAATTTATTAATTTATTAATTTATTAATTTATTAATTTATTAATTTATTAATTTATTAATTTATTAATTTATTAATTTATTAATTTATTAATTTATTAATTTATTAATTTATTAATTTATTAATTTATTAATTTATTAATTTATTAATTTATTAATTTATTAATTTATTAATTTATTAATTTATTAATTTATTAATTTATTAATTTATTAATTTATTAATTTATTAATTTATTAATTTATTAATTTATTAATTTATTAATTTATTAATTTATTAATTTATTAATTTATTAATTTATTAATTTATTAATTTATTAATTTATTAATTTATTAATTTATTAATTTATTAATTTATTAATTTATTAATTTATTAATTTATTAATTTATTAATTTATTAATTTATTAATTTATTAATTTATTAATTTATTAATTTATTAATTTATTAATTTATTAATTTATTAATTTATTAATTTATTAATTTATTAATTTATTAATTTATTAATTTATTAATTTATTAATTTATTAATTTATTAATTTATTAATTAATTTATTTATATATGTATATATTTTTTTTTTATTTATTAATTTATTTATTCATTTATAAATAAATATATCCTCAAAGCCATTGCGGGGGGGGGGTGCCAATTATTGTATCGTACTAATAAAAAATCTTTTAAATTACATAATCATACAGCATGAGCCAGAAAAGTCAAGGAGAGTGTGAGTGGGCATTTTGCGTGGGCATGTTGCGTGGGCATGTTGCGTGGGCAGTTTGGGTGGGCATGTTGCGTGGGCAGTTTGGGTGGGCATGTTGCGTGGGCAGTTTGGGTGGGTATGGTGCGTGGGTAGTTTGGGTGGGCATGTTGCGTGGGCAGTTTGGGTGGGCAAGTTGCGTGGGCAGTTTGGGTGGGTATGTTGCGTGGGTAGTTTGGGTGGGCATGTTGCGTGGGCAGTTTGGGTGGGCAAGTTGCGTGGGCAGTTTGGGTGGGCATGTTGCGTGGGCAGTTTGGGTGGGCAAGTTGCGTGGGCAGTTTGGGTGGTTATGTTGCGTGGGCTGTTTGGGTGGGCATGTTGCGTGGGCAGTTTGGGTGGGCAAGTTGCGTGGGCAGTTTGGGTGGGCATGTTGCGTGGGCAGTTTGGGTGGGCAAGTTGCGTGGGCAGTTTGGGTGGGCATGTTGCGTGGGCAGTTTGGGTGGGCAAGTTGCGTGGGCAGTTTGGGTGGGTATGTTGCGTGGGTAGTTTGGGTGGGCATGTTGCGTGGGCAGTTTGGGTGGGCAAGTTGCGTGGGCAGTTTGGGTGGGCATGTTGCGTGGGCAGTTTGGGTGGGCAAGTTGCGTGGGCAGTTTGGGTGGGTATGTTGCGTGGGCTGTTTGGGTGGGCATGTTGCGTGGGCAGTTTGAGTGGGCATGTTGCGTGGGCAGTTTGGGTGGGTACTTTGGGTGGGCAGTTTGGGTGGGCATGTTGCGTGGGCATTATAACCCACTATCGGCGGAGCCCTAGGGAAAACTCGGCGAAGCCGAGGTTACGCTAGTCTATAATACTAAAAGGTCAAGCCCCCCAAAATTCATCACGACGATCGGGAAATTTTTAGACAAAGCTACAACTGAAACGGTTTCAGCGATTTGGATGGAATTTGCTTTAAATAGTAGAGAATAAATCAACTTAGGGCCTTTGATATGTCTCTTATTTTTACTGTGCATAGTTTTTGTGGAAAAAATTATTAACTGGTCAAAATTCTTACATTAAAACAATAGATCAAAGTTCTCTGTACTGATGTCAAATGTACAAAATCAGAGAATACAGGCTAATTATTTGAATTGAGTATGCGTGAAAATTTTTAAGAAGACAGTCTAAAAAGTTATGTGTCATTTTGAATCCATTTTAAATACATTAAATTTATTGTATTTGATTATTTTAAATAAAAATTATTTATTTTTGTACCTCTCTGCTTATTATTATTTATTATTATTATTTATTATTATTATTATTATTATTATTATTATTATTATTATTATTATTATTATTATTATTATTATTATTATTATTATTATCATCAGATATAATTTTTTATGTTCTTTTATTATTATTATTATTTTAATAAATATTTACCTATATCTGACTTCATTCATTTCATATTAATTACGTATTTTATAACAAAATTACATTGTTTTAACAATAAAATTAATTTATTATTATTTTTTATCTCTATTTAGTATATTACATAGTTTTAAACAATATTATACAATTTTGTATGAATAAAATTTAAACTGTTCCACACATTTTGGAATATATCGCCAATATGACTTATTATACATCAAAACGGACTGCTTTTTACCTATCTATGACTTGAAACGATTATCATATATTTTAAATCACGCGTTTGTGACTTAAAAAGCCGTTTTACATCTATAATACTAAAAGGTCAAGCCCCCCAAAATTCATCACGACGATCGGGAAATTTTTAGACAAAGCTACAACTGAAACGGTTTCAGCGATTTGGATGGAATTTGCTTTAAATAGTAGAGAATAAATCAACTTAGGGCCTTTGATATGTCTCTTATTTTTACTGTGCATAGTTTTTGTGGAAAAAATTATTAACTGGTCAAAATTCTTACATTAAAACAATAGATCAAAGTTCTCTGTACTGATGTCAAATGTACAAAATCAGAGAATACAGGCTAATTATTTGAATTGAGTATGCGTGAAAATTTTTAAGAAGACAGTCTAAAAAGTTATGTGTCATTTTGAATCCATTTTAAATACATTAAATTTATTGTATTTGATTATTTTAAATAAAAATTATTTATTTTTGTACCTCTCTGCTTATTATTATTTATTATTATTATTTATTATTATTATTATTATTATTATTATCAGATATAATTTTTTATGTTCTTTTATTATTATTATTTTAATAAATATTTACCTATATCTGACTTCATTCATTTCATATTAATTACGTATTTCATAACAAAATTAGATTGTTTTAACAATAAAATTAATTTGTTATTATTTTTTATCTCTATTTAGTATATTACATTGAGTTTTAAACAATATTATACAATTTTGTATGAATAAAATTTAAACTGTTCCACACATTTTGGAATATATCGCCAATATGACTTATTATACATCAAAACGGACTGCTTTTTACCTATCTATGACTTGAAACGATTATCATATTTTTTAAATCACGCATTTGTGACTTAAAAAGCCGTTTTACATCTATAATACTAAAAGGTCAAGCCCCCCAAAATTCATCACGACGATCGGGAAATTTTTAGACAAAGCTACAACTGAAACGGTTTCAACGATTTGGATGCAATTTGCTTTAAATAGTAGAGAATAAATCAACTTAGGGCCTTTGATATGTCTCTTATTTTTACTGTGCATAGTTTTTGTGGAAAAAATTATTAACTGGTCAAAATTCTTACATTAAAACAATAGATCAAAGTTCTCTGTACTGATGTCAAATGTACAAAATCAGAGAATACAGGCTAATTATCTGAATTGAGTATGCGTGAAAATTTTTAAGAAGACAGTCTAAAAAGTTATGTGTCATTTTGAATCCATTTTAAATACATTAAATTTATTGTATTTGATTATTTTAAATAAAAATTATTTATTTTTGTACCTCTCTGCTTATTATTATTTATTATTATTATTTATTATTATTATTATTATTATTATTATTATCAGATATAATTTTTTATGTTCTTTTATTATTATTATTTTAATAAATATTTACCTACATCTGACTTCATTCATTTCATATTAATTACGTATTTCATAACAAAATTACATTGTTTTAACAGTAAAATTAATTTGTTATTATTTTTTATCTCTATTTAGTATATTACATAGAGTTTTAAACAATATTATACAATTTTGTATGAATAAAATTTAAACTGTTCCACACATTTTGGAATATATCGCCAATATGACTTATTATACATCAAAACGGACTGCTTTTTACCTATCTATGACTTGAAACGATTATCATATTTTTTAAATCACGCATTTGTGACTTAAAAAGCCGTTTTACATCTATAATACTAAAAGGTCAAGCCCCCCAAAATTCATCACGACGATCGGGAAATTTTTAGACAAAGCTACAACTGAAACGGTTTCAGCGATTTGGATGGAATTTGCTTTAAATAGTAGAGAATAAATCAACTTAGGGCCTTTGATATGTCTCTTATTTTTACTGTGCGTAGTTTTTGTGGAAAAAAATATTAACTGGTCAAAATTCTTACATTAAAACAATAGATCAAAGTTCTCTGTACTGATGTCAAATGTACAAAATCAGAGAATACAGGCTAATTATTTGAATTGAGTATGCGTGAAAATTTTTAAGAAGACAGTCTAAAAAGTTATGTGTCATTTTGAATCCATTTTAAATACATTAAATTTATTGTATTTGATTATTTTAAATAAAAATTATTTATTTTTGTACCTCTCTGCTTATTATTATTTATTATTATTATTTATTATTATTATTATTATTATTATTATTATTATTATTATCAGATATAATATTTTATGTTCTTTTATTATTATTATTATTTTAATAAATATTTACCTATATCTGACTTCATTCATTTCATATTAATTACGTATTTCATAACAAAATTACATTGTTTTAACAATAAAATTAATTTGTTATTATTTTTTATCTCTATTTAGTATATTACATAGAGTTTTAAACAATATTATACAATTTTGTATGAATAAAATTTAAACTGTTCCACACATTTTGGAATATATCGCCAATATGACTTATTATACATCAAAACGGACTGCTTTTTACCTATCTATGACTTGAAACGATTATCATATTTTTTAAATCACGCATTTGTGACTTAAAAAGCCGTTTTACATCTATAATACTAAAAGGTCAAGCCCCCCAAAATTCATCACGACGATCGGGAAATTTTTAGACAAAGCTACAACTGAAACGGTTTCAACGATTTGGATGGAATTTGCTTTAAATAGTAGAGAATAAATCAACTTAGGGCCTTTGATATGTCTCTTATTTTTACTGTGCATAGTTTTTGTGGAAAAAATTATTAACTGGTCAAAATTCTTACATTAAAACAATAGATCAAAGTTCTCTGTACTGATGTCAAATGTACAAAATCAGAGAATACAGGCTAATTATCTGAATTGAGTATGCGTGAAAATTTTTAAGAAGACAGTCTAAAAAGTTATGTGTCATTTTGAATCCATTTTAAATACATTAAATTTATTGTATTTGATTATTTTAAATAAAAATTATTTATTTTTGTACCTCTCTGCTTATTATTATTTATTATTATTATTTATTATTATTATTATTATTATTATTATTATTATTATTATTATCAGATATAATTTTTTACGTTCTTTTATTATTATTATTATTTTAATAAATATTTACCTATATCTGACTTCATTCATTTCATATTAATTACGTATTTCATAACAAAATTACATTGTTTTAACAATAAAATTAATTTGTTATTATTTTTTATCTCTATTTAGTATATTACATAGAGTTTTAAACAATATTATACAATTTTGTATGAATAAAATTTAAACTGTTCCACACATTTTGGAATATATCGCCAATATGACTTATTATACATCAAAACGGACTGCTTTTTACCTATCTATGACTTGAAACGATTATCATATTTTTTAAATCACGCATTTGTGACTTAAAAAGCCGTTTTACATCTATAATACTAAAAGGTCAAGCCCCCCAAAATTCATCACGACGATCGGGAAATTTTTAGACAAAGCTACAACTGAAACGGTTTCAACGATTTGGATGGAATTTGCTTTAAATAGTAGAGAATAAATCAACTTAGGGCCTTTGATATGTCTCTTATTTTTACTGTGCATAGTTTCTGTGGAAAAAATTATTAACTGGTCAAAATTCTTACATTAAAACAATAGATCAAAGTTCTCTGTACTGATGTCAAATGTACAAAATCAGAGAATACAGGCTAATTATCTGAATTGAGTATGCGTGAAAATTTTTAAGAAGACAGTCTAAAAAGTTATGTGTCATTTTGAATCCATTTTAAATACATTAAATTTATTGTATTTGATTATTTTAAATAAAAATTATTTATTTTTGTACCTCTCTGCTTATTATTATTTATTATTATTATTTATTATTATTATTATTATTATTATTATCAGATATAATTTTTTATGTTCTTTTATTATTATTATTATTTTAATAAATATTTACCTATATCTGACTTCATTCATTTCATATTAATTACGTATTTCATAACAAAATTACATTGTTTTAACAATAAAATTAATTTGTTATTATTTTTTATCTCTATTTAGTATATTACATAGAGTTTTAAACAATATTATACAATTTTGTATGAATAAAATTTAAACTGTTCCACACATTTTGGAATATATCGCCAATATGACTTATTATACATCAAAACGGACTGCTTTTTACCTATCTATGACTTGAAACGATTATCATATTTTTTAAATCACGCATTTGTGACTTAAAAAGCCGTTTTACATCTATAATACTAAAAGGTCAAGCCCCCCAAAATTCATCACGACGATCGGGAAATTTTTAGACAAAGCTACAACTGAAACGGTTTCAGCGATTTGGATGGAATTTGCTTTAAATAGTAGAGAATAAATCAACTTAGGGCCTTTGATATGTCTCTTATTTTTACTGTGCGTAGTTTTTGTGGAAAAAAATATTAACTGGTCAAAATTCTTACATTAAAACAATAGATCAAAGTTCTCTGTACTGATGTCAAATGTACAAAATCAGAGAATACAGGCTAATTATTTGAATTGAGTATGCGTGAAAATTTTTAAGAAGACAGTCTAAAAAGTTATGTGTCATTTTGAATCCATTTTAAATAAATTAAATTTATTGTATTTGATTATTTTAAATAAAAATTATTTATTTTTGTACCTCTCTGCTTATTATTATTTATTATTATTATTTATTATTATTATTATTATTATTATTATTATCAGATATAATTTTTTATGTTCTTTTATTATTATTATTTTAATAAATATTTACCTATATCTGACTTCATTCATTTCATATTAATTACGTATTTCATAACAAAATTACATTGTTTTAACAATAAAATTAATTTGTTATTATTTTTTATCTCTATTTAGTATATTACATAGAGTTTTAAACAATATTATACAATTTTGTATGAATAAAATTTAAACTGTTCCACACATTTTGGAATATATCGCCAATATGACTTATTATACATCAAAACGGACTGCTTTTTACCTATCTATGACTTGAAACGATTATCATATTTTTTAAATCACGCATTTGTGACTTAAAAAGCCGTTTTACATCTATAATACTAAAAGGTCAAGCCCCCCAAAATTCATCACGACGATCGGGAAATTTTTAGACAAAGCTACAACTGAAACGGTTTCATCGATTTGGATGGAATTTGCTTTAAATAGTAGAGAATAAATCAACTTAGGGCCTTTGATATGTCTCTTATTTTTACTGTGCATAGTTTTTGTGGAAAAAATTATTAACTGGTCAAAATTCTTACATTAAAACAATAGATCAAAGTTCTCTGTACTGATGTCAAATGTACAAAATCAGAGAATACAGGCTAATTATTTGAATTGAGTATGCGTGAAAATTTTTAAGAAGACAGTCTAAAAAGTTATGTGTCATTTTGAATCCATTTTAAATACATTAAATTTATTGTATTTGATTATTTTAAATAAAAATTATTTATTTTTGTACCTCTCTGCTTATTATTATTTATTATTATTATTTATTATTATTATTATTATTATTATTATTATCAGATATAATTTTTTATGTTCTTTTATTATTATTATTATTTTAATAAATATTTACCTATATCTGACTTCATTCATTTCATATTAATTACGTATTTCATAACAAAATTACATTGTTTTAACAATAAAATTAATTTGTTATTATTTTTTATCTCTATTTAGTATATTACATAGAGTTTTAAACAATATTATACAATTTTGTATGAATAAAATTTAAACTGTTCCACACATTTTGGAATATATCGCCAATATGACTTATTATACATCAAAACGGACTGCTTTTTACCTATCTATGACTTGAAACGATTATCATATTTTTTAAATCACGCATTTGTGACTTAAAAAGCCGTTTTACATCTATAATACTAAACGATTAGATTCACTATCTATATTTATATATTTGAATTCATCACGACGATCGCCCAACTTTAGACAAGGCTACAGCTTAAACGGTGCGACCGATTTTCATGAAATTTATATTAAATTGTAGGAAATGATTGGCTTCAGGGCCCTTCTAATGGGACGAATATCTGTAGGATGCATAGTTTTCGAAAAAAAAATTATTAAAGATTGAAAATTGGGACAAAAACAATATTTTTCACAGTAACGATCACAGTTTTCCTTGAAAATTTAAGACGAAGAACGCCATGTTTGTCATGTCATTTTGAACCTTTAAATGTAAATATTTATGAAATGGAGACAATTTGAAAGAAGTTTAATTCATAATTATAAATATTGAGAATGGGCAATTATATCCGCACAGGTAAAAAAAGGCCTAAACCATTTTAATTAAAAATTATAAAATTTGACGGTTCATATGTATTTGGACAGTGTTACCAAATGTGTCATAAGTAACTAGGTAAAAAACAAATATTTCTAACTAAACAATATTTTTCACAGTAACGATCACAGTTTTCTTTGAAAATTTAAGACGATAAACGCTGTTATGTCAATGTCAATGATGACAAATTATCAGTTTTCTTCCTTTTAAATGCAATAAAATGTTTAAATAATATGTAATAATTAAAGAAAAGATGATGAATTTAACAAGGTAGGTATATGTAATGATTTTAAGCCATGTTTATTATTATGTTACATATTTTATTTTGTAAATAGAATTTTGGAAAATGTATAAGGAAACACGTCGAAAAGGATCAGAAAGGCAGGAATAATATCACAATCGATGTACAAAATTAAAAAGATAAACATTGTCATGTCATATTTGATATATTAATGACAAATTATGCATGTCGTATCAATACTAAAAACATAGTCTGGAAGTAAATATGCAAAACAGAATATACGTGTTTAAATGGAATCCAAAAAGATTTGGTGCTAAACACAGGACAAAGGATAAACACTACAGAATAAAAAAATAAGACGTATGTTTATTGTTAATTGCTATATTTTATTTTGTAAATAGATTTAACAATGTCAGGCTGAGAAAGACATAATAAACATCACAGTCGCCAAAGAACACATGTACAATATCTAATACGTATTTAGAGGCAAGAATAAAAATTAAATCCTACAGGAAAATCATAAAATCTGGAACAAGACAATTCCATAATTTTAGATAGTATGTTTTAATCTGTTCTTTTTTTGTAATTCATTTTCTTATTACGTTTAAATTTTTTTCAGATTATACATAATTCGATATCTATCTTAAAACGGTACAGAATTTAATCTGTGCTTTATTTTCTTATATTACGTTAAAATTATCTATATTAAAATTGTTTTATTCCCAATTATTGTATCGTACTAATAGAAAATATTTAAAATTACATAATCATACAGCATGAGCCAGAAATTATGATTTTTGCATTCTATCCCCTTATTAATAATCCAAACTTTATTGATATATTTTCAAATTCGTTGTAAAAGTTCAGATCTAATGTAATGTAAGTACTTACTTTTCTGCAGTTTGTAAACTATTTACTCTAGAATTAAAATATCACATCTTTTAGTTTTGTTTGATTTATTTTTATCTTTAAATTTAGTATTGTGTACTCATATACATGTTACTAATACAGGGTGCGCATTTTAAAAGTTCCCGCCTGAAAATTCATGATTAGGCAATCCATGATACATTTCAAGTGAGTAAAAAGTTTAATCAACATGGGTCCGATCTTCTATAGTTTCCGAGATTAATTTATTTATATAATTATTTATTTAAATATTTATTTATTTGTATATTTATTTATATATTTATCTATACATTTATTTATTAATTTTTTAATTTATTCATTTTTTAATTTCTTAATTTCTTAATTTTTTAATTTCTTAATTTCTTAATTTCTTAATTTATTAATTTATTAATTTCTTAATTTATTAATTTAATAATTTCTTAATTTCTTAATTTCTTAATTTCTTAATTTCTTAATTTATTAATTTATTAATTTATTAATTTATTAATTTATTAATTTATTAATTTATTAATTTATTAATTTATTAATTTATTAATTTATTAATTTATTAATTTATTAATTTATTAATTTATTAATTTATTAATTTATTAATTTATTAATTTATTAATTTATTAATTTATTAATTTATTAATTTATTAATTTATTAATTTATTAATTTATTAATTTATTAATTTATTAATTTATTAATTTATTAATTTATTAATTTATTAATTTATTAATTTATTAATTTATTAATTTATTAATTTATTAATTTATTAATTTATTAATTTATTAATTTATTAATTTATTAATTTATTAATTTATTAATTTATTAATTTATTAATTTATTAATTTATTAATTTATTAATTTATTAATTTATTAATTTATTAATTTATTAATTTATTAATTTATTAATTTATTAATTTATTAATTTATTAATTTATTAATTTATTAATTTATTAATTTATTAATTTATTAATTTATTAATTTATTAATTTATTAATTTATTAATTTATTAATTTATTAATTTATTAATTTATTAATTTATTAATTTATTAATTTATTAATTTATTAATTTATTAATTTATTAATTTATTAATTTATTAATTTATTAATTTATTAATTTATTAATTTATTAATTTATTAATTTATTAATTTATTAATTTATTAATTTATTAATTTATTAATTTATTAATTTATTAATTTATTAATTTATTAATTTATTAATTTATTAATTTATTAATTTATTAATTTATTAATTTATTAATTTATTAATTTATTAATTAATTTATTTATATATGTATATATTTTTTTTTTATTTATTAATTTATTTATTCATTTATAAATAAATATATCCTCAAAGCCATTGCGGGGGGGGGGTGCCAATTATTGTATCGTACTAATAAAAAATCTTTTAAATTACATAATCATACAGCATGAGCCAGAAAAGTCAAGGAGAGTGTGAGTGGGCATTTTGCGTGGGCATGTTGCGTGGGCATGTTGCGTGGGCAGTTTGGGTGGGCATGTTGCGTGGGCAGTTTGGGTGGGCATGTTGCGTGGGCAGTTTGGGTGGGTATGGTGCGTGGGTAGTTTGGGTGGGCATGTTGCGTGGGCAGTTTGGGTGGGCAAGTTGCGTGGGCAGTTTGGGTGGGTATGTTGCGTGGGTAGTTTGGGTGGGCATGTTGCGTGGGCAGTTTGGGTGGGCAAGTTGCGTGGGCAGTTTGGGTGGGCATGTTGCGTGGGCAGTTTGGGTGGGCAAGTTGCGTGGGCAGTTTGGGTGGTTATGTTGCGTGGGCTGTTTGGGTGGGCATGTTGCGTGGGCAGTTTGGGTGGGCAAGTTGCGTGGGCAGTTTGGGTGGGCATGTTGCGTGGGCAGTTTGGGTGGGCAAGTTGCGTGGGCAGTTTGGGTGGGCATGTTGCGTGGGCAGTTTGGGTGGGCAAGTTGCGTGGGCAGTTTGGGTGGGTATGTTGCGTGGGTAGTTTGGGTGGGCATGTTGCGTGGGCAGTTTGGGTGGGCAAGTTGCGTGGGCAGTTTGGGTGGGCATGTTGCGTGGGCAGTTTGGGTGGGCAAGTTGCGTGGGCAGTTTGGGTGGGTATGTTGCGTGGGCTGTTTGGGTGGGCATGTTGCGTGGGCAGTTTGAGTGGGCATGTTGCGTGGGCAGTTTGGGTGGGTACTTTGGGTGGGCAGTTTGGGTGGGCATGTTGCGTGGGCATTATAACCCACTATCGGCGGAGCCCTAGGGAAAACTCGGCGAAGCCGAGGTTACGCTAGTCCTAATACTAAACGATCAGATTCACTATCTATAGTTCTATATATATATCTATATATATATATTTGAATTCATCACGACGATCGCCCAACTTTAGACAAGGCTACAGCTTAAACGGTTCGACCGATTTTCATGAAATTTGTACCAAGATGTAGGAAATGATTGCCTTCAGGGCCCTTCTAATGGGACGAATTTCTGTAGGATGCATAGTTTTCGAGTAAAAAATTATTAAAGATTGAAAATTGGGACAAAAACAATATTTTTCACAGTAACGATCACAGTTTTCCTTGAAAATTTAAGACGAAGAACGCCATGTTTGTCATGTCATTTTGAACCTTTAAATGGAAATATTTATGAAATGGAGACAATTTGAAAGAAGTTTAATTCATAATTATACATTTTGAGAATGGGCAATTATATCCGCACAGGTAAAAAAGGCCTAAACCATTTTAATTAAAAATTATAAAATTTGACGGTTCATATGTACTTGGACAGTGTTACCAAATGTGTCATAAGTAACTAGGTAAAAAACAAATATTTCTAACTAAACAATATTTTTCACAGTAACGATCACAGTTTTCCTTGAAAATTTAAGACGATAAACGCTATTATGTCAATGTCAATGATGACAAATTATCAGTTTTCTTCCTTTTAAATGCAATAAAATGTTAAAATAATATGTAATAATTAAAGAAAAGATGATGAATTTAACAAGGTAGGTATATGTAATGATTTTAAACCATGTTTATTATTATGTTACATATTTTATTTTGTAAATAGAGTTTTGGAAAATGTATAAGGAAACACGTCGAAAAGGATCAAAAAAGGTAGGAATAATATCACAATCGATGTACAAAATTAAAAAGATAAACATTGTCATGTCATATTTGATATGTTAATGACAAATTATGCATGTATCAATTACTATAACCGATGATATAAAAACAAGTCAATTAAGATGGTACGATCACGTACAGCAAATGAGTAATGGCAAAACACATACCACAGTAAACTCCTAGCGGCAAAAAGAAAAGAGGGAGACCTAGAAGGAATTGGGTAGCAGGAATCCAAGAAGAAATAAGAGAGAATGAAGATCTATGGCAAGACCAGTGGAGAATTCGCATCGGAAGACATGGTACAACGTTATAAACCGATTGTATATATAGGTATATGTAATGATTTTAAGACGTGTACAGGAAAATCATAGTCTGGAACAAGACAATTCAATAATCTTAGATAGTATGTTTTAATCTGTTCTTTTTTGTAATTCATTTTCTTACATTACGTTTAAAATTATTTAAGATTATACATAATTCGATATCTATTTTAAAACGGTATAGAATTTAGTCTGTATTTTATTTTCTTATATTACGTTAAAATTATCTATATTAAAATTCTTTTATTCCCAATTATTGTATCGTACTAATAAAAAATATTTTAAATTACATAATCATACAGCATGAGCCAGAAAAGTATTCTTTAATACCTATTATTTTTAACAATCCAAACTTTATTGATATATTTTCAAATTCGTTGTAAAAGTTCAGATCTAATGTAATGTAAGTACTTACTTTTCTGCAGTTTGTAACTAACTGTTTACTCTAGAATTAAAATATCACATCTTTTAGTTTTGTTTGATTTATTTTTATCTTTAAATTTAGTATTGTGTACTCATATACATGTTACTAATACAGGGTCCGCATTTTAAAAGTTCCCGCCTGAAAATTCATGATTAGGCAATCCATGATACATTTCATAAGTGACTTGGTTTTTAAAATTTTGTTTTGCTCTTATACCTACTGTGATTATTCGATTTAAAGTACTAATATTCACCAAGTGGCTTATAAAATATATTTGGTTTTGCTTATTCTTAAAATTTCAGGCGGGAACATATAAAATGGTCACCTTGCATTATGTTTATATTTATCCTGTAATTTCTTCCTGTTTGCTCGCATAAAATGCGCAGCATTTGTTCATTTCATTATATGTTTTCATCAGTTCCTACCACGGTGTAGTATCTATAGGTGAGAGTACGAGATGCGTTGACATAACTAGCTGGTACAAAAGAAGCTAACGCGACCCGTTACCATTTGACAGGCGTTTGGCAGTTGGTGTGCCGCAGTGTGTCGGTTGCGGTCAAAATAAGTTCGAGTTTAAATAGAAAATGTTGTGCTATAGGATGCACAACAGGGTATGGATCAAATAAAGAGATATAGACCCGAATTTTCACCTCTTGAAGTAACGTTACTTCGGAAGTAGCGCTATTTCGATTTTTTATTTATATAATTTTATGAGTAGATAAGAATAGGTTTCATATTTTTGTAAATGAAACCTATGACATTAGAAATAAATGCTTTTTACAATTTAATTTATTTTTATATCTCTCATTTTAATGTTAAAGTTGACATTTGACAGTTGAAGTAGCGATTTTTCGGATGTAGCGCTACTTTAAGATGTAAGAATACGGACCATAGTCTTTTTAAGGTGCCAAAATGTGCGATTTTGTAGCAGCCAGCCATGCTATAACCATAGAAACAGGTACTACGATTTAGAAAATTCTGATTGAAAGATGTCAGTGTCAAGTACATGACATTATGTTTATTTTATAATTTGACTGAAATTATAGAAGCCTGTTGTATGGAATTTGTATAAAATACATACATAGAACTGACAAAAGATAAAAGGTAATGTATTGAAAATATAAAATATTGTGCGATATATAGGAATAATTTACTATTTCAAATATTTTTGTAAAAACCGGGTCGCAAAAAACCTGACATCTAGCGGCATACTGTATGAACTAACCCGGTTATTTAGCCATTCTTTGTAATACATTATACATCGTGCACTCAGCTATAGATACTACACTTCCGAAATATTATTGACAATTTTATGCAAAAAAGAATAGCCAATCGAGCTGTCGTATTTTTGACAATTCTCTATGACAGTCCATGAGAAAACATTTCTTGTTTTTCGTATAAATTTGTCAGAAATACAGGGTGTTTCATGTAACTATGTAAGGCTTCGGAGTATGAATTCTAGACACCAACATGAAAAAAATCCCAATAAACATTGGTGCTAGAACGCTTCATAACAGAGATACCGAGGATTTATCTTAAATGAAGCATAATACTGAAATATCAGAAAATAGTTGGCTGATGGCATTTGTTTAATTCATTTAAAATTTAAATGAGATTTAATTAATTAAAAATTCCACTTATTTCAATCCGATAATTATTTAATTATTACACCTGTTATTTAATATTTTGATAATATTTCTAATACAAAAAAGTATTGCCAAGCCTTCTGTATTTAATGAAAATGTAATATTTTAATAATTTACCGTAGTATTTTTAAATAATACTGATTTATTTATTGAATGTAATGCCTTTCATTTTAAACACTTGCTCTGGGATTCTTTTTATAAATAATTATTTATGACCCAATACAAAAATAAATAAAAATAACCTGTTTCCTGTTTTTTTTTTATTTTAATAAAATCCTGGGTACCTATCTCTGTTAGAAAGCGTTATAGCATCAATGTTTATTGGGATTTTTCCCCCTTTTGGTATCAGAATTCATACGCCAAAGCCTTGCACTTTTATATGAAACACCTGTATATCCTGTTTGGTATTAAATGAAAAGATTTCTGCATGGCTAAACTATAGAACTTTCAAAATTTTGACATCAACTTGACCGGCTTTTGTTTTTTACATAAAGTTGTCAGAACCATGTAGTGATTAGGATTAGGATCATGTGAAGGGCTGTAACATAGAAGTGTCAACAAATAGACATCTCGGTCGGCTTTTGTTTTTGTATAAAGGTGCTAGAAATATGTCGTGTTTGGTATCAAATGAGAGGTCTGGTTACGAACTTTTAGACACAAGTGTGGAAATTTATGACAGGTTGATTGGCTTTTGTTTTATGCATAAAGTTAATTCGTTTGATAGAAGGGGGAACTTGGGTATCTGACAAGACTGTTGGCGTTACCACTTTGGTTTTAAATTGTGCGTAGACAGATTGGATGTACGTATAAACTATTATAAAACACTATCGGCGGAGCCCTAGGGTAAACTCGGCGAAGCCGAGCTTAGGCTAGTAATTAATACTAAGTCATTACACCCGAAAATAGTAGATAGAACTCATTAAAACAAACAACTTTTCTTAGCTCAAATTTTTGATTTGGAGCCCCAGTTCATAGTTATTGGCGTTCTCTTGTTTTTCGAAAAATCGTCATAACTCTCTTATTTTAAGGAATATTTAAAAAATACAAAAACTTTCAGCATTTGCTTTCGGTTCTCTAAAACACTTGTATTTACAATTATTTTCTATTTCATCAAATAAGAAAATGGCGACCAATCAAAAATTTCAAAACAAGATATTTTGAAAACCACCCCCTCGATTTTCGAAAATAAAACATTTTTAAAATCCATAAATTTTCTATTACAATATTTGTCTGAAACATTTTTTTCTATCTGTCCAAAAAAAGTTTTTATTCAAATTGAATTGCAAGA
This sequence comes from Harpalus rubripes, assembly GCA_963082715.1. NCBI lineage: Eukaryota > Metazoa > Arthropoda > Insecta > Coleoptera > Carabidae > Harpalus > Harpalus rubripes. The sequence goes on from OY720465.1 coordinate 29,903,999, forward strand.
TAAATTTTAACAAACTGCAACAATCATTTAAAACAAATTTGGCTTGCTGCCATTAAACAAGAAAAACAAGATACAAACAAGAAAAATAAAACAAACAATGGAACAACAAGAGTGGGACTAAATATGATTTTCAAAGTGGCCACCATTCGCAGCAACGCAAGCCCGGCAGCGTGCTTTGATGTTGGTGGAGACCTTCGCAAGGACTGCCTGCTTCTCTTTTATATCTTCTGCTGCAGCCACGATTCTAGCCACTAGTTCTAACTCTGTGTTCACCGGTGTCTCGTAAATAGAGGTCTTCATCTGACCCCAAAAAAAGAAATCTAGTGGAGTTAGGTCGGGGCTCCGGGCTGGCCACGCAACTGGACCTCTCCTCCCAATCTACTTATTCGGGTATTTTCTATTTAACAATGCGGTGACTTCTCGCGTTGTGTGAGCCGGTGCCCCATCATGCTGAAACCAAAGTCTCCGTCTTATGTTTAGTGGCAAGTCTTCAAGTAGTTCCGGCAGCACAGTATCCAAGAAAATAAAATAATTTTCACCATTCAATCGGTTTGGGAGAATGTAGGGTCCAATAACGTACTCCCCTATGATTCCAGCCCATACATTTACCGCAAAATAGAAAATACCCGAATAAGTGGATTGGGAGGAGAGGTCCAGTTGCGTGGCCACCTACCTACCACACCTACCCTACCTATACAAATTGTCACTTGTTCCTTATGTTCAAATATGATTAGGTTTTAAATATTACCTCGATAATCGGTGCTTGATGGGATAGCAAACAGTTATTATAGTCCGACGACAAACTTGCACCCAACAACACACTGGCATCGTTTGAAAAAGAATGACAACACTCACAAACAACAGAAAAAAGGTTAAAAGAAATAACAACAAACAAGATAACAAAAAGAAACAAATAATAAAACACAACAGTGAATAACAATAACACAATTAATCGCTATGCATAAGAACCGCCAAATAAGAAAATGGCAACAAATTCCACACTTGCGCAAACTCATTCTTTATTTACCCCTAGGAAAAGACGACAGCACGTGATCTTCCGTGCCCTTATAAGGTAAAACAAGAGAAGGTGAATGAGTTTATATATTGGGTTTTGGGTAGCATGATGTCGAGGGATGGACGAATTGATCGAGAAATTGAAAGAAGAGTGAGTGGGTACGTCTGTTAAAAACGTAACTAGAGATCCTCGGTTAAGTGTATATAATGGAGTGGTTGTGCCTGGTTTGATATATGGAAGCGTATGTTGGATATGCGACGAAAATTTGGGTTCATATTAATAATGGGCGCATTCAGCCGACACAAACATTTCGTGTTTGGTTCGTGAATTTTCGCTGAATGCGAGTGTTTGACGTGAACAAAAACATTTGGTTCTTCAACCAGTAACCAAAGAAATTTTATGGTTGAGTGTTTATGTTTCGTCTTGTACATATATCAAAAAATTGAGGTTAATAACGAAGAGGAATGGATTGAAAGCTAATACATAAATGAAAAAACTTAGCAAATAAAAGGATATAGCCATTTTCATGATAGATTTGCATCCGGTAAGTTAATATTTAAAATATTTTGGTTATGATGTTAATATGATAAAAATGCATTCAGTGAAACGCCATTTGTTTGCTGAATCTAGTGTTTATGAAATATACCTATAAAACTAAAATATACTGCTGGCGGGAGTGAGATTTGTGAGACTAACATTAACATTGGAGGATGCATATATAGCTGCACTTGTCTGTAAGAATAGCTCTGCGCAAGCGCCGGATTGCTTTGATTTTATTGGTGCAGAACTGGGAAGGGGAACTAGCGGGAAGGAAATTCTTACACTAGGGAAGGGATAGACAATAATGTTTGTAGCTGACTCCTCTTAAGTGAGAGATAGGGCATCAGCTGTATAACTGTATATTTTAGTTTTATAGGTATATTGTTTATGAACGCAACATTTTTGTGTCGGCTGAATGCGCCCAATGTTAACCCACCATGTGGGATAACCACGAATTTATGTATTTTTTTTAATAAATTAAAATTTAAAAATTGATCATTGTAAATACAAACATTTTGATTGAACGAAAATTTGTTAATTTATTATTAAAAATTTTGTTTCACTTGTATTCTGACAGCTCCATTGGTTTGTCAACAACTATATTTCAGAACGCATTAAAATGTGTTTGTTGTTCGTCAGTAAAATATTAACTTTAAGTTAAAGATTTGTGAATGTATTTTGTGGCCGGTTTTTGGTTTCATATACATAAATATTACTGTTATTAAAACGTAACTGATTGAACAAGTGAAATATCTTCTAACCTAACCAAACTTTTAGGTAAATGTCTATAAAAATGCAATACATCTGTTTCACAGGTAAGATATATTTCTTTTGTTGAATAGCACAGAATTTTCTGCTGTTTTCTCATTATATAAAATTGTTAGTTGCGAAAATATTAACGTACACAATACACAAATCAAATACGAAAGTGATAGAAGCTACTAGCAAAATTGAAGCATATAGTTATTTCATTTTTGCAATATAATTTTTAGAAACTAATTCTTCTATATTTTCATGGGATAAACTATATTTTTCATACATTTTCAATTTAGGTAATATTGCAAAACAGTACTTAAGAAAAGCATGCAATTGTGAACGTATTTGTTTCTCTACTTCAACTCCAACATTGTACCAAGACCAACTACATATTCAAATGGACAGCCCATATAAAAATCTGATGTGGTCAGCACATTACCTTCCGTCAGTTCTATGTATTTTGTATAAATACAGAAATCTTACTTAATTAAGAAAAGTTAGCTATTTAAGATATCAATCAGTTAAGTTTGAATATTACCCTTTCAATTAAACAAAACATATCCTAATTAGTTATACTAATTATTCTATTTAAGTTTTAAATTTTTTTTCATGGAACTGCATGTTCGTTCAATCTCGAACATGTTCGTGAAACATCGCGTGAAGCGGCTGAAAGGCCCGTTTGAAAGACAGCGAACCATTTTTATGTTACAGTACCCTAAGAACACGACATATTATTAATATATTAATTTGGATAGGCAGAGTTATTTATGTACATTAAACTTAAAAAGAAAAAATCCAAAATTTTGAAAAGAACTGATTTGAAAATGCTCAAAAACGCCAACAAACAAATCTCAGTCGGTATGTCGGTAAACTCTCGGATATGTTTGAAGCTGCGCAAACTTGATGCTCTGTAGTTCAGAATGTGCAGAGTTGATTACAATTTGAAATAAAATCTTTGTTATTTATTAATGTGTATATATTGTATCACGAAGTAATAGAATAATGTTTACAATTTGATTTTATTAATATCTCAAAGTTAACTTCTTCATAATAATAATATCAGCATCAAATTACAAGCCTTTAAATTATGACCCTTATGTGTTCTGTCAATAGAGCCTACTTCGAAAGTATCGTTTTTGCTTAGGACAGTACTTCATATTTTGCGCTATACTCCGACGTCATACTATTCTACCCCATTGCTAGGCAACCGGCACTCGTAATTATCTGAAAATTTTTTCGGCAGGGCACGGAAGATCACGTGACCTATCATATGTTTTGTCCCTTTCTCACTTCAGACTCGATCTTCAGCTCTGTCCCATGCTAACTTCAGACTATACTTACGACGCAGTGCGCATGCGTCAGTTTGAATAGCTGTCACATATCTAGCAAGATATCAAATGAGAATAAAATGAAGACAATAAGAATCAAATAGGTTTTTATTGAATTCTTCAATAATATAATATAATGGAAGATAACAATGTTATCATATGTATATTCATAAGTATTACGATCCGGATGTTCTTAGTCTTCATTCTTGTTTAAAAAGAAAATATTACCAACAGTAATTGACAATTTATAAATTTAGAGCTTCATCAACGACCTGCTATCAAATCTGAGTAATCGATAATATGTCAGCAAGTGATATTCTCATAAACATAAACGACCACGAGCCACAGACGACGTCTCTCTTGTTTTTCACATGTAACCTACCTACCACACCTACCCTACCTATACAAATTGTCACTTGTTACTTATGTTCAAATATTATTAGGTTTTAAATATTATCGATAATCGGTGCATGATGGGATAGCAAACAGTTTTATATTATAGTCCGATGACAAACTTGCACCCAACAACGCACTGGCATTGTTTGATAAAGAATGACAACACAAACAACAATAAAAGAAATAACAACAAACAAGATAACAAAAAGAAACAAGTAATAAAACACTACAATGAATAACAATAACACAATCAATCGATATATGCACAAGAACCGCCAAATAACAAAATGGCAACAAATTCTACGATTGCGCAACTTCATTCTTAAAATTTACCGCTAGAAAAATATGACAGCTATTCAAACTGACGCATGCGCACTGTGTCGTAAATACAGTCTGAAGCACGTCTGAAGTTAGCATGGGACAGAGCTGATGATCGAGTCTGAAGTGAGAAAGAGACAAAACATATGATAGGTCACGTGATCTTCCGTGCCCTATATGATAAATTTTAAAAAATCTTTAAACATTATGTTAATATTATGGTACGTATAACTTATAAAAAACGAAAAATGTAAACTAAAAAATGAAATCTAGGTATCTTGATTATTCATTATTATTAAATGTTCAGCTCGATTTTTCTCAGAATTTTAGTTATGCAACTTTATGATTTATTTGCATGATCATAAAGGGAAGAAAAATCACTATCCGATTCCACTACTAAAATCTATATTGCCATTTAAATTTTAGTGATGACGTCACAACTAAATAACATGAAAGTAGGAAGGTGAATCGCACATATTAATGTGTATTTTAAAAACTAAAAACGACGTGTTTTAGCGTTTTCAAAAAGAACCGGTTTAGTTCTGTTTTTTTTTTTTTTTAAATATTCCATACTTTAATCCTACACTGTATGCAAGGGCATTAGCTTTTCATGGATAATAATAAATTAAATATGTTTTTCAGATCTCAAGTTGATAGTTTGGCTGTAAAACTTGCAGAAAAGGCTTTCGCTTTCTTAAAACGAAAAAGACACAGCTACCGTGCATTAATGGTCATTCTAAGTTCGTAGTCAATGCTCCCGACAATCAATTATATACTGCTTGTGTTGATACTATGGACGAGACTGCAGTAAATGAAATCAAGAATCAAAACTTTGAAGAAATATATATTAAAGAAGAACATCTAGACGAAAGCGATAATGAAGTTAAAGATGTTATCGTTAATGGCATTAAGAAGGAAGATTGTTCAGATGGCGATGAAGAAAATTGTAGTGGTGTTTTTGAAATTGATGCTCATTTAAATAAACACAAGAAAATAATTGATAGTGGTACAGAAGAGTTCCAATGTTCTGTTTGTCAACAAATGTTCACACAAAAACATAACCTAGAAAACCATATGAAAATACACAAGGAAATAAAAACGTTTCAATGTTTCATAGGGGTATGTCAGAAACGATTTGCTAATAAATTTAGCTTTGAACGCCATTTACGAATGCATGATGAAACAGACGATGAAGCAAACAAATTTCAGTGTTTTATTTGTAATAAATTATTCAGACTAAGACATAACCTGAAGCAGCATCAGAAAATGCATAGTGGAATCAGAGAATTTGAGTGTCATATTTGCAAAAAATCATATCTTCGAAACCGCGATTTGAAAACTCATTTAAAAAAGCATTCTGGAATTAAGGATTTTCAATGCCAAATATGCCAAAAAACATTTACACAAAAATGTAACCTCAAAAAGCACATTAAAAAAATTCATGACGAAGGAAATGGATTTCAGTGTAATGTGTGTCATAAATTATTTACAAGAAAAAGAAACTTATTAATGCATTCGCAAACTCATGACAAAAAATACTACCAATGTGAAGTGTGTAAGAAAGTATTTATGCGAAGTCAGTATCTGAGACGACATAGGAAAACACATCGTGAAAAAAATTGTACAGTTGGCGCTCCTGTCGATATATCATCAGACACAAAGGAGGCCGATAGCATCAAAGAAGAAGCGTTCATTAATTCTGAATATGAAGATCTTGTATGAGATATATTTAATTATTTAAAGAAGAAAAATGCAATAACAGTGAAATTGTGATAACTATTAGTGAGGACAGATGAAGCAGGAGCAGTAGTATGGACGAATTAACAATTTTGACACCCGCATCGAAACAAAAATCTGGTGTGGCCAACACAATACGTCCCGCCATTTACAGCCCGAGTCACAAAAAAGATTAAGTTTTTTGGATTAGCGAATTTTACTCTAATTTTGACAGTTTATTTTTTAAAATATAGTCTAATTTAATCCAAGTAACTACCTTTTATTTAAACTCCTCAACAGGATTAAATCCTAATTACAGAGTGGGTTCACATTAACACGCATCCATGCCTTAGAGGGATTCGAACCCAGAGCCACGAGGGCACTCATGACATGAGGCGTTGCTCTAACCATTGAACCACCGGAACTATAATAAAATGTAGATTAAATTTTAAATACCGGGATAGAATAGAATTTACTAATCCGAAAATGAGAATTAGCTTAAATATTTTTGTGAATCGTTAATTTTTATTAATCTAAATACATACCTACCTACGTATTTACTTATGCTGGAAACTGTATTGAATTCCTTTTCTATTCTATTTACTTTTTCTTTTTTAAAACGTTACTAATATAATTTTGAAATGATAAGCTCTTTAATAGTGGCATTTATCTGTCTGTTACATACATTTGAATAACTGCTTCTTGTTTGTTTAAAGCGTACGCTCTGGGATTTAAATTATAGATAATTTTATAAATTTATCCATAAAATATATAGAAAAAGTATTATTGCAAATCTATAGAAAATTTCTATGGGGTCTCGTGGCCGCGTGCCTGAGTGTTAGGTCGCGAATCTGGGGAACCGGGTTCGATCCCGACCGACGCCAAATATTTCCAATTTTAAATGGCACAAAATTGACCCCTGTGGTGCACTCTCCACGCCAGCAATGAGTGCCCGAGAGGTGACGCCTGGTAAGCGCCCGCACGGTACAAATATTTCATCATTACCGCATCTGCGTACAAAGCTGATTGGCACACCTGGCAATGGGTAATAAGCCGTGATGATATATTTATTTATGTATAGAAAATTTAATAATCTTTAATTTTTATAACATTCATCACGAAAAAATAACATTTAAAGGTATTTTTCGAAGAAAAACTATTTTGAGCTTCTAGTAAAGTGCCATATCCGGTTATCCGATTTTCACTAAAATCTAATGGGCTCTTTCCAATACAGAAAAAGCTCGAAATACAAGATTTCAACATTTTCTGAATGATAGTATTTGAGTTAGAGTGGAGGATCCACACACACACATACACACAGACATCGTGAAAATATTAAAATTGGATTCTAGGGACCTTAAAACGTGCTCATTTACCAAAATCTCGATATGCGATTTTTAGCATGATCCCTATACCTCCCTTACCAAGGGTAGCGGGAGGTAAAAATGAGAGTTTCCACAATTTTCTGATTTTTTGCTCAAGTTCGACAAAATTATGGTACACACGCTCCGATCGATCTAGGAGGAGGTTCGCCGTCCGGCGAACAAACAGACATTCGTTCAATATCCGGCGGCCTATTTTCATTTCGGCCTCAAGGCGAATCTTCCTACACACACTCAGGTTTGTCTCAAATCAGACCTCTCCGGTAAACCGGAGCGTGTGTAGCCGCCTTAAATATGTAAGCAACACTACTGAATTTGATAGTATGGGTACAGTATAAATAGTATTATACAGTAGCGAAACTCATAATTCTGTGTCAAAGCGCGCATGCGTCAATCAGCGCAACGAGAACATGGCGTCCCTTTAATTAGGAACATGAGCGTAGTGTTTAACTTTTATCATAATTAAAATATTCAATATAATTATTTATTTGTACATATAATATATTGAACGGTCATATATTTTAAATTTATAACAATTTAGCTAAATTTCAGTATATTTTGTACATAAAATAAGGCTCAAGAAATATGCATCCGTATCGGCCTGTTGATATCGCCGCCTATGGCATTGTTTTCAATGATTCTGACAGAAAGCGGGAATATAATAGTCGTGAACGATAATAAAACTGCAGACAAAAATTTGTATATAACTTGTAAAAAGTCATCATGTTGTATACTGTTATTATTCTAAAACCATGTAAAATACTTTTTATTTGTATTGAATAACTGGTTGTAGTATAATACGATATTATACTTTGCGGTACTATTTGAATTGGCGCCACTACGCGCAACAGAAACATGGCGGCTTCTTCAAGGTCACTCGGTTTGGTATCAAAAGTTCGAAGGTGCCGACACAGAGTTTCGCTACTGCATATGTAGTGTATACTGTGGTATGGGCGGAACTAAAATATCATAAATTGAAACATGATTTGGGTCAGACATTTAAAAAAATTAAACTGTAAATAAAAATGTTTGTACTTGTATGTTTTATTGTACATATAAACACTTGTCATCATGAGAAGATAACAATATGTAAATAGATCTTCCCTAAATACATTTCATATAAAAACTATTTAACATAACATTTACATACATACAGGGTGTTTCACGGATATGGGACACCCCAATTATTTTCTTAATTATTAGGAATAGAAGAAAATCATTCAAATAAAAGTTGTAGTAGATCAAGGGGGACATTCACTTATTGAATAAAAAAAAATTAAACCAGTGGTTCTCAAGTTACAAACCAAAGTTATATTTTTTTAAATGGGATATTATACATTTTTTAGGCTCATTCGACAGAGTATTTTTTTTAATTCAACCATATAAATATTTTATGTGCTTACATATCAAAAATATTGAGAAAAATTCATTTAAAAATTAAATAAATTTTATTCAACACAACACAAAACAGTTGGCCATGATCAATAACAAAACAATAAACTTGTGTTTAACTTCACAAGTAATTTTCAAAATTGTTTCCATTATTTTCTAAACATAAATTAATTCTCTTAACTACAGTTTCTGATGTAACTTTTCTAAGAATGTCCAGTGGCAGTAAAACACATGAATCCATAATACGTTGTTTAAGGTTTTCTTTTGTGGTTATGGCCCACTGTTTTGTGTTATGTTAAATAAAATTTATGTAATTTTCAAATGAATTCTTCTCAATATTTTTGTTATGCAAGAACATAAAATATTTTTTCTAGTCTATATACAAAGTAGCCATTTGCGCTCTCTTTTGTCAACGCAAAATGTCACTTTGCCGCTCATGCGCGACAAAGTAGAAAAAACGCTCGCTGTAAAAATTTCTAACTATACAATGTTGAGAAATGTCACTTGTCTACATTCTTAATAGAAACGTTTAGTCAGGAACTAATGACATTGTAGTTACACATTTACCACCTTCATAAGTCAATCTGACATATAACTGCTCTGTCGGTATATTAACCAAACAAAATGCCGCACTGCTGTGAGAATAAAATAGCGGATTTATTTACAAAAACGAAAATATAAAATGCTTAGATTAAATTGAAGTAATAGCTCAAGAAGAATGGAAAATAACGATAAATTAAATATAAAATAAATTGTGTGAACAGTTGTGCTGCCACCTGCAAAAGTTTGGCGTGAACGCTCCCAATGGACATCCACTTTTCCATTGCAATAGTGTAATGTACTTGAAACAAATAAATTGCACAAAAGCTTATAATATTCATTACAAAATTGGCATTAATTTTTTGTAAAAACGAAAGCCAAAACATATCTTGAAGTCATATTTGAATACGTTCCTATCTTCACTGCAAAACTATTGAATAGTACTGTAAGTACAAAGTGTACATTTTATTATTTTTTTATGGTGGAGGACTGTAGAAAAAATCTTGTGTGTGTTTCGAGCGCAAATGGACATTGTCGATTTCGAGAAAATGCCGCGCTCCTGCGTCGCGCGTCAACAACCTCTCAATCGACAATGTCCCATATTGCGCTCTTAATACACAAATAGCTATATATGATTGAATTCAGAAAAAATACTCTGTCGAATGAGCCTAAAAAATGTATAATATCCCATTTAAAAAAATATAACTTTGGTTTGTAACTTGAGAACCACTGGTTTAATTTTTTTTTTTTTTCAATAAGTGAATGTCCCCCTTGATCTACTGCAACCTTTATTTGAATGATTTTCTTCTATTCCTAATAATAAAGAAAATAATCGGGGTGTCCCTTATCCGTAAAACGCCCTGTATACCTTGTTCCATTTAAGCCATTCAGTATTGCAGAGCATAAGTAGTTTTGACCTCTCTGACTGGCAATTTACCCAATGTAATTTCGGCAACTACAAGTTTGCGCTGTTGCCAGCTCCATTTACTGAATGGCTTAAATGGAACAGAGTATAGAAATTAGTTATACAACTTAAATTTTTATGAACTACTTTCTTCCTTTACTTCACTGCTAAATTATCATATGAATCACTATGAAGTGGAGGCTCATACTCCTCAATCACTTCTTCTTTTATATAAATTTCCTCTACAGGAAAGTTTATTTCCGGCATCGTATTCAAATGCGTCTCTTCCATATGTCTTTTCAGAGAAAAATTCAACGTAAACTTTCTGTTGCATAAAGAACACTCAAATTTTTTAAGTTCACTGTCATTTTTTCGACATTTTTTCATTAGATTATTTGTATATTTGGTATCTAAAATATTATTTATACATGACTGGTTATCATTACTACAATTCTTGTTCAATGTACATTTTTCTTTCTCTATACATTCTTCTTTATCACAAATATTTTGTACATTATGCTCATTTATTCTTAAAGTCGCACTCTCTTCCTCCGTATCAATTTCATTTTTGTTGTCTTTAGCACATTCTACTCCATCATTTTCTTCTTTAACTACGCCACACAGAAGGGCATCGTACATATATTTGTAATCATTGGTATATCCTTCCAGCGGCTCCTGTTTAATATTAATTTCTTCAAAATTACGTACGTTTGTTTGTAATATCATATAATTTTTTGTATTAGGTCTAGCTCTGTGCAGCTGAGTGTTTGGAGAACCGCACGTCTGCTTTGTGCTGTTTCTTGTAGATTGTGTCTCGGTTTTCTTCTGAAAAACAAATTTTCGTTTTAATTTATGAACAATACTAAATAGATAAATAGACTGTTATACAAGATGGGACAGGGTAACTTGCTTATTTAGAAATTCAAATAAAAAAGTAATGCAGATATATATATATATATATATATATATATATACCGGGTATACAAATGATAAGTGGCGCATTGCGATTTTATAGTTATTTTTTTTTAATGCTACTTAAATCTCTTTACCTATTCATTTTAGCGCAAAAAGGGTAAGTATATAAGTTGTTCAGAAATTAAAAAGGCATTCTATAAAGGCAATTTAATTACAATCGAGCATATTCTATAAATCAGTGGTTAATTTTAAACTACTGGTTAAAATTTTTATCCAATGAAGTATGTTGATATATAACAAAAAACTAAATTTTTAATTGTCAAATCAATTTCTATTGGATAAATTGTTTAACTAGTTTTTAAAAATTAACCACTTTTTTACAGAATAGGCCTGATAATGGGCCCTATTCTGTAACTCGATGGTTAATTTTTAACCACTGGTTAAAATTTTTGTCCAATAGATATTGATTTGACAACTAAAAATCCCTTTTTTTGTTATATGTCAACATATTTGATTGGTTAAAAAATTTAACCAGTGGTTAATAATTAACCACCGGGTTACAGAATAGGCCCCTATCACTCATATTTCACGAGATATTAATGAAGTAAAATTTAATGTTCTTTTAGAAAAATCTTTAGAGAAAAATGAAACAAGGAACCTAAACAAAATAGTCACTTTGATATTTGTTGTATAAATTCTGAACAAATTGAGTTTTATACCTAAAAGAAATTATACAATAAAAAAAATTTCTAAAAGAACATTAAATTTTATTTAATTATTATCTACTGAAATATGAATGATTATGTAAGTTGCCTTTATAGGATGCCTTTAATTTCTGAACAAATTATATTCTTACCTTCTTTGCTCTAAGGGCCGGTATTTATATCGTCGGATAAAATGCTGGATAACTTATTTGTCGGATAAATGAGCAATATCGCATCAAAAAATGGCATTCAATATAATTTACATCATTTATGCTTTTATTTCGATGCGATATTTTATCATTTATCTGACGGATAGTTATCCCGAACTTTATCCGGAGATGGAAATACCGGCCCTAAAATGAATAGGTAAAGAGATATAGCAGTATTAAAAAAATAACATTGCTATGCACCACTTTTCATTTCTACGCCCGATATATATATATATATATATATATATATATATATATATATATATATATATATATATATATATATATATATATATATATATATATATATATATATATATACAGGGTGTTCCGCGACTCAACCGACAAACTTATACCGTGTATTCCGGGGGTCATTACGATCAAAAAATGTTATATGACCTATAGATGAATTCCTCTTTGTTTCGGAGATATCGAAGGAATTTAAAAAAAAAGATAATTGAGTTAGCCTTGACGAATGAACGTATGTTTCACAAATGAATGATTTCTGTGCTGTCTTATTAATTTAAGCCATTATGCCGCATTTTACTAATACAAAATATGCTGATATGGTTTTCGTGTATGGTTTTTGCAATAGAAGTGGACGTGCTGCAGCTGCGGAGTACCTCAGGCGATACCTAGATCGCATTGTTCCTCACCACATAACATTTTCAAACGTTTTTCGTTGCTTGAGAGAGACAGGATTTTTCCGAATTACATGAAAGATATTCCTCTGGAAGCTCGTCGTGCCATGTGGTTCCAGCAAGATGAGGCACCACCAAATTTTGGGAGACAAGTGACGGTGTTTCTTAATGAAATTTTTCCGGAAAGGTGGATAGTCCGAGGTGGTCCTTAACATTGGCCAGCTCGATCACCTGACTTGTCGCCTTTAGAGTTATTTTTAGGTGGGGTTGCTTCAAATCTCGTGTGTATAGCAATGGTACACCAGATACATGCGAAGAGTTGACTGACCGTATAGTTGAAGCTACTAATTCTCTAAAGAATGAATTGGCAGTAATTAACTAGCAACATTCTTTGACTCGAAGGATAGCTGTATGTTTAGAAAATGGCGGTTCTCATTTTGAACAGTTGCTGAAATTTTGTGTTAATTAGCTATCCATTGATGAATAAATTTTCTTTTATCATTTTTTTTAAATTCCTTCGATATCTCCGAAACAAAGAGGAATTCACCTATAGGTCATATAACATTTTTTGATCGTAATGACCCCCGGAATATATGGTATAAGTTTGTCGGTCGAATCGCGGAACACCCTGTATATATATATATATATATATATATATATATATATATATATATATATATATATATATATTCTTTTGGGCCTTAATTATGGACTTCCAGCGAACCGATTTTGATGATTCTTTTTTTAAATGAAAGCTATGACCATGCAGCTGTGCAAAAAATTATTAAATATTACTATTATCGATATAATAATATATAATAAGGCTTTAAAGTTTTCACTTAAGTACCGTGAATTAAGCAAGAGATGGCAGCACCTATTGACAAGTTGTGAATTAGAATGGAGTACAGCAAATTAATGTAAAAAGTAAAATATGGAGCAAGAATAATATTTTGTGTTATTTTAGGCTTTTAGCCGGCAAATTTCCGAGCGGTTTGCGAGCATGCCAATCGAAAATGTTTTTAGATAAGTGTATAACGATTTGTTTGATGAAACGAATAAAGTTGTTAATGTCAAATTAAAATCATATTATTCCCTCATAGATTACAATTATGAGTAATATTGTTGTGTAGTACAAAAAACTCTCATTACTACTTGGTATAATTGAACTTGAAAACACAAATGCATTGATTACAACAATAATAATATTTGTTGGTGACAATGAATTATATAGTTTATAAAATGAAATACATAATCAGTCACAATGATTGCAACATTGTTATACTTATAATAATAAAATAGAAGTATAACAATGAAAGACGTTATGGATAATTTCTATTAAATGTTCTACATTTTTCTTCTTTTAAATTTAACGCCAGTAAGACGAAATGTAGAATTTACCACTAGCACCAAATGGTCAATTATGGATACTGTGTTTCCTAGAATTTTTATTATTTTCTCTTTATAAATTGTATATTTTTAATATATTTGTTACAAATATTTGCAACGGGTACAACTAGTTCATATATGAAAGTGTCACATTCCAATGAAAGAACCATTTTAATAAAAAAATAAATGTTATGTCAATACTCACAGCAGGCTCAATAACATCTTGTGCAAATAATTGGTTTTGGTACACCAGTCTTCTATTACGACGTTCTTCTCGTAATATCTGCAAGTATACAATCATTGTTATATTAATTTCAAAACGAACAAAAACAATAATCTACTTTAATACCTGTAATCTTTTCTTCTCACGAGAAGTTTTACTTGATTTGCCGAGTGATCCATGTACTGGCGATGCTGGTAAATTACAATTAGGTACAGCTGTAGGTTTCAAATATCTCCTTAATTTGTTCGACGCTTTTGACTTGTAGTCCGTTTGTGAAAAATGTAAGGAACAAACATACATGTTTGATGTAATTGTCACACCCATTTTTAGTAGATGAATCCATGCATCCAATTTGTCACATAAAATGTCAACCCCACATTTGTTTTTAATTAGAACTTGCCTCTCCCTTTTTTTCGGAAACTGGTGAAAACTAATAGTACGGTTTTTATTAGCCGTAGATTTGCAACCGTGAACAATGCAAACTTTTCTATTCTTTATTGCTTTTTTAGGCGAAAATTCCATGTTGTTAGTGACGCTTGTGATGTTAACCTAACATATTCTTGGATTGCATGAAACATTCACAATATACTTTTAAATTCAATACTTGATTTCCAAAAATCAAATTTGAAAACAATCTAATAACAACAGTACAGGAAATAATTAAATATATCCGAAATTTTTTCATGTAAACATCCCTTACCGGTTACCCCAGAATTTTGGTATTTTTTTAATGAATGCATTGTTAGTTAACTAAGATATAAAGTTTTAAATTTTTTCTCTTGTAGTACAGGAAATAATTAAATATATTTGAATTTTTTTCATGTAAACACCCCTTACCGGTTTCCCCAGAATTTTGGTAATATGTTGTAAATATTAAATAAATACATACTTCCCTGTTTTTGTTGTATTTTCTCCTGAAATAAAGGGTTGTTAGTTAAAAAATTGTATTAGTTTAAGTAATATTTATTGTTTATTTGTAATACATTGTTGTCTTTATTATGTTCATAGCTGAAATTGCATTTATTTTTATTAGTCTTTGTATTTTATAAATATGTATACTTACCCTTGTCCTGAAAAATTAGAAATAGGGACGTTTAAATAATAGTTTGTATTAATTTTACATGTATTAATTGTTTATTTGCATTTTACATTGTTGTATTTTATGCAATTACCCTTAATGTACAATATTTTATAGAATAAAATATAAATTAAAATATAATTTGTCTATTCCTTACTGCTTACACGTATGTAGTTTTTAAAACGGCCGCAAGGGTGCAGCAGTTGTCGAGAAACGTTGCAATTCAAGTAAAACTGTGCCCATCATATATCTTTGCGCCTAAAATATAGGCAACCATAATTTCATATGGTAGCATCTATGCACGATTTTTTACAAAATTTGGTGCATAGATGCTACCTTGAAGTAGCATCTATACACGATTTTTTTACAAAATTTGGTGCATAGATGCTACCTTAAAGTACCATCTATACACGATTTTTTAGAAAATTCGGTGCATTGATGCTTCTTTTTTAAACGCAGAATAAAGAAGTAGTCATGCACCATTTTTTCAAAAATTTGGTACATTGATGCTTGTTTTTTAATGTATTAAAATTCCCAATAGGTATATCGAAGAAGCATCCATGCACGATTTACTGTGTTTAAATTCCCAGTAGGTATACGCTGTTTCCGACAGGTGCTGCCCCCTGGCGGCTGTTTTAAGAACTATATATGTAATACGATCACGACTCTTAGAAACTCTATACTTACGTCTGTTTGAGGGATGTATTATAAAAATTAAAACTAAAGATTAGAAAATAAGTCATTTTTAAAATCAATTTTACAGTTTATTAGCAATATATAATTACAAATATACATTAATATTTTATTACAACATTTAAATAAACTTTTTTGTTTTATTTATATAGTGACAATTATAAACAGAAATATAACACAACACAAATGAAACGTACATTTATTTTTAAATTATTTCATACTGTTTATTACCAAATAAAAGTATCATTATTTTATTACAAAATAAGGATGCAAAATTACTAATAGATAAATACAAGTACAACAATGATAATTTTATTTGGTAATTAACATTTTACAACTAAATCCTGTTTGGCACGTTAAAAATTGTTAACAAATCTAATAACAATTTATGACAGTGTCAAACATGGTGTAGTTATAAAACTAAAACGTTTGTTACCAAATAAAATTACCATTACTGTGGTTTTAATTAATAACAAATAATGCAACCATAATAATTTCATTTGGTACGAAACATTTTAGTTTTATAACCAATCCGAAGCTCTATTTATATATTTTTACCAGATATATAACGTATTAAATAGAGTTCCGTTTACAATACTTACAGACTATTTAACAAATTAAATCTTGGAGTCCCCAAATAAGATTTCCTGTTCCCATTGTTAAAGGTACAAGATTTCCTATTCAGTTAAAGACCGTTTGCGAACATTATATATTTTTTTGGTGTTACCACCCAACCGCCCACTTACCAAAATATATAATATTGATTAATACATAGCTTCGTTTACAATAAATACTTAAAATCTAACTTTACCCTGACCGCGTCTAAATACTTAATGATAATTACAATTTTTACCAAAACTACCTACTGTACTACTAATGTGACAGGTTTAAATTAAACAGAGCATAAATTAAAAGATTGTTTTTATTGTGTACATACATTTTAAACACAGTCTTTGTGAAGAGGCAGCCATGGTCTGCGTCACCAATCGGCACTGCAATCTCGACGACAGTGACAGGGATGTTGGGAATTCTTCCAACTTAGAACTACCTTAAAACTATACTCTTTATTTAATAAATTGTACATATAGGGAGCAACCGTCCTCAAATGCCAAACCCACGCTCCCCATATATACCATTTATTAAATAAATACAATTTCGTGTACAATATTTTATAATCAAACTTAAGCTATTGTAGAACCCCCCAAATTAAGTTGGTGAAGTGCGCAAAATAGCCTAACTTACGTTAATATCTCGTTCAAAGAATAGCAAATCTAAGCCTATCTTACGTTAATATCTCGTTCAAAGAATAACAAATCTAAAAGTGTGAAGTTACGTTAATTTTTTTCTCTCTCAAAAAGCAAAAACAACCCTTGCCTATCTTATATCTAAGCTATCTTAAATCTACGCAAGCTATCTTATGTCTAGACTATGCTAAGCTAATCACGAAGTTTGAGAGAGAGATATACGAGCTAAGACAAAAAGTGAGAACGCCGGGGTGGTTCTCACATGTAGTTTACGAGGGGGTTTGGCCGACCCCACACGATGCACTGCATGTACGGCCTGCAAACGCGAACTCCCTAAGGACAAGATAGACAGTTACATGTAATCTACTCGGCTTGGATGCCTGAGCGAGTTACTCCCGGAGACATCGCCCGATCTCATACGCGATACCTACCCCGAACGCGGTCAACCCGTGTGCTCAAACAAAATTAAATCAAACAAAAACTTTACTTTTATGTCATTCGACGAACCGATGATATCCATTTTTGTCGCCTTACCTGTTCCGAAGGTTAATGAGGGAAGGAGTAAAAGTGAATCTTATTATCTCTGTTATATTTCGCTTTGCACTCTACAACACAAGTCTGATGGCTTTTTTCCACGGTTTTTGTACTCATATTTACACATATTTACATATAAACAAATATTAAAATAGAAGTGTATTTCTATCTGGCAAATAATTTTAAATTTATTTAGAAATCAATTTATAGTTATTCTTATTATGTCTCTTATTTTAAAAATTCAAAATTTCAATTTATCTGTACATGATATGTCTCCTATGTCACAAACTACCAAGCCGACCAAGCCATCACAGTGTGCGTTAGTTCATGGAAGCAATCTGTAGATGTCACTTTTTTGTATTTCGTAAAATACATTAGCTGTTCTATCTGTAGTTGAGGTGATCCGTGCACTACAGGAAAGTTTATTTTCGGCATCATATTCAAATGCGTCTCTTCCAGAGAAAAAATCAACGTAAACTTTCTGTTGCTTAAAGAACACTTACATTTTTTCCGACGTTTTTTCAAACATTCAGAAATTAGATTATTTGTCTTCGTATGTTTGATATTTAAAAGAACATTATTTATACATGATTGGTTGTCATTACTACAATTTTTGTTCAATGTACATTTTTATTTCTCTATGCATTCTTTTTTATCACAAATATTTTGTACATTATCATCATTTATTCTTAAAGTCGCACTCTATTCCTTAGTATCAATTTCATTTTTGCTGTCTTTACCACATTCTACTCCACCATTTTCTTCTTTAACTATGCCCCGCAGA
Source organism: Harpalus rubripes (assembly GCA_963082715.1). NCBI lineage: Eukaryota > Metazoa > Arthropoda > Insecta > Coleoptera > Carabidae > Harpalus > Harpalus rubripes. The sequence goes on from OY720465.1 coordinate 29,922,697, forward strand.
AGGTCATCGTACATATATTTATAGTCATTGGTATTTCCTTCCAACGGCTCCTGTTTAATATAAATTTCTTCAAAATTATGAACATTTGTTTGTAATGTTATATGATCTCTTGTATTGCACCGCTGAGTGTTTAGAGAGCTGCACGTATGCTTTGCGCTGTTTCTCGTACATGGTGTCTCGGTTCTGTTCTGAAATACAAGTTTTCGTTTTAATTCATGAATGATATTAAATAGGTACATAAATAAATAATTAATACTGTTGATTAAACAATACAGGCCGATTGAAAAAATAGGGACAAATAGTTATTTTCTTTGTTATTAACATTAGACCTATAGGGCGCGAGCAGACACGTGACTCGAGCGTCCTTGACGTGTTGGGAATCAGCTGATTTGTGTGCGCTTGTCATTTTGACAAGAACAATGTCACTTTGACAAGACCAATGTTTTGACTTATTTTAATTTTGATCAGTTGAGAAGTTATTATTTTTAATTTCATGTGCTTTACTGCCTGAAAATTGTACATTAATAACATTTTAGCAGTTCAAAATCAAAATAAGTCAAAACATTGGTCTTGTCAAAGTGACACTGTTCTTGTCAAAACGACATGCGCACACAAATCAGCTGATTCCAAGTACGTCAAGGACGCCTATATAAGTTAAATGCCACTTTTTGATGTGAAATGAACCCAACTATCACAAAAACACTAGATATAACTTCAAAGCATTTGTTTTGTTTTCAGCTGGACAGAAAGAGACAATTAAGGATAGAGATATGTTACGTCCTCTCACGGAGTATTCGCTAGATGTCACTGCAGGATAGATTTCAAATTTGAAATCTGATAGGATTGATATTTCCCCAATGAGGTGTTGCACGGTTTTTTATTCTTTGCTTTAATCAAAAGAATAAGAAAAAATATTTAGCCCCTATTTTTTATTTTTTTCGTATTATTCTTTATTCATGAGAAAATTGTCTTTGAAATTATAATGTTTGAATTTCCGTTTCCCCTTTCGCCTGATGACGTCAGAATAAACCTAACCAATGAGGGTGTGGCTTACATTTGCCTCCGACGGAATTTAAACGAGTGACAGTTATGACATCTGTCAACTACTACTGATTTTTGTATTTGGAAATAATCAAACATGGTTGTAAAAAAGTGTTTTGTGCAGTGTGCCCAAATAGAACTGATAATAGGGAAACATAAAACATAGTGCCTCAAAACGAAGAAAGAAGAATGAAATGGTTGTCGCAAGTAAAGATAAAAACATGAAATCAAAACTTCTTTGTTGTAAAGATCATTTTGATGTAAATATAAATATTTTTATAATTAAATAAGGACTATTGAATACATTTCTTTTTTTAGCTGGAAAATGATGCACTCAGGCTACGGTTTCTTATACCGGCTAATCTTAGCACTATTGGACCATAAGAGAAATTGATAAATCCAGGATAAAATATTATTAGACGGTATTGCTTAAGACCACTACTGACGATAATGTCAATCTCCAACTGAAGATGATCTATTCGAAACAATGTGTAGCTGGAATATGTTTTAATAATATTGTATTCTGTATGTTCCTGACACGAAATAAATCCAAAAGTCAAAATAGAAAATAAACTGTGTGTGTGTCATAAAGTGTCAGGTGTCAGGAAAAAAAAGAGAAGGGGGGAAAATTACTCAGAAATAGACAAAGAAAACATGTTGGAGATAAATAATTGTAAAAATAATATATGGGATTAAATTTATAATAAATTTAATTTAATTAATGTTGACATGTGTCAAATGTATTTTACACAATAAAATTTACTTCCTCGAACATCGGTGGAGTAATTTATTCTGTAGATTTACTTAGCTAGTATATTTATTCTTGTTTTGACGAAAATCTCTGGAATAAACTATTTTACTTTAGGAGTAAATTTTACTTTGTTAGTGCTTTACTTATCCATCTTTTATAATACTGGGCATGAAACTATGAAATATAACGCTATAATATAATAATAAATAACTAAGAACTACGCTAAAGAACCAAAAATCACGCTGCACTATAAGTCAGACCTTATGTCACATAGTTGTCATGGTTGTCATTAAAGCTATCATTGACGTTTATGTATGATTTTTTTTCATCATCTTTCCAGTTTTGTAATTGGCTAATATATGTCTGATGCCACGGACAGTGTAATTTGGCGCCAATTCAAAAAGTATATTTTTAAACTGCTACTGTGCTTAATATATACAGAAATTTGAACAGAAAATCATATTTAATCACACTGTAGAACGTACTTATTCGAATTTCAGAAGAAAAAAGATATGTTAATTTTTTTTGCAACACATCATTATTTCTCCGGAAAGATTTCAAATTCTACTGGTCTGGAGCAGGGAAACCCCAATTCTGACAGAATTTGAAATCGCGGCCCGAACGACTTCACAACTTTCAAACAAAGGAACAAAATGTCAGAAATACATTATAAGGACCGTAGAAAAATCTCTCGACAAACTTTAGAGTAGAATTTATAATCTCTAACTCTAGCTGTCTCTTTCTGTCCAGCCGAGAACAAAACAAACAATAGTGAGGTTTAGGGCATGTTTTGTCCATTGACGTATTATATAAATGGACGCAACGTAGGTACTGCTTTACTGTATAAGCATTGACGCACACCTTAGAAAAGGATAGAGCTAAGTTAGGGGCAAAGTCAAAAGATGAAAAATAACACAGAGTGCTTAGGAATATTCATCTCATTCATAATAAATGACAATGTAAAATATAGTTCATATTCGATTTAACATAAAATATTTCATTCGTATATTAAATTATTTGTAAAAATAACAAATATAGAAAAATACTTTTGCTTTAGCTAATATTATTTATTTAAAACTATTTTTATATACATTTTAGGTAGTCCGTCGATTGAAAATGATTTCTGCATCACAGAATGTTTGGATGGCTCGAAATTGTGTTTCCTAACTGCAATAAGCCAGTCTGTTCACAGTTCATCTTTCGGAAATCTACTCAAAAAACATTCATATAAGATATGACAGTTTAGTTTACGACGAATAAGAAAGACTTGTGAAATTTTATGTCTTTTTGATAACGAACTCTGCGTCCATTTGCACTGCATGATATTACCATTTTAAAAAAATTCTGAAATATAAATGAAATCACACATATGCATAGCATGAATGACAGAACATAACCTGAATTACCAGCAAACTACATTCAAATTATTTTTATTTCACATTAAATCAAAATTACTCACTTTGTATTGTAACTAACTCTTAATTAGAGATATGAATATTATTTTTACTAATATTCTGAGGAAATATATTGCACTTTTACTAGCTGTCACTACTGTCAGACCAGCAAACAAAACAACAGACCGCAACAATGTTCTTGTTTGACGTTGCCCCGCTTATCTATCTTTCCTTTTCTAAGGTGGGCGTCAATTCCTCTCTCTCTACGTTGGGTCCATTTATGTAATATGTCAATGGTTTTGTCTAGTATATTTGTGGTCGTTGGTTCCGTAACTTATTGTAATGCGTCATCGCAATTATTGTTATCGTATCATAGATTTCCGAAGAACCCAGAAATGAGAAAAAAGTGGTTAATTTCATTAAAAATTAATTGGCTCTTAAAGGAACTAATGTTAACGGGATAATTTGACATTTATTAATTTCTTTTTTGGCCTCCTAAAGTGTAAACATAACAATCACACATCGTTGGCGTCCATGGTAGTTGCGATTTTACACATGCCATGACTTTACCGCACCGAATAAAGTAATACACACCCATATTTTTAAGTTTTAATAGGCCAATAATAAAGAAATCTACTTTGTAATAATAAAGAGTGCCTACAAAAACGCTAGCTACCGCAATTTTCGTACAATAATAGTAAATAAATAAATAAAACTGAATTTCTTTTAATTTAATCCGCCAGCGCCATCTTTTGGCATGTCTCAGTCGGCAATGTCAATATGTCAAAATTGTCAAATGATAAAATAAGTGGAATGATTGATGAGAATTATTTATTTTATTTCAAATGTTTGAAATTAATTTTAATGAAGAATGTCGAAAAGGGTAGGTAACATTAGAATCATTCATGTAGTCTGTAGGAACTACGTATGTAGGAACTAATCTACCTAACCTTAATTTCCTTCCAGCATAGCAGCATAGACAATAGACATCCCTAATAAATAAAATAATCAAAGTGCAAATTCTTGGTCTTGTCCCAACCCAACCTCTCAATTTTGAAATTTCTTTTTAAAATTGTGAAGAAACCAAAAACATAATAATAAATGTAAATACATTTTTGTATGCAATTTTTAATTCTGAACAATTCCGTACTCTACAGTTTTTGCTGTAAAATGAAGAGGAGAGCAGGAAATTGCAAAAAACTAAAATCCCATGTTAAATCCCTATGTTCACCCCTAACCGCCACCACCCTGTATACCTAAACGCAAATATTAGGAACATAATAGATAACACTTGTGTTTATATAGTCAAAGAAATGTCACGTATAAATTAATCCGTCAACTATAGTTCCTCAAAATACCACCAGATGTCATATTGCTTATTTCCTATCGCCTACAGACCTTTTCCTTTTCTATTAAAAGAGATAGAAGATATGTCACTGCTTGTTGTATTAACATGAACTCTATATTTGAAACATTTAAATTATTATTAACGAAAAGCAATTATAAAATGTATTAAACAAATTGATATTAGTATTAGGAAAGAATAAAAAGAATTGTATACAATTATTTATATTATTCTATTGATTTTTAAATAATATTGTTTTTATGTACATGCTTATTATTCAATTTGTAGTTCTTTTCTAAATTTATTTTTGTGGTGGATCCGGATTTTGAAATAAATGTCTAAAATTAAATTGATCAATTGAATGTCATGATTATTTAATGGATCCTGGTTATGAATATATTCCAAAATTCCCCTACGTATATTTCTCATGGTAGTATTATTTAATTGTTTTTTAATCAATAAGAGTTTTTAGATTTACGCACATTTTATTTCAAAACTCACTTGAAAAAGACAGATTTATAGAGAATAATGAAACTGTAAAACTTTGAACAAACGAAACTGGGCCTCGATTTTGTAACTTTAAATTCTGATTTCAAATTCTGCCGAAATTGGATTTTCCTCACTACGAATTCTATTGCTCCAGACCAGTAGAATTTGAAATCTGACAGAATTGCGATTCTTCTAATTCTTTCTCAGGATAGATTTCAAATTTGAAAACTAACAGAACTGAGATTTCTCCAATTCTTTCTCCGGACAGATTTCAAATTCTACTGATCTGGATCAGGGAAAACCCAATTCTGACAAAATATGAAATCGAGGCCCGAACGACTTCACAACGTCCAAACAAAGGAACAAAATGTCACAAATACATTATAAGGACTGTAGACACATCTCTCGACAAACTTTAGAGTAGACTTTATATATTTTTATCTCTAGTTGTTTCTTTCTGTCTAGCCGGGAACATAGCAAACAATAGTGACGTATAGGGCATATTTTGTCTAGTATATTTGTGGTCGTTGAATGAACCGGAATTCTATAGGGCGCGAGCAGACACGTGACTCGAGCAATCTTGACGTGTTTAGAATCAGCTGATGTGTGTGCGCCTGTCATTTTGACAAGAACAATGTCACTTTGACAGGACCAATATTTTGACTTATTTTAATTTTGAACTGGTAAAATATTACTATTTTTAAGTTTATGTGTTTTACTCTCCGAAATTTGTAAAATATTAACAATTTAAAATCAAAATAAGCCAAACATTAGGTACGTTCAATAAGCCCAGCAAAACAAGCAACCGGAAGTAAAATTTGTTGAACGAATTTGCTAGCCTAGCATTTGCTTGATTTGCTCGCAAGCAATCCAAGCCACAATTTTCTCGCTTGTCTTGCTAAGTGTCAAATATAATGGCGGGAAATACAAATTTTACATAAATGAAGTAAACTTGAACTGATTCTATTTCTTTATATGGCGCGTGTCTATCAACCACATATAAAAAAGGCTTTGAGAGTTTTGTGATGGATGTTTATAACATTATTAAATTTGAAATACTTTTTTATAGTCAATATAGCTTCTTCTAAATTAATCCCACTATCTGAAAATAAATATATAAATTTATTTTCCATATGTTCGCAGATCAAGAAAAGAGATACGACAGTTACACAATTACAGAATGTTATATTTGACATCTACATACATTTCTCGATGACAGTTGTGGATGACAGTTCGTCATATAGCTAGCAAATCGTTCAGCGAACTAAGCAACAAGTCTCGTTTGCTTACCTAGCACTTGCTAGATTTGCTTACTTCATTGAACGCACCTATTGGTTTCGTCAAATTGACAATGTTCTTGTCAAAATGACACGCGCACACACATCAGCTGATTCTAAACACGTCAAGGTTGCTCGAGTCACGTGTCTGCTCGCGCCCTATACTCTGTTCCATTTATACCATTCAGATCACACTACACTGGAAGATGTGAAAGTCGCGTATAATACCGTGTTACCGTATTTGCACTGCCCCTATGAACATACTTGGAACTAAAATGCAAAAGGTGGATTTAGTAGCTTTTGGAAATTTTATTTCAATTTTTTAAATTCTATGTAAAATAATTATGAAATAAATAACAACTAATTTAGAAATATGTAGGTGTAAATTTATTTAAAGTAACTTTTTGCGTACACTTTTATATAATAATCGATAACAGAATTTTGCCGGTCATCCTTCTTATGCAGTTTATCATTTATTTTTTTCAAAAAATATTTTCAAATAACATGTACTAAACTTTTTAATAAAATCGTCGGATGGCATCTTATTTTAATATAATTTTGTTCAAATACCGAATGTTTTTGAATTAATTGTTGAGCTATATTATTTTTATTCAGAAAGGCCGGAATACTTGAAAAAATATTGAATTTTAATATTTTTACAAATTGAATAATATTTTCTGTTGGGTATATTAATTTTCTGTTACATCCGCTCCCATAATCCTTTAATTTAATAACGGCATGATTGCCGGTATAACAGTATAACAGGGCCGGCTATACGAGTTTCATAGACCTGCACACAACTAGGTTTACTTCCAGTTTATCGATGAATTTGACGTTTGTATAGAATTCAACAAATTTCCCAATCTTCGTTGATAAGATACAGTTCTTTTTAGTTCGCAGCAGATATTGAAATATTTTCCTGCACATACATATGCCATTCCTTTTTTTGTCACCTGATAGTTACCAATTTAAACCTTTACAGCCGTATTCATAGTAATTCTGACGTGGTTTAAACCAGGTCTATCGTAGGTCTAAGGTTTTTCCTTATTCATAGTAACGGTTGACTTAGACCTAGTTTAAACCGAGTCTAAAATTTAGACCGAGCGTACCCCTAGTTTAAACTAGGTCTAAGTCCTGTCATTGTAACGAATATATAGTGTGCTTTAAAAAAATTGCATTCGTAAGACAAAAAATATTTATTAATTGTCAGATTGACAATTTTGAAATTAAATGAATAAAATTGAGGATATTCAAAATATTTGTGCAACATAAATGATGTAGAAGATGAAGAAAAGATCAGATGTCAATATTAAAGGTACTTTTATCATATCTGCAAATTTAATATAATTGAAATTTCTATTTAATTTTAGAAAATGAATGAGAGACAGAGATTCAGATGAAGATAATAATGAATTAAATAATGCTATATGTAACGAAGCATATTTAGACAAAATCACAATAAGCTCGGAAACGAAAACACTTCAAACCTCACATGTAGTTTTCAAATATTGTTATATAAAAATTAATGTGTTAGACAAATTTGGAGTATCAATAAAAGATTTTTAATTAATTTACACGTTTACTGTAAATTGCAACCAGTTTCACACTCAAATAAAAATTCTGATATATTGTCAAAACCAGCACCGCCGTTAGCATCAAACAATTTTATTTATTAAATATTCATATTTTAATTTATAAATTTTTTTCTTCCCATTTTTCCTCATGTATACTAGTACATATGAATACACGCTTCTATAAACCTATTGTTGTACTACATACTATTCTTATTTTAAATAATATTAAGTATTAATTTTTACACTGACAACTAAATGACATTTGAAAATATTCGAATATTTTAGCTTACTTCATATTCATCGCAGACCATGTCCAGGTGGATACAAGGGCTAAACTCGGTCTACGTAGACTAGGTTTAAACTGGGTCTAAAATTTTCTATGAATAAGTCCAGGGTGGTCTAAGTTAGACCTAGTTTAAACCTAGTCTACTTAGACCTAGTTTAAACCGGGTCTATCTCAGTTACTATGAATACGGCTGTTAAAGATTTATAAATTTCCATTAGTGTTCAAAATAATACTTTTAGAGACGATATTTAATTTACCTCTCTTTAAAATATTAGCAAAACATAAATATTAACCCTTGCAATTTTCATTTTTTCATATAAGAATATATATTTATTTTCATGTGATTATGCTTTCAACACGGTTTCAATACAATCAATCAATTTCATGTCATTACGTCATTTTTGAAACATTTTCAACGGTCGGCAAGGTAGAATCTGGTAATGAGAAGTTATAGTAGCGCCAAATCGTCCCCTATCAACATACTTCGAACTACAACAGTATAACAGGCCGGCAATTCGAGTTTCATAGGCCTATTCAGATAGCGCTCCCATCAGCGCCAGTTTTAAGAAGCCGAAATTACATTGGGTAAACTTCAACATTCAAAGAGGTCAAAACCAAAACTACTTCCTGTAGGGCGCGAGCAGTCGCGTGACTCGAGAGACCTTGAAATGCTTGGCATCAGTTGATTTGTGTGCACGTGTCACTTTGACAAGAACAATGTCATTTGACAAGACCAATGTTGAGACTAATTTGGATTTTGAGCTGCCAAAAAAGTTTTATTTTACAATATTCAGGCAGTAAACACATGAAATTAAAAATAATAACTTTTTAACAATTCAAAATTAAAACAAATCAAAACATTGGTCTTGTCAAGGCGACATTGTTCTTGTCAAAGTGACACGCGCACACAAATCAGCTGATTCCAAGCATTTCAAGGTTGCTCGAGTCATGTGTTTGCTCGCGCCCTATTCTCTGCAATACTGAATGGCTCAAATGGAACAAGGTGTACTTCCGGTTTTATCGGAAGCGAAATCATCGTTGATTTTTATAATGGAATGGTGAAATTAACTTTAGAATAATGCCAAATACAGTTTAATTTTTTAAAGATGTCATTTTCGAATTGCGTTAAGCCGGGTCCACACTGAAACGAACATTGTTTGCTAACATGTTCGCTAACCTTTGTTGGCTGATGTACGGGTTTATTCTGTAACAAGGAGCACCAGGAGAAATCACTTATATACCCAGCCAAGATACCGTGCAGCGCCAAAAAAACGGAATCGGTCGATACTAATTTGTGGCACTATCGGTTTTTATTTTATAAAAATTTACTATTATTTACTTTACTGTCTTGAAACGGGGCCCCTCAAAGTCAGGCGCCTTTGTGCAGGGCACAACCTGCCCACCCGCACGGAGCGGCCATGTGTTCATCTTAATTTACCTATATGATACTACGAATTGGATATAATCGCATTATTTGTATTTGTATTATAGTTTATATAAATATACTGTCAATTCTTACATATTTTGTATTCATTTTAAAAATTTAATTTTATATTTTATAAGTATAAAATATGAACAACAGCGCTCTGAAAGGGTACTGCGGAATCGGTCAAAACGAAACTCTGTTACCATGGCTGCTAGAACGGTCGTCGTATCCTAGCATTGAATGCTTACTTTATTTCTATCCTCCTTGTTCTGTAACTCAGTGGTTAATTTTTTTATCCAATAGCTATAGGGCGCGAGCAGACACGTGACTCGAGCGACTTTGACGTGCTTGGAATCAGCTGATTTGTGTGCACATGTCATTTTGACAAGAACAATGTCACGTTGACAAGATCAATGTTTTGATTTATTTTGATTTTTAACTGCTAAAAATGTTATTATTTTTAATTTCATATGTTTTACTGCTTAAAACTTGTAAAATATTAACATTAAAGCAGTTTAAAATCAAAATAAGTCACAACATGGTAATAGCTGTATTCTTTTTGACCCAATTGTATCTCAGCTCAGTACATAACTGAGTTGAGCTAAAGTGAGTTGTGATTTTGCAACAAGAACAAGTTTTATTCAATTTTATCATTTCCTTCTTTACCGAAAGCATTTGCTGTAACAGCTGTCAAATTTATTGACATTTTTCTGATCTATGACACTGTTTATAAACGAAAAACGGATAATGCTGAAAATATATTACTTGTAAGTATATCTGTATATGTGAATATACATTTTGTTGAATTATATAATCTTAAAATGCAAACTGAGTGTTTCAAATCATTTTGAGTTTTGTAAACTGGTAGTGTAGCATCGGAAAGGGGGGAAGTGAATTCACTCAGAACAACTCAAATCAGTTGTATCAGAAAGAACAACAATTTCCTGAGTTTATCTGAAATGATCTGAGATGAGCTGAAATTTTGTCCAAAAAGAATACAGCTAATGTCAACGTGATATTGTTGTCAAAATAACATGCGCACACAAATCAGCTGATTCCAAGCACGTCAAGGTCGCTCGACGCCAACCTAACATCAGCCGATGCGTTGCGAGCGCCGCTCTAGCGGTCTCGCGCGACAATAAAGCGCTGAAAGGTGTAAACAGAACGGAGTGAATAAACTATTATTCACGAAAGATGACTATTCAAGGTCATTTGTGAGCCGTCTGATATAATATTACTTGCAGATAACTTCATTGCATTTCGTATACATAGGCGTGCAACATGAAATATTTATGGACATATTTTAAGTGAAAAACTAAGAGTAACTCATTTGAAAATTGTTTCTTTCTAAATAATGCCTTTCTGAAACATTTATGTTCTTCACTTATGTTTTTGCAAAATACAAAAACATTGACAACTTATAAATCAAGGAATAATAATTTGATTTGAACGTCAACGCCACTGGGTAAATATTAGCACAGAGGGCAGTGTAGTAGATAATTAGGTATCTGTAATTCTACGACATACGTCATTATTATTTATAGTGTGTTAGAAAGTAATGCCACTATTTACGTATATCTGTCACACCACATAAATTAAATAGACATAGGTCAAATAATCTTTCTCTTTCTAATACAAAATGTTGCTAAGCTACTGCTATAAAGTGATATGTATTCTTTCTTCGAACAAATGACCTTGAATAGTCATCTTTCGTGAATAATAGTGTACGTTTCATAATAATTGTAAAATAATGTCTTTTGTGATAAAAACTAATAAATCCCGTTACGAAATGTCAGTTACTATAATCAAATGTGGGTTTAGGCCGGTAAATGTTGATATTTTTCGAAAGAAAAGCCTAAATAAAGGTAAAAAAAAAAACTTGTCGAAAGCCACCATGTTCACGATGTGCAAGAAATTAAAGTGCTAAATTATAATATAAAATAAAAGCAACTGTCTTACGTGAAACTCCGGGAGCACTGTTTTAAGAAATGTCAAATTTCATTATTTAATAATAATAAATAATATAAAATATATCAAAATGAGATTTTAAAGCAGAACATAGTTTGTAAACAAACACATATTTTATAAACAATCGTTCTTTAATCATAAGGGAGAAATTAAATATTGAAATTTGAATTTGACATTTCTTAAAACAGTGTTTAGGTAAAACCGTGATCGTGGTACGGGCCATAAGGATTCGAGGACTTCATAAAATATGTTACTTGCTGTTTTCCAATTTTAAATATACATGCTAGTGCCGTGAATGGTAAACCCAGTTTCATTTTCATAAGAAATAAAAACAATCTGTCTTCTCTATTTAAAACCCTGTAGTATTTCAGCTCACCATTAATGCCAGGTATAATGAAGTTCAAGAGAATGTAACACATAGATAAACCTCCCAATGGGAGTGTTTGGTGCCCATTGTGCGAATTAATGGCAGCACTGGACTAGCATATTTTCTGGAAGTGTGTAGTGAAATACGTACACGTAGTATAGCGCGCTAGCATAAAGTGTAACTAAATTTGCAGAATTTGTTAAGAAAATTGATAGTTCGCGCCAACACAAGTAACGGGGTTAGGTCCATAAATAAAAATGCGTTCTGTTGTGTTTGTAAAAGTAAAACAAACTTGCATGCGAAAGATAGAATAGAAAGAAAGTTATGGTTATACGAATTAAAATTTGAAAAATATGCTCCAAACTCGACATTTGTTTGCTCTCAGCATTTTGAGAAAACAGATTTCCTCACAGAAAGTTATGATACTGGTAAGACTTTCGTGAGGCTTATAAATATCTAAAACTTGTTTATGTTAATTATTTGTATATCAAATTTTCATGAATACAAGGAGAATTTTGAGAAGAGGTGCAGTGCCAATAATATTTTCCCCGAAGTACAAAACAAAAAAAATCAATTAAATTTCACCTTACATAGTCAAAACAAAATGACCTGGCTGTTAATTAAATGACTTTTTCTTCCTCTTACACTCGCACCACGGCATCTTCATGCAGTTTTCAGCGTTTCTAATTTCCACAAATTATAATTATCTTTATCCGACATTCTCACAAAATTTAAATAACATCACAACAAAACTTCGTACATAAACGAACGAAGATGCAAAATGAACTATTACAAACTAATTAAAGTGAAAAGATAATATTCAACAATAATATATTTATTCAAATTAATATTATTTATGAACTAAATATACAATATATATTGAATAGTTCACATGTTATAAAGTTACAACTTTGATGATACCAATTCAAATATTCCTGGGCGTAGGTCGCTAGTCCGTTGCTGCCATCTACGATAAGCTTTGCCCAAACGCTCCCATTGTTTTATAGTTTTTTCATTGTGTTTTACATCATTGAACCCCAGAAAACCTATTCTCATTTCAAGATCAGGACAAACAGCAATTTCTTACTTGGCATTTCTATTTCAACTACTTTAACTCTTGATCTTAAATTGTTATGTACCGGTATATAAGTTTGTGTAGCAGCGTCATTTGTTGATATATCCTGTGAACAATATAAAACTGTAGCGTCATGGATCTCTTCAAATTCAGTATCGCCAGTTTGAATAGATATTTCGCCGGTCTCCTTCCCTATGGATGATATTGACGGTAATTCACCTTCTTCCATATCTAAAACAATTTATGAATTAACTCTATATGATTGTATCCATAAAAATTTTAAATATAAAATATATGTTTGTAATAGTACATTAAAACACAAGTATCATAAGGCAATCTGTTAATGTACGAGTCCAAGTTTGGAAAACGAGCCGCCAGGCGAGTTTTACAAAAGACGAGTGCGTCAACAGGCCTTATGATACATGTTTTTTATACTATTTTTTCTATTGAGGTAATTTTACAATTAGATTTTTAAAAAAAGGAGTTGTCAAAAATATGAGTTGGTGTTTTTTATCAGTTATGTTGGTAGCATTTCCCGCTAAAAATTGAAATTTCACATTTTGACAGTTTGTGTATCTTGTTATTTTGTCTGATTGTTTACATTAAAACATTGTATCAAGCATTATATAATCATGAAAGAGGAAAACCAATACATACAATGAACTCCAAGGTTATTAACGAACCATCCTGATTTGACATATCGGTGTTTCGTGTTGGTTATTATCATAAATAAAACTTGAATATGGGATTGAAGGACGTTACGTGGACCATCAAGCCTTTTTATTGAGAAAACATATAAATAAAACTCTTTAAATAATGAAATACTTTAATGAACAACTTATTGCTTTAGACTTTTACTTTCCACCATTTTTACAACACTCACTGCTCAGTTGCACAGATAACGGCAACAGCTTTTCTTACAATTTTTAATACAAAACATATATGGCATATATTCGATAGTTCGCCACAACGTGGAACTGCAAATCATGGATTAAAACGTCAACTTTTCATATTTGTTTGCTAGTAGCCGCCACAAATTGAGTAGACAGTGTTAACATTTTCAAGTAAGGTTCATCATACATTTCGTTTGACAAAGTAAACCTGAGCGCATTGTTTCTTGTTTCATAATTTTTTACTTGAAATTTTAACTTCACAGATTCTTATTCTTTCTTAACTAACACAGCTATAGCTATAAATTTCTTTTCTTTCTAGTCCTATCACCTGGTGAAAGGATAAAAATCCACATTTAGAAGTAATATTTCAACACAAACAATTTACCATTTTAAGGTTATCTGTCAGTTATGAAAGCATGACTACCACCTATAGAACATGAAAGGCGCCAAAAACAGTACGTTTATAGATTTTCTAAACGTCGTGTTTTCAGTGATAAACAGTGCTTTTATAGAAACATAAGAACACCGAAATAGAAAAAATATTTAAAAGGACAAAAAAATAAATAAACATTTTACCATTATTATTTGTTTTCATCGGTGGTACTCTCCCTTTTTCATTCCGTTTCATTATCCTTTTTCTTCGATCTGCAGATCCCGATGTTTCTGGTCTCCATGGAAAAATTGTTGGGTTGTAGTTTTCTTTACGAGGATCATTGGATTTTTCCCCTCCAACAAAATGTACACTACAAATTGTAGTATACTTTGTTGGAGTCCAAGGCTTCTTTTTATTTCTTAAAAAAATAATACAATTATTTTATTTCGTGATAATTATATAATTTTTTTTATATATCAACGTGGGATAAGTTGTACCATATAGCACTCATTGTAGTTATGTAATGGCCATGGGCGCCCACACAATATTGTTCAAGGGGGGGGGCAAAGTCAAAAATACAAAAATATAATATACTAAAAATAAGTATATTCGTAAAAATACAAAACAACATAAATATTTATAGAACAAAATTACACTACAGTAATAGTACATTACTAACCGAGGTGGAAAGTGTTTCATTACTGTCGAAGGCGAAGATAGCTGACCAAGGCCCGAAGGTTATCAATAACTAACTTCCCAACTTTTTAAAAGTCAGAATTCGTTGTATTACCAACCGATTGTAAATAAACAACATGACCTACTTATTCTTTTTATTCCGAAAATGCAAATTTTAAAGTCCTTGCATCGTTCATTGAGAACTTCGTCTATATATTTTTATTTATTTTCGCTTATGTAATCGCGATGGAGACTCATCATACATAAACCGTCTAGCCCTAGCCGATCTTCGCTGATAGAAGATCTAATCCATGTTTTCACTATTCTTTTGCCCGGTTTTATAAACATCGAATAAACTATTGAGTTATTACTTTAACAGTAAATTTAATCGACGTGTAAATAAAAATGTCTGTTTTATAAAACAAGTTACAGATTAAAATAACTACTTGCAGAGTAAATATTTTATCCTAGTGATTTACCGACAGAGACATGACATCTGTCATTATTTTGTGATTTTTGCCTATAAATATTTTAATATTTTCTATAATTATATACATTTAATATTGTTTTTCACTGTATTAAGAATCTATAGGCCAGAGTGGTAATAAAATTATATTTTTTATGAATTTTCAACTACAATTTTAACTGGGGACAAGGAAAAGAGCCTCCATGAAGAGTGTGTGAATACCGTAGTATACTCAGGCTATGGTTTCTTATACCGGCTAATCTTTCCACTACTGGAGCATAAGAGAAATTGATAAAACCAGGATATAACATTACTAGACGGTATCCCTTAAAACCACTCCTGACGATAATGATAATCTCCAACTGAAGAGGATCTTTTCCAAGCAATGTTCCGCAGAATGTTTTAATAATATTGTATTCTGTATGTTCCTGACACGAAATAAATCCAAAAGTCAAAACAGAAAATAAAGTCTGTCATAAAAAGCCAGGTGTCAACTAACATGGAAAAAAGAGAGAACGGGGAAAAAATAACACAGAAATAGACAAAGCAAATATATTGGATATAAATAAATAAATGTAATAATAATGCAAGAGATAAAATTTATAATGAATTTAATTTAATGAATGTTGATGTGTCAAATTTATTCTACAGAATAAAATTTACTTCTTCGAAAATCGGTGGAGTAATTTATTCTGTAGATTTACTTAGCTAGTATTTTTATTCTTGCTTTATAAAACGAAAATCTCTGGGATAAACTATTTTACTTTAAGAGTAAATTTAACTTTGCTAGTAATTTACTTATCCATCTTTTATAAATGGGCATTTGAGTGCTAAAAAATGTTTCCACAGTGCATGTAGTTGGAGGAAGACAAATTAAAATTTCTAAAGCTTTGGAGATTGCTGGGTAAAATGTACAATTGATAGGAACGATGATCGACTGTTCTAGATGATGTAAGGTGAAAGGTTTTTTATTGGATCAAACCGACGTTTCGGTCATACTATGACCATCTTCAGCGCTACCAACGCGTATAGTAGGTCGTATAAGTTTAGCATTTTTACGTTAAGCAAGTTCCGAGGCATATGATTGGTTGTTAGTTCAAACCTTGACACTAAGTCAATTTCAGTTTTTTTCAGCAATTATTAGTTCGTGTTTTAAAGTTGTCCATCATTGTTCTTGTCCGTTTTTAATAATAATTTTTTTAAATTGTATACCATTTTCGTTGTTTTTACCTTATTTATTTATTTATTGTTTTATAATTGACGATAATATTTTATGTAAAATTTTAAAATGTGTTTTTATTATATAATTTGCTGATTTTGGATGTAAGTAATTGTTGTAAGAAAAATGTAGATATAACATACGAATAATTTTATAGAGCCCTGAAGATGGTCATAGTATGACCGGAACGTCGGTTTGATCCAATAAAAAACCTAATTGACTGCAGTTCCGACTTATATTTTTTCACCTTACAAAATGTACAATGTTGTAAAAGTTATATTACAGGAGTTTCTTTAGTAATAATCATTTCTTTATTTGAAACCCAATATTTGTGCCATGTTAAAGCTTCTTCTAAAAAATTGTCAATTTTATAATATGAATGAATCTCTATAGCTAGTTTAGTAAAATTATTATAGTTTATTTGTTTTAAATTAATAGGATGCAAATTATAGAGGAAAAATGGCAACATTATTATCTTTCGAAAACCGAGAATTTAAAGAACTAATTAAGGAATCTAAGTAATTTATAAAAATTGCTTTTTTAAAATATTCTCGCACAAAATTAGTTTCGTAGTTTGCACGGTGAATTTGTCTTCCACCACTAGCGACTCTCGGCATTTTTAATTCAAGATCAAAATTAGGATGCGACATAAGTAGCCATGATAAAACAATTAAAAATGGTATCTTTGCTTTTAAAATTCTTAAAATTAGAGAAAATCCAGGGGGGGGGCAAGTGCCCCCTCTTGCCCCCCACCTATGGGCGCCCATGGTAATGGCCTTGTTAACCCAATGAGTGCGGTAATGAAATTCTAGTGTGTTAATAATTTTCATTAAAGCACTCAATGGGTTAACAAGGCTATTACATAATTAAAATGAATGCGATATGGTATTCGGTTGGTGATACTTAAATTTTGTTCGATATTCGTGGGATACTACATTATTAACGCACTATGACCCTAACTTGCCCCGCGGGCTCGTAGCGCAATAGGCTACTTGCGTTGTACTGAAAATCTGATATCTATCACTAAATACCTAAAGTTGAAAACGAATGTAAAAATATAAATTTTATTTTAAAAAATTATGTTTTTTTAATAAATTAAGAAGATTTTCTTTGACGTCATTATTTCGAACTGGAGAAAGGGATGCATATTTAAGAATGTAACCTGTAGATGGCGAGCGAGTGCGAGTTTTAATTTGATTTTGACATTATTTCATTTTTCTGTCACTGTATCTCTTCTTTATTATTTACAATTTGCGTGGTTTCTGTTACTTTTATTATGTATTTCGATTTGTTAAGCAGGATTTTAACTTAGCTTATACTCGTAAGATTAAAATGACAAACGAAAATATTAACCTCCAAACTATTATTAAAACGTCAAACAGATGTCATGTTTAAATTACCCGCACATACCGTTGCTATGGACCTATTAAATTTTTATGACTCTGTGACGTCATTTTAGATTCGCCATCTATACCTTGTTCCATTTAAGCCATTCAGTATTGTAGAGCATAGGGAATAGTTTTGACGTCTCCGATTGGCTGAAATTGGAGACAAGAGACAAGTTTACCCAATGTAATTTCCGCTACTTCAAGTTTACGCTGTTGCCAGCTCCATCTACTGAATAGCTTAAATGGAACAGAGTATAGTATTTTTCTGAATCAATGGGTGGGTGACATCATGTTGCCAAAAGACGAGAATGATATAAAATAAATTTTTGCCTATTAAAAATAATGAAGAAAACGACAAAAAATTAAATAGCATTTTCTGTATTACAAACAGAAATGTATCTAATAATAAAATTATGTAAAATTTATGTTTTATCAGAGATTATAATATCGGGTCTTAAGCAAATCATTTGACAACTATGCTACTTACTGTCACTTTTCGATTGTTTTGGTATAATAAATTTGCAAGTTTGAAGTGCAAATATGCAGGAATATATAAGAACAAGAAAACAATTTTATAAATATTGTTCAGTATGTAATTAATAGGTAGATCATCGCAATTGTTATCGCACATAACCTTCTTTATAAAACTTATAGGCTAATTCTGAAGTTTTACGTCTTATAGATCTATAAAAAAGTGACAAAAACGCATCTATTTTTGTCGATTAAAATAAAATTATACATTAGTGGCAGCTTCGTTACGATTTTGTTCATTATTTACAAGTTTGTAAGACGCACATATTTGTTCAGAATAGTGCCATTATATCCTCTTTTCTGATTTTTATCTGTTTTTCTTTTCTTTTTAAAGTGTTCATCGCATATATTATTGGGATTTTCAAATAAGAAAACGCTAACTAGCGGCGACTATTAGAACTACAAACAGTGGTACACATTTGACATTTACATGAAACTACAACTATATGACTACAAAAACTTTATTATACATACTTGAATTATAAATAAAAAATACTAATAAATGAGAAAATAATACGAAAACTAAAGAAATACAATTGACAGAAATGCTACGCTGACACACGTCAACAAAAAGTGTACCAGTGTTTAATGCGATCAGCGCCATCTCTTGATACTTGAAAATCCCAATACCTAAATTTATTTGCATTTCTTTTTTTGTTGTACATGTATTTGTTGCAATATTTTAAATTTAAATGTTCTCCACCATATCACCTACCTGCGCTAAAAGTCAACTGCGCACTATGCACATCTCACTTTTATCAATATCTCTCTCTTTTAATCACGGTGTAGTATCTATAGGTGAGAGCACGAGATGCGTTGACATGGCTAAGTAACTGGGAAACAAAATGGCGCTAACGCGACCCGTTACCATTTGACCAAGCATTTGACAAAAAATGTTTTTCTACAAGATGCACAACAGGGTATGGATCAAATAAAGAGAAATATAGTCTTTTTAAGGTGCCAAAAGGTGCAATTTAGCGGCAGCCAGCTACACTATAATCACAGAAACAGGTACTAAAACAAATTTCTGATTGAAAGGTGTCAATGTCAAGTGCATTTGACATATGTTGTTTTATAATTTTACTGGAAGTTTAGAAACGTTTTTGTATGGAATTTGTACAAAATACATACATAGACCTGACAAAAGATAAAAGGTAATGATTGAAAATATAGAATATTATGCGTTATATATGAATAATTTAATATTTTATATATTTTGTGTAAAAACCGGGTCGCAACAAAACCTGACATCTAGCGGCAAACTGTATGAACTAGCCCAGTTAGTTAGCCATTTTTCGTAATGCATTGGAATACGTCGTGCACCGTGCTTTTAATTTAATAGGTCCATTGGACGTACCGATATTATTGCTTTACGGCCATTCATTGGTTCGGCGTAATTTTACGTCATACGTGGCGGTAATTTAAATATTAAAATTTCATTAATTTTTTTCTGGCCAATTAATAAAAATTTTGCCAAAAGAAAAAATCTGATGTGGCCAGCACATTACCTTCCGTCAGTTATATGAAATTGTGACCGGTAAACAGCTGTTTATCAGATTAAACAGAGTAGATCCAAAACCTATAAAAAAATTTGAAACAGGTTAGAATTTTGATGTCGTTAACAAACTGAGCAGTCATACTTTGAACACATTTCCACTTTTAACGCGTGCGCTTCGCGTTGCATCATTACCTTTTTTTTGAGATTAGATTCTTCATGAATCCGGTAGATGGATCTGGTAGATATTGTACAATTTTCGAACACGGTACCTTTTTACCACTCGTGTTTTCGAACACAGTCGGTAGATGCGGTATCTACAGGTAGAATTTTCGTAAATGCCTATGTATTTTCTATAAAATCTATACAGAAAGTTCCTTGCAAAAGATTCTAAATTTCATGTATGAACATTACCTTTCGACAGTTGTATGTATTTTATACAAAT
The DNA here is from genome assembly GCA_963082715.1 of Harpalus rubripes. Taxonomy (NCBI): domain Eukaryota; kingdom Metazoa; phylum Arthropoda; class Insecta; order Coleoptera; family Carabidae; genus Harpalus; species Harpalus rubripes. Next base: position 29,943,175 of record OY720465.1, read on the forward strand.
TCCATACAGAAAGTTTTGAGCAAAATATCCTATATTTCGAATAAAATTATAACACAAATATACTACGAATATGTCAATTGACACTGACATCTTTCAATCAGAATTTTCTTAATACAGTAGCTGTTTCTAGCATAGCTAGCTAATTTATGAATTTTTTTATAATTTTATAACTCTATGGAGCATAGGGCCATATTCTGTAACTCGGTGGTTAATTATTAACCACTGGTTAAAATTTTTATCCAATAGATATTGATTTGACAACTAAAAATCCCGTTTTTTGTTACATGTCAACATATTTGATTGGTTAAGGGCCAGTTGTACAATACACAGTTAGTATCTACGGTTACGTAACATACAGTTAACTTAACCACTGGTTAAAAAACACAATTAGTTGTACCATTTCTATTTTTCTAAAGGTTACCTAGCAGTCTGTTAATTAACACTGGATCAGTTTCTCCTAATTATACTATATAAAACAAAACACAAATTTTATTTTATTGCAATTTTGACATATGTCAGTTGTCAAAAAAATTAAAATTAAAAAATGTCTAATAATAAGCGTAATAGAACACCTAATTTTACGCAAGACGATTGCTTAAAATTAGTGGATTTTGTCGCCCAGCATAAAAATGTAATAGAAAATAAAAAAACGGATGCGATAACAACACAAGATAAGGTAAATAAATTATTATATAAAGTGCATGAAGTATTCTTGGTTATTGGATAAAAAAAGTAAGCAGAATGCAGTCAATGTATAAAATTTTATTTAATCAAAAGCCTATGTTTCGCTTCCTGCAGAATATTTTAAAATAATTTTTTAACGAGTGTAACAAATTATATTAAAATATTAGTCTATCGTCCTGAAGGACCTCCCACATGAAGCGAAACGTCGGTTTTTAACTAAATAAAATTTTACACATTGACTGCATTCCTGCTTACTTCTTTTATTCATCATTAATTTTTTACGAATAAATAGAATAAAGCTTGGAAAATAATTAGTGAAAAATTTAATGCCGCAACAACAACCAGTCGTACTTTTGAACAGTTACGTCAAAAGTATGATACCCTTAAGAAGGAAACACGAAAATACACAGCACTAAAGCGACAAGAAATGTACAAAACAGGTGGAGGCTCCTCAGAAATTGAAGAAAATGTACTGTATGAAAAAATTAAAAGTCTCATACTTATATCTGCCACTGGTCAACCCAGTTTCTTTGATTCAGATTTTGTTCGTAAGCTGTTATTGTGTTTTTCAATGTATATGTTATCTATAGTAAAAATATCATTATTTTAGCTGAAATATCTCATAATCAAGAAAGACCTAAAAAAGTAGGTGATTTAAATTACAGCAATACTAATTTCGATGAAATTTTTAATTCAGAGGTATTGTATTAATTCTTAACCACAGCTGCAAATAAAAATAATTATTCATTATTTTTAGCAAAATGAAATAATAGAACTGCAAGTTAGTGCTGAACCAGGTACTGACAATATAGAAAACATAGAAAATATCTCTTCTTCTATCTCTGTTGAAGATATGTCCTGGACTACTTATAATCCTAGTCAGTTAAAAAAACCTAAATCATCCGTTTTACAAATAACACCACGTAATTCAAATAAACTATACTCTTTATTCTATTATTTACAGCTTCCATTTTTTTTCTTTTAGAAAATTACAAAAATAAGCAGAAAACAAACAAATCTTTTACTCAACAAAAACTACAACCCTGGGCTGATGCGCGAAAAGATTTGGCAATTTTACAACAAAATTTATTAAAAGATGAACACGAAAACAACGAACGAAGAAATGAAAATCTATATAAAAAACAAATTGAAAAATATAACAAAGAATTAGAAATATTGGAACTGCAAAAACAAAATTTACAATTAGAAATAGAAATTAAGAAAAAATCGTTAGAAAAATAAAATTTAATTTATATTTGACTCATTCTTAATATTATTAAATTTAAATTAAATAAAATTCCTGAAATATCTTATAATACTGTTTCGTACTGCTTCATTACCACCATTATTTACAGCTAACCCTAAGTTATCCTCGGCGGCCATATCTGCATTATACCTTTCTACCAAATTTATATCAACAGGAGGAATATTTTCCTTCATATCTATAGCCATATTGTGTAGGATAGCACATGCAACAATAACGGCTTGAATTCGGTCCGTTTTCAATCTTATTCCTAAAGATAAAATTGGAAATCGTCTTTTCCAAACACCATACGATCGTTCCACAGTATTTCTCGTACGTATCTGAGACTCATTAAATAAGTGTTCTTCAGGTGAGGCAGGTGCAAGTAACGGAGGAATTAATGTATGTGTAACTCCATATCCTGAATCACCCAATAGTATTCCATTGCCCAAATTTCCTAACTCAAATTTAGTTTTTATCGCCGAATTATTATATATTGTTTGGTCATGTGTCGCTCCAGGCCATCGAGCAACAATATCTAAGATTTTTAAATTAGAATCACAAACAGTCTGTACGTTGAATGAAAAAAACCCTTTTCTATTTCTGTAATTTTCTGCGTAGTCGCCCCCTATAAATATATAATGCTCAAAATAAAAGATTTTAAAAAATTGCTCATATTTTACCCGGAGATCTAATTCTTACATGAGTGCAGTCAATTGCACCCACAACCAATGGAAATCGCGCTATTTGATAAAAGCCTTGTTGAATACTATATATTTCATTGTTTGTAAGTGGAAGTTTTATGTACTGTGGACGAAGGTACGCTATTGCTTCAGTAACTCTTTGAACTATTCTGCTTGTAGTTCCTTTATCTATACCAGCAAAGTCCCCAGCGCATATTAACATGTCGCCACATGCCAAAAATCTCAATGTTAATAGCAGTTGGTTCATGGGCGTAATACAAAAATTTCTATAAATTATATGTAAATGTATAATTTAATGGTAAATTATAAAAGAATTTTAATTGCGTACCTTTTTGTTTTATGAGACAAATTTTGATAAATTTGATCTAATAACAGCTGCACTGTTGGTTTCGTTAAACGAAAACGTATAAAAAAATCAGTGTCGTCAAGTTCGTTGAAATGGTCAGGCCTCTGTCTAATTCTCTTGGCTTTCCTACTTCTCAAAAACATATTTTCTAATAATTCATCTTCGGAATCAGATTCAACTACCAAACGTCGCCGAAAAGCCATTGCAAATAGTTGAATAAACGTCAAATGTCATGTGTTAACACCTTGTTAAATCATTAGCCCCTCATTTCATCAAAAGTTAAAAATATTCTGGTTAAGAACCATGGTTACGCTTAACCCGTTATCGTACAACACATTTTTTGACTAACCAGCTGTTAATTACTAACCCTTGCCTTAACCCTTGATTGTACAACTGGCCCTAAATGAAATAACCAGTGGTTAATTTTTAACCTTTGGTTAAATTTCTTAACCAATCAAATATGTTGACATATAACAAATAGAGGGATGTTTAGTTGTCAAATCAATATCTATTGGATAAAAATTTTAACCAGTGGTTAAAAATTAACCACCGAGTTACAGAATAGGGCCCAATATCCATTTAATATGAAGTATAAAATGCAGTCAAATCGTATAGATAATAGAATGTTCTTTAATATTTATAATAACATTAAAAGTGAAAAATGATATATAACATCGTTTTTTCAAGAAAAACTGTTAAAATCTTCAAATGAGAGGGTACTTCCGGTTGACCAATTATAACCAAAATCTAATCAGCTCTTCATATGGATGCAACGAAGAGGAGTTATCGTAGACGAAAATTTTGTTATACACACACACGCACGCACACACATCAACGTAAAAATAGTAAAATCGTATTCTAGGGACCTTAAAACGTGCTTATTCATTAAAAACTCAGCACCGAAATTTTTGACCAAAGACAATACCTTCCTTACCTAAAGGTGACGGAAGGTAAAAATATGGGTAGCAAATTTTTATTCTCATCAATCATATTAAATAAAAAAATGGCACGCAAGTAGCCCATTCACAATACGTGCATTAATAATGTCTATACCCCACTTATATCGTAAATAACTATTATTTAAACCGTGGTAGGCACACTATACCTTGTTCCATTTAAGTCATTCGGTATCGTAGAGAATAGGGCATAGTTTTGAATTCTCTGATTTGCTGAAATTGGAGGCAAGAGACAAACTTACCCAATATAATTTCGGCTACTTAAAACTGGTGCTAATGTCAGCGCCATCTGCTGAATGGCTAAAATGGAACAGATTATAGTGAGAATTTAACGCACATACGTGGCAACCAATAAAATCACGAATTTGTTTCAAATTAAGCCAATGAACGACAAGCTTTACCGATTGTAATCACTAGTGAAAATTAATAAGCGATTATACTTCACTGTAAATAAAAATCCTAGTTGTCATGTAAATGAAAGCTATATTGACAATTGTTTTTTAAACGTCAGAAAGAAAAACTGTGTAAACTCGTGTAAAATGGAAAATTGCAGATGGGAAAATGTATCTACAATAGAGATAACTAACAAAATTGAAGAAAATATCCCAAAAAATACTAAAAAGGCGAAGAAATATGCTTGGGGACAATTTATGGATTTCTGCAAACAAAGAAATTATACATTAGAAGAAGGTACAACCCGTATTCAGCTTTGCAACATGGTTAGAGATTATGCTTATAACATGAAGAAGAAGGATGGTACAGAATATAAAGAAAATGTAATTAAGTTTAATTGGAATGTCACTGCAAAAATGTTACAAGAAAATTTTTTCAAGGATTATAATGTAAAAATAGATCCTTTTTCGGATTTGGAATGTTTACCTGCCCGTCAAGCTAGAGATACAAAACGTAAAAACTTCAACGAGATATTGATAATAGAAAAAAAAGTTCTGATGCTTTCACTCCTGAAGAACATTTTCAGTTACAAACCTATTGGTCGGAAGACAATCCGGAAGGCCTACAAAAAAAATTCTATTTCATTGCAGCTAAAGAGTTAGCGTGGAGGGGCAACGAAGGTGTTAATGCAAAGGTTCAATATTTTGTTATTGAAAAAGATAATTTTGGAAACCAAACGGGCCGTATAGAATATAACCCTATCTTTACGAAAACGAAACAAGGAGGATCAAAATCATGTTCAGAAAGTAAGTGGTTAATTAGTAATAAAACAAATTCAGATATTTGTCCTGTGCGATTATTTTATAAAATGCTGGATAAACGTCCTAACCATATAACTGATCGTCTGTTTTTAACGCCAAATCACAAGTGGACGTTAACTCATGATGCAGGCTGGTATAAGAATTGCCCCATTGGTATTAATACAATGTCAAAATGGACACAGCAAACTGCAACACAAATTGGTTTAGACACAAAAAACAAGAAATTTACCAATCATAGTCATCGATCTTCAGCAGTTACGCACCTTGCCCAATCTGAAATTACTGAACAGGAACTTATGAAAATAACAGGACACACTAGTTCAAATTCTCTCAAGCCATATTTAAACATGCAATCCAAAAGACATGAAGAAATCCTAAGCAGAATCAGAAACAGCAGCAATACCACTAACGTGAATTCTGGATCTAATATCAACACCACCAATATGAGATCTGAATCAAGTGAACAATCGATGTTCTTCCAATGTACTTTCAATGTACAAAATTTTAATTGTGGTAATCTTTAATTTGTAGTAGCTATGTATGTTGTAATAAATAAATACTATTTTTATTGAGTATCATTTGCTTGTTAAATTCTCACGCAAAATACAACTCGTGACATGACCATTGCCAAATTATTTTTTTGACATAATTTTGAATCGTTGTTATGGCAATAGGAAATACAACTCGTGCTGCGCACTCGTTATATTTCCATTTCCATAACAACTCATTAAAATTAATGTCAAAAAATAATCGGCAATGTCCATATCACTTGTTATATTACTTATGAAAGTTCGCACCAACGAGAGAGACACTAATGTAATTTCGGCTAGAATCCGTGTGTAAGAGAAAAAACAAATCGGCGCAGTAGAAGTTGTACTACCTAACCTACAAATGTTAACTATTAATATTCGCTCAAAAAACATTTAACTGAATAATATTTAAATGTTATTAATTTTAATATTATTATTTATGATAAACAATATTCATAAACATGTATACATATAATTATTACTCGCACAAAAGACATTTGACTGAATATCTTTGTCCATATTTATATCTACAACAAATGTGTTATATTTTATAACTCGAAATAAAATACACTAATAATACGTTAAACATTAAAAAACTATTATCAATTAAAAATACTTACGATTCTCTCCGGACACGTGCAATCCAAAGTTTTTTACGTTCCATTTCCCAATCACGATTCGGAAAACTGTAAAATTTTAGTTCTTGATTGCGATATTGCGTGCTAGGGCAGCAGGGAACACAACATACTCGTCCTCCACTTTGTCTTTTCGCGATATCACTCATTTTAACGCACTCCTATAATAGTTTTAATTTAACGTGTTTCACACAACTTAGCATGCATCGGTAAAGAATCTGTCAGCGGTTTGTTTACGAATATGGCCGCCAGATGTCGCGAGAGTAGATGGTGGGCTGGCATATTGATTTGACTATTTCCAGAACAATTTAATACCCAATGAAATAACAATATTTTGAATATTCGGATCAATCAGAGAAACTTACAGCGAATATTGCATACTAGGTGAAAATTTTCAGGAACTTACCGCGAATATTATACTGATTTGACATATAAAATCTCAAATGACAGCCTAAAATTGCAAACATATTTAAACAATCTTTTAAGTTTTTTTGTAATTATAAAATGATAAGTGAAATAGAAATAACCCAATTAATTATTTTGTAATGCTATCTTCTAACAATATTATCTTTTTCTTTGTATAAATATGGAATTTTGAGCACTGTGACACTTAAAAATTTACAGTAAATCTGCTTTAAAAAGTAGGGCTGCTAATTTGTTTATGTTGCTAAGGATGGGTAATATATAAACAGATTTAAACAAAGTTTGTTTGGCATTTATAATCATACCAAAATGAATCGTTTTGCAACGTTTTCATATGACTATTCACTCATAAATTTATAAGCCAATCCAAATTCAGGATTCTACCTATACCTTCTTCCATTTAAGCCATTCAGTATAGGGCACGGAAGATCAAGTGATCTAACATATGTTTTGTCCCTTTCTCACTTCAGACTCGATCTTTAGCTCTGTTCCATGCTAACTTCAGATTGTACTTTCGACGCAGTGCGCATGCGTCAGTTTGAATAGCTGTCATATTTTTCTAGAGGTAAATTTTAAAAATGAGTTTGCGCAAGCGTGGAAGTCGTTGCCGTTTTGTTGTTTGGCGGTTCTTGTGTATATAGCGATTGATTGTGTTATTGTTATTCATTGTAGTGTTTTATTATCTGTTTCTTTTTGTTATAGGGCGCGAGCAGACACGTGACTCGGGCATCCTTGACATACTTGGAATCAGCTGATTTGTGTGCGCATGTCATTTTGACAAGAACAGTGTCACTTTGACAAGACCAATGTTTTGACTTATTTTGATTTTGAACTGCTAAAATGTTATTAATGTACAATTTTCAGGCAGTAAAACACATGAAATTAAAAATAATAACTTATCAACAGTTCAAAATTAAAATAAGTCAAAACATTGGTCTTGTCAAGTGTCATTATTCTAGTCAAAATGACAAGCGCACACAAATCAGCTGATTCCTAGCACGTCAAGGATGCTCGAGTCACGTGCCTGCTCGCGCCCTATATTGTTTGTTGTTATTTCTTTTATTGGTGTTTTCTGTTGTTTGTAATGTTGTCATTATTTTTCAAACGATGCCAGTGCGTTGTTGGGTGCAAGTTTGTCGTCGGATTATAATATAAAACTGTTTACTATCCCATCAAGCACCGATTATCGAGGTAATATTTAAAACCTAATCATATTTAAACATATGTAACAAGTGACAATTTGTATAGGTAGGGTAGGTGTGGCAGGTAGGTTACATGTGAAAAACAAGAGATGTCGTCTGTTGCTCGTGTCCGTTGTGTCCGTTAGTTTACCTTTATAACCAGGGTATGGCCATGGCGTGGCTCACGTTTCGTCCGCCATTACCGGGACATCTGTTATATGTGTCGTTCTTGCGCAAATTATTATGTATTTTCATGAATATTTGTTTTATTTTAATGAAACACACATTTAATTATCATTTTAATACGTATTTATAGTGTAAGTAATATATTTTATTTTATTTACTTGTGTAGTTTAAGATTCCCACCACGATTACTGACATATTGAAAACAACTATAAATTACCAATATTAAGCACAATCATTTAAATTTTAAAAGGTAAGTTTAGAATATACAATTATTATGTAAATAAGAACTACAGATATTAAATTGGATGTGATAATAACAACCCATGTCATATATTCTACATAACCTCTAAATATAAATATTAATAATAATTGTGTATCTCTTAAATTAATGAATTTTTATTACCTTTATAAATTCACAGTGTGATAATTTAATATTATTTTATAATATAATATCACATTTATTACAAATAAATAAGGAAATGAATTACCGACAATGGCGGCAATCTTGGCCCATGGCCATACCCTGGTTATAAAGGTACCCTAGTGTCCGTTTATATTTATGAGAATATCACTTGCTGTCATTATCGATTACTCATATTTGATAGTAGGTCGTTGATGAAGCCCTAAATTTATTAATTGTCAATTACTGTTGGTAATATTTGCTTTTTAAGCAAGTATGAAGACGAATAGCATCCTGATCGTAATACTTATGAATATACATATGATCACATTGTTATCTTCCATTATATTATATTATTGAAGAATTCAATAAAAACCTATTTGATTCTTATCTTCATTTGATATCTTGCTAGAAATGTGACAGCTATTCAAACTGACGCATGCGCACTGCGTCGCTTGGTCGGAAAGTAAAGTCTGAAGTTAGCAAGGGACAGAGCTGAAGGTCGAGTCTGAAGTGAGAAAGGGACAAAACATATGATAGGTCACGTGATCTTCCGTGCCCTATTGGCGACTAAAATTAACGTGAATCCCTCAAGCGGACGATATGTGCAACTCTTGAAAATGGTATTCTGTTATTCAACTATACAGTAAATATATATAGTGCATTGGATTTCTTTCCAGTTTCTTGTTTGTTTTTTTGTTTTAAAGTACATATAATTTACTTTGCAATATGAGCAAAGAACGAAAAAATATTAACAACGTCAATTGCTTCGTTTATGACTGTCATTCTCAGGGTAGTAAGAAATTATCTGTCCCAAAAATTGGTATAAAGAAGAGTGACATCCAAAATAAATTGGAGTCTATCGACAAAAGAGAGGGCTGGATTAAGAAAATACGAACTGGAAAATAAGTGATGAATCATAAGAGGATAACAAAAATGAAAAATATTGTATTATTTTCTGACCAATTCATGAGTAAAATAATACACTTTTCACTTTATGTGTAGCATGCAATATATTTCTTATACTTGTAATTAAAACAATTTGAAAGATGAGACATTAGTTCCATTTTAATTTTCTTAACTAAGTAAAGTAAGTACATATTTATTTAACATCCATAAAAAAATATATGGTACTATTTTACTATCTTGTACAAAATATTAAGACAACTGTAATGTGTTTGCACTACAAGAGCATTTTGTAAATAATCATTTGTTCTAATCTCATGAGGATGTGACGTTAGAGCACATGTTTAAACACAGCCCAAAATTTTTATTAGTCTGTAGCACTATGTTCATTAACGCCACATAAAAATAACAACCCACGATTCAACAATTCTCCCCCTTCTATAAAACTTCGAGAAGAATTTGTTTCCTCCAAATAAGTAAACATCCTTAGAAATAAGTCTAAGATAACTTTCTTCGAATGTCATTATAATTTAAGTACGTACACAAAATTATTACTAACACTATTTATATAAAGTTTAATGAATTTGTTAGTATATTTCAAAACGAACGTTGGTTATACAACGTTCCTGTATGCGATCGTATAGCACAATACCATTTTCAGAGCACGTGTATTCTACAACACTAGCGCCGCCATCGGTAGTTTTAGTCGCCAATTGCGGAGCATAGGGAATAGTTTTGATCTCTCTGATTGGCTGAAGTTAGAAACAAGAACCAGGTTTACCCCATGTAATTTCGGCTACGCTACTTCAGATTTGCACTGTTGCCAGTGCCATCTACTGAATGGCTTAAATGGAACAGAGCATAGTTACCAAGTTTCATTTTGACAAAACAAGCTCACAAATAATTTTTCGCATCCTTTAAGCCAATAAGATGTCGTATTTTTACAAGTGAGTTTTGATAAGCGAAATTTTTTTGACGTTTTAGGAACATATTGTTTACGTACCTGTCAAAGTGTGTATATTTTCAGTGTTATCAGTTTTTATTATAAACGAGTCGATTCGGACAGGAATCTGTTTAAAACGTTGAAAAAGCAAACTTAAATGTAACACCTCAAAACATGAGCGCCCGCAGACTTTTTTACAAGGTGGGTCAAAATTTTTGTTGTAAAAAAAAATGCGTCGCAGGCGATTTTTTAATAATTTTCAAGGTCAAACGTGCTTTAATGCAAAGTAAGATAATATAGAGTTCTTTACAATGAAGCAAATTTAACAAATTCTTCAAAATTTGTGCGACTGGTATTCACTGATTTACTAACTTCGCAATCATGATCTTGTCGTGCCATCTTTGAATACTAAGACGAACAATCCGATTTGAACTTCACACTTCAACCATAACGGTTAAGCCGCTTACCACTCCTCATTCTGACACTTCAGCTATTTCGTATTTAGTAATAGATAGTATGTAATAAATTTTTGATTAAAATATAATAAAATATTACCAATAATTTTTAAAAAATCAATGATACATTGAAATGAAAAAATAAAATTATAATTTTATTTTTAAAAATGGATACAGTCCATAAATGAAAGGGGGGTCAGTCGACCCTTTCTACGCCCCCCCCCCCACCCTGTGGGCGCCTATGCCACAAAACAATAAAAATTAGAAGATTTTTGTCAAGAAGACAAATATATAAATGTTTACCTGATTTTTATTTTGGAAATAGTCATCCGAATACCATTCGTGGTTAAATTTTATCCTGAAAAAAATTTCCAATTGCTTTACTCGAGCCTGTTGCTAATTTATTTCGTGACATTGATCAAAAATCACTCGGTTAACAACCACAACAACTCGTGATTTTTTTGTCAATGTCACTCAATAAAATGCTAGGCAACCAGCTGTCGTACAATCTAAAAAAAATTCCGGCAAAAATTTACCACTTATGATATAATATATGCAAATAGGTATTGAAAATAGTATTGACAAAACATACCTGTAAATACTAAAAGATCTAAAGCGTAGGTATGGAAGCAGTTTAAAATATTTTGTGAGAAATTCCTATCAATTTGATAATACATCGCCAGATAATGTATTGGCCAAAATTCTAATCGACCGGGCATGCAGAATTAACGAAGAAAATTATAAGAGGAACAGTAAAAACCATTTGGAATACTACAGCCAAATTTTATATATTAATACGTATTGTTATGGGTTATTTATTTTCCCGGAGATTTTCTGATCTGTAACACTGGTTATGTATTAAAACAAGAGTGAATGTTTATTTTTCTATTTCGGTGTTCTTATGTTTCAATAAAAAGCACTGTTTATCACTGAAAACACGACGTTTAGAAAATCTATAAACGTTCTGTTTTTGGCGCCTTTCATGTTCTAGAGGTGGTAGTCATGTTTTCATAACTGACAGATAACCTCAAAATTGTAAATTATTTGTGTTGAAATATTATTTCTAATTTTTATCCTTGCTCTAGGTGATAGGACTAGAAAGAAAATAAATTTATAGCTATAGCTGTGTTAGTTAACAAAGAATAAGAATCTGTGAAGTTAAAATTTCAACTAAAAAATTATGAAACAAGAAACAATGCGCTCAGGTTTACTTTGTCAAAATAATTAAAACGTTAAGTTTTATTTATTACAATTTAAATTTATGGTAATGCAATTTTGAATTGAATGTATTGTTATTCCAGGCAGGTTACGAAATGTATGATGCACGTTACTTGAAAATGTTGACACTGTGTACTCAATTTGTGGCGGCTACTAGCAAATAAATATGAAAAGTTGACGTTTTAATCCATGATTTCCAGTTCTATCGAATATATGCCATATTATGTTTTGTATTAAAAATTGTAAGAACAGCTGTTTCCGTTATCTGTGCAACTGAGTAGTGAGTGTTGACAAAATGGTGGAAAGTAAAAATTTAAATCAATAAATTGTTTATTAAAGTATTTCATTATTTAAAGAGTTTTATTTATATGTTGTTTTCTCAATAAAAAGGCATGATGGTCCACGTAACGTCCTTCAATCCCATATTCAAGTTTTATTTATGATAATAACCAACACGAACTACCGATATGTCAAATCAGGATGGTTCATTAATAAACCTTCGAGTTCATTGTATGTATTGGTTTTCCTCTTTCATAATTGTATAATGCTTGATACAATGTTTTAATGTAAACAATCAGACAAAATCACAAAATACACAAACTGTCAAAATGTGAAATTTCAATTTTTAGCGGGAAGCGCTACCAACACCAACATAACTGGTAAAAAAGACACCAACTTATATTTTTGACAAGTCCTTTTTAAAAAAATCTAATTGTAAAATTACCTCAATAGAAAAAATAATATAAAAAACATGTATCATAAGGCCTGTTGACGCACTCGTCCTTTGTAAAACTCGCCTGGCGGCTCGTTTTCCAAACTTGGACTCGTACGTTAACAGATTGCCTTATAATACTTGTGTTTTAATGTACTATTTACACACAACTTTTATTCACACACAAAACATATATTATAGGTTATCCAGCTCACATTGCGCGGGAAATATTTCTTGGCGTGTCAGCAAGTGCTGGTGCTGCCCCATCGGGACTAGGAGTAACAACACAGTTTTGAATTTTTTGTGGCGCTACAGTATCTATTTAAATAATAAAATTTAATATGATTTTTTGAATTTTATTGTTCTGGAAATGGCCTAACAAATATATTTCGTTAAAATTCAGCATTCAAAATGTGTTGCCTTTAAGAAACTGCGTTCGTTTATTTTGGTAGTAATGGACCTTTCCAATTTAAAGAGATAGAAGATATGCGCAATGGGGATCTGCGCATAGTAAGAACAACTGAGATCTATGACGTTTGATTCTAAAAAAATTAGACGTAAAATGTAAGATAACTTTAAAAAATCTTATCGAAATAAGTTACAAAAGCTTTTATTGAAGGTAAAATGTCTAACGATGCAAATTTTCACTGAGAATACTGGTATTTTAATGACTGCAATATTTTTGACGTTTCATTTGACAGCCCAACTGGCAGTTGTTCGCGCCATTTTCTTACTATTTGCAGCGATAGAAAGAGATAGCCCTTAAATTGGAAAGGTCCATTTGACAGAAAAATGTCAAATTACTATCAAAACAAACTCATCCAGTTTCTAGGCAACACATATTTTCATGCAGAATTTTCGATCATTTTCAATGCATTTTATATATTACCTACTACAGATAATATTTATATTATATAAATATGTATTAAGAAAAAAATTATTATGCAGAAGTTGGTTAATTTTTACCTACATAGTTCGCAACACTGCACTGAATACTAGTTACTGCATGTTTGGTAGCAAGCATATCATATCAGTGGCTGGAAACTCTTATGGGAGGCTTTGAAACCATCCACTTAGTACACCCGTTCCTGCGAATAGAGGGCAGCACGGTTAACTTTCCTAAATATTTTGTTGCACTCGTTGCACTTGTGTTGTGTGAGTTGCGTGACACGTGGGTAAATATACACGCGTCCACCATGCGTCATTCCGCCATTCGTCATTTTAGTTGTTTTCCGTTATAAAAGCCAAAACTAACAGTCTGTGAACACAACACGAGTTACAAACAAATAAAAGTTATAGAAGTATTACGTCGAACGTAAATTATTCAAGAAATTAAATTAAGTGCAATTCGTATGATGAGGTAAATAGGTTTCTAATTGTATTTAGAAGTAGTTAATACAGTATGGTTGTTTTTATAGGTTATAAGATTGAAGATTTTCTTTAGTAATTTCCGATAGAAAGGGGCGAATTACAAATCACAAAATTGTGGAGGGATTGAATTGAACTCCACAACTTTTTTTCATTGGACAGAAAGAAAAAAAATTGTTGTTTGTAGAATTTTTGTTATTTTATTTCTAGTTTTATTGTTGTTCTGTTAACTTGTTATGTTTTTCTTTGTAAATAAATTTGATCCTTCATAATTCATTTTCTTTCTTTTTTTCCCTACTAAAGGTGTTGTTTTATTCATTGGTGGATAATGTAATCATCTTTGGAAATTTAAAATTTGGGAAAATGAAATAAAAATTGCGAAATGTACATTTTATTTTTAATAATAAAAAATGTGTAACTCGCGATTTTTGTTTCAAGTTTCCCAATTGAAAATTTTCAAAGGTGATTGTATTATTCATCAATGAGTAAAACAACACAAATCTAAATCTTAATCATAATTTCATTTTGCATACGCTCTAGGCGTTTTGCAGGCGTTAGTTACCCGTTCCTACGCAGAGATGTCGCGTCAGACGCGGTTTCAGCCGATAACATTGCAGTCGCCGATCTAGATAGTGTTTTTTTGGTCTGTGTATCATATCATTCGACATTCGACCATTCAGCAGAGACTGTAAAATACTATCGGTTGCAGTTTGCAATCTTGCATTTCAAGTAATCTACAAGTAAATTATTATTCTTTGTGGCATATTTTTATTCCTGTTTTGCAAGGTAAGTGAATTTACTCATAAATTTTACAAGTTTTGAAGTTGTACCTGTTGCCACTGTAGGTTAGGTATCATGCTAAAAATTACAGATTCGAGAGTTTAGATAAATACGTTTTAAGGTTTTTAGAATCCGATTTGAACATTTTTTGCAGTAGTTTCTTTTAAAAAATTAATCTAAATATTAATTTTTAATGTACATGGAAAGAAATACATCGCAAATAATGGAGGGAAAAATAAAAACGTGTCAGTCATCTATTAGTCATAAGTATTTTTGGTTGGAACAATTCCGACCAAGCTGAATTTTTGTATACACGTATGTTTCGATGTTACAAATAAGGATATGATAAAATCCTAAAATAGCCGGGATATTAAAGGTCAAAGGTAACCAAAATTGGTTTTTCGCTAATAACTCGCCGCCTATGCTTCGTACGTTGATAAACGATTTTATCTTGAACTTCCATTCGGGCCCATTATGCAACTCAGTGTCTTATACCCCTCCTAAACACGGACGAGAATGAGATAGCGAATAAAAGTCTCATATATGCATTGTTTGTACGACAAAGATGCTAGATAAAAGTTTGAAATTCTAGCATCAGAAATTGATGACGTGAGGATCAACTGGGAGATATAGAGTGTATGTACATACATTCACCAGTTGTAATCTCGGACTGCAATATTATTATATCCCGCCAAGGCAACGGCTTTTGAAGAAATATGTACTGCATATAAATTTTAGTATAAATTATATTAATACAAAATTAAAATAATGATAAATTGTATAGTATTTATAATGAATTTTTAAATTGAAAAATACATATTATGTTCAAAACAGTGGCCAAATGACGCCACAACCCTAACGAGGTCGCACAACGAAGTTATTTCATTCGATGGTGTTTGTGCGCATGCCTGGCGTTTACCGCGAATTATTTTGGTTCACGTTCAAAGGATAAATACACGTGTGTAACAAGAAAACTGTGGTTATACTTACGCGTTTAATAAAAAAATACATACAAATAAAAAGCGCACACGTCCTGAATCAATAACCGCTGAGTTGACGTGGATCAAACGTGGATGCAAATCAATGCAGGTTATGTGTAGGTTACGTGTAATTTTCCCGCGCTACCTACATTTTTGTACCTAAATTCACTCGACACAACTCTTTCTATCACATAGTTAATCAAGCTTTCTTGCTGGGGCTGGCTAAGGTATTGCTGGGGTTGTAACGTCACGGGGTGACATTGCAAATTGCAAAATATCTTTGTATTTTTCTCCCGTTCTATATGTTTTTATGCAAAATAAAAAATAAGGGTCTCATTTTTACCTTCCGTCACCTTTAGGTAAGGAAGGTATTGTCTTTGGTCAAAAAATTCGATGATGAGTTTTTGATCAATAAGCACGTTTTAGGGTTGCTAGAATACGAATTTACTATTTTTACGATGATGTCTGTATGTGTGTGTGTGTGTGTGTGGATGTGTGTGTAACAAAATTTTCGTCTGCGATAACTCTAATACTACAGTTACAAAAATTATAATTTTTTCGTGTACTTCTTCGTTACATCCATATGAAGAGCTGATTAGATTTTGGTTACAATTGGTCAACCGGAAGTACCATCATTTGAAGATTTTAACAGTTTTTCTTGAAAAAACTATGTTAAATATGATTTTTCACATTTGATGTTATTATAAATATTAAAGAATATTTTATTCTCTATACGATTTGACTGCATTTTATACTTAATATTAAATGGATATAGAGTTAAAAAATTATAAAGAAATTAAATTTCATAAAGTAGCCATAGCTATGGAAACAGCTACTATATTAAGAAAATTCTGATTGAAAGATGACAGTGTCAAGTGAAATTCAGATAGTGTGTTTGTCTTATAATTTTTACTGGAAATATAGGATCTTTTGCTTTCTGTATGGAAATTGTATAAAATACATATAACTGCTTTAAGGTAATGTACAAGAAATAATAATAATAATGATAATAATAATAAATCTTTTATTTCTGCAGATACATTACACTGTATATAGAAAACGTCACAAAATAATAATTTTCTGTATGAAATTTGCATAAAATACATGCAAATGCCGGAAGGTAATGTAGAAGAAATAGAATATTTAATTTAGCAAGGAACTTTCCGTATGAAATTTGTACAAAATACATAGAATTGACGGAAGGTAATGTGCTGGCCACATCAGATTTTTTTATCTCTACATTAACATATAAAAATCTGATGTGACCAGCACATTACCTTCCGTCAGTTCTATGCATTTTGTATAAATTCCACACAGAAAGTTTTTTTTTTGCAAATGATTACATATTTTCAGTACATTACCTTCAGTCAGTTCTATGTATTTTGTACAAATTCCATACAGAAAGTTTCTTGTAAGATTCTATATATTTCCAGTAAAATTATAACTCAAACATATTATGTAAATTGCACTTTGACACTGACATTTGTTAATCAGAATTTTCTTAATGTAGTAGATGTTTCCATGTTTATAGCACAGCTGACTGCTTTGTGAAATTTAATTTCTTTATAATTTTTACTTCCTTGTACGAAGTAAAGGAAGTATTGTAATCGCGAAAAATTTCGGTTTTGAGATTTCAACGGAAATACCCATTTTGACCATCCCTGAATCCATTCTGACTAATTTCGTCGTCACGTCTGTACGTACGTGCATATGTATCTCGCATAACAAAAACGGTAAGCCGTAGAAAGTTGAAATTTTGTATTTAGAACTGCTATAACATCTAGTTGTGCACCTCCCTTTTTGGTCATTACATATTTTCCACAAATGCTACTTTATTTGAAGTTTATAATAGATTTTAATGAAAAACAATATTAAAATATAATCCAAAACGTTTCAAATTTGGTATATAAGACTTTTATATCAATTGGAATAACATAGCAGATTTTGGTTAAAACAGGCTAACCGGAAGTGATATATTACCTGAAGTTGTTAACAGATTTTCTTGAATAAAATGGTTTCATTTTGATTTTAGATATAAATGCTTCAAATAAGAGTTTTAGAGAATTAAATTCTGCGTCTAGCACATCAAGTATTATTAAATTAGCCCTTTGTATAAGCGAGATATGTAAATTTAAAACATATACTTTTTGGTTTTTGTAATGAAGCTTGCTATGGATTAGAACAAAAAATAACAAAAAAATAAAAAAAAAACAGATGTTAATGTTAAATTACGTCAAATATGTGCAATTTTATAATTGGATCTATACTTCATATTGGTCTTGCGTACAAGGAAGTCGTGTGGTGTCCACATCAGATTTTTTAACTCTATATCCATTGAATATGAAGTATAAAATGTAATCAAATCGTATGTATAGAGAATAAAATATTCTTAAATATTTATAATAACATTAAATGTGAAAAAGTGATATTTAACAGCATTTTTTCAAGAAAAACTGTTAAAATCTTCAAATTGGTACTTCCGGTCGACTAATTATAACAAAAATCTAATCAGCTCTTCATATGGATCTAAAGAAAAGGAATAAACAAACATTATAATTTTTAGAAAGGTGGTATTGGAGTTATGCGAGCCGAAAAAATCGTCACACACACACACGCACATACATACATCCATCCATACATACAGACATCATCGTAAAAATAGTAAAATCGTATTCTAGGGACCCTAAAACGTGCTTATTCATTAAAAACTCATCATCGAATTTTTTGACCAAAAACAATACCTTCCTTACCTAAAGGTGACGGAGGGTAAAAAACTGATGTGGCCAACACAATACCTCCCGCTATTTAATTTTTATTAATTTAAATATACATAACGTACATATTTAGTTATGCTGGAAACTGTATTAAGATCCATTGCATATAACTATCGTTCTATTTACTATTTTCCTTTTAAAACGTTACTATTATTAATTTAAAATGATAAATTCTTTGACAGTGACATTTATCTGTCAGTTACATACATTTGTGATATGAACTTTGTAACCAATAAGTTGTGCTTGTTTAAAGGGCAGACTTCGGGACTTAAATTACAGATAATTTTATCCATAAAATATATAGAAAAAGTATTTATGCAAATCTGTAGAAAATTTAATAATCTTTAATTTTTATAATAACACATATCTCGAAAAAATACCATTTGAAGAAATTTTTTGAAGAAAAACTTGTTTGAGCTTCAAGTAAAGTACCATTTCCGGTTATCTGATTTACATCAAAATCTAATGGCTTCTTCCCATATTAGAATAAGATAGAAATATAAGGTTTCAAATTTTTTTAAATGATAGTATTTGAGTTAGAGTGGAGGACACACGCACACACACATCATCGTGAAAATGTTAAAATTGGATTCTAGGGACCTTAAAACGATTATTTACCAAAATCTCGATATGCGATTTTTAGCACGATCCCTATACCTCCATTACCAAGGGTAGCGGGAGATAAAAAATCTGTTGTGGCCAGCACATAACCTCTCGCCAGATATTTTACCTGGTTGTACGCATAAAACGAAAAATATTTTTAAATACAAATACATATATTCATGTCTCACTACAAAATAATTCTCACATATATTTACAAAATCTATGGGATATTTTAATATAAATTATGTACAATACATACATTTTCTTTATATTCAATATCATGAAATTTTCTTTTTCTACTTTTTTTTTCTTTATATTCGTCATTTTTTCGCAAATTCCTTTTGTATTCTTTTTTACGTAGGTATATTCTATTACGTTGTTGACTTTTTTTATTTTCATAATCTTCATAATAATTTACAAATATTTTTGACAGCGGCATACAAATATTTTTGACAGTGACATTTATGTGTCAAATACAAACATTTGAATTTCTTGCCTTGAAGTAGTTTGATTTGAGAATTTTTACATCATATTATTTTATATACATTTCTTTATCTCTAAATCTATAGAAGATATAATAATGAATTTATATTTATCGAATAAAGAATTTAACGTTCTTTAATATAAGTATTTAGATAAATTTTCGAAAAATAATGTTTAGATGATTTTTTTTCTTGTAACTACTACTTCCGGTTGTCCAATTGTTACCAAAACTTCAACTCTTCCCATTATTGTTAGATTGAGGAATCCGTAGTTAAAAATATCTTAAGTCTTATAGTATTTGAGATATCGTAAATCCAACATACACACACACACACACACACACACACACGCACACATGCACGCACATACGGACATCATTATCGTAAAAATGTTATAATCGGATTCTGGGGACCTTAAAACGTGCTTATTCACTAAAATTTGGATATGCGATTTGTAGCATAATACCTCTCTTAGTGAGAGGTAAAAAAGGTTTCACCCGTGATTAGTTATTATTCTAGAATAATACAAATAAATTACATTATTCTTTTTTGTAGTCATTAGAAAACGAGAAGTCATGGAGGTTCCAGAGGAAGTTCTCCAGGTATTGAGGTGCAGCAGATGCGAGGGCTTGCTGTCCTGTGGCCCCGTGTACCTGTGTTTGAAAGGCGGAGGTTTATGCAACACCTGCTATTCGGATAAAGCGGACATAACCGCCACCAGGAACACCCACTACGAGGCAGTCGCCGAGCTGCTGTTGTTCCCCTGTAAGAACCAGAAAGAGGGCTGCAAGGTGAAGATTCCGTTTAACGACCGCACTAAGCACGAGGAAGAGTGTCCTCATGTAAAATACGCGTGCCCCTTGCAAAGCTCCACTGTTTGTGAATGGTCGGGCTCTTTCGGTCACATTCTAGATCATTGCAAAGACCAACACCCCGATAACGTATTGGACAGTCCTACCACATTTACACACGACATCACAAAGTTCAGCTCGAATACTTATCTACTCCGGGCATTCGAACTGCTCTTTCTTCTCTTCACGAAAGTATGCGTTTCATCTGGGAACATTTATTATTCGATTCGGTATATAGGCAGTTCCAGCGAAGCACACAACTTCAAATATAATTTAACTATTACTAAAGAAGATGAAACTTTGACAAGAAAAGGCAAGGTTGATCCGCAAGAGTGTTTAGCATTCCAAGAAGATTCATCGTTGATTATAAACATTAACAACTTGCTGAGTATGTTGGGAGGCTTTGCCGATACTAAATTTACCGTAACAATGCAGCAGATATATTTAGGGGGAAAGGAAAAATGTTCAAAATGTGGTATATTGTTGAAAGTGAAGGCATATAAAGATTCTGATGGTTGGAAATGTGTACACTGTGCACCTAGCAAAACAAGTTGTCTTCGTAGGGATAAAGGATGTTCATTTCAAACATTTCCTGGAAAACTTCCAAAACATTACGATATTTTCTGCGATTATTATAAACGGTGTTGTATTTGTAAAAAAGATGTAACTGATAAACTTGTGCAACATTACGAGAAAGAGCATCGCATATATTCCAATGATTCTGCGTGGCGGATAGTTGAGAAAACTTTGGATTACTTTTTAATGTCATCAGATGCAGGAACAGCAGTGTGCAGATATTATTGGACTACGTCAAATTTTGAGTTATCTGTATATATACCACTGTCAAATGATCAGCTAAGTAGCTTTCGATGCAAAGTTAAAGTAATAGAGTTGGCCTCAGGTCACATACGCACGTACACCCCTAATATTTCATACAATGCGAAATACGATTGGCGTGTAACAGTTACTACGGAAGATTTCAATGATTGGAGTGACAGTTTTGATATATTTGTATGTATTAGTAAAATAAAATAAAATTTACCGTACAATATTTCGAGACGAATGTGTGCGGTGGACAACTAGAAAGGCATGTAAGTTTGTATTGCAACATAAAAACTATAAAAGATCTTAAATATCAGTATTTTTAAGGCAGTAATCAAGTATAATAGTTTATCAAAGTATATCAAACTATGCAATTTAAGAAATATTTCTGTGAAAGTTAAACAGTATACAGGGTGTCTTTCTCGGATACGGGACACATCGATTATTTTCTTTATTATTGGGAATAAAATCATTCAAATAAAAGTTGTAGTAGATATTCACTTATTAAAGAAGAAATTTTTAACCAGTGGTTCTCAAATTATTACAGTTATATTATTTAAATGGGATGCTATAAATATTTTGGGCTCATTCGATAGAATTTTTTTTTTTCAACCATGTATTCATTTTATATCCTTACATAACAAAAATATTGCGAAAAATGCAATTGTAATTTAAATAAATTTTACGTTTATATTTTTCACTTGGCTATGTATGAAAAACAAAAACTGGTATCTGTCAATTTGAATTATTTGGTACATAATTCCTATTCTTGGTATTTTTTAAGTTATTAAGAAATATTTGTTTCGTTTTAATTTAAGTTAATTTTTTTTATGCATAGCCTACTGAAAAATGACTAAGAAATAAAATGTATTTAAATTTCAATTACATTTTTCTCAATATTTTTGTTATGTAAGGATATAAAATGATTACATGGTTCAATTCAGAAAAAAAATACTCTATCGAATGAGCCTAAAAAATATATATCATCCCATTTAAAAAATATAACTTTATGTAAGATTGAGAACCACTGGTTAAAAAAAATTTCTTTTTCAGTAAGTGAATGTACTACAACTTTTATTTAAATGATTTTCGTCTATACCCAATAATAAAGACAATAAATCAAGGCGTTCCGTATCCGAGAAACACTCTGTACAGTAATAATACAGTGTGTTCAATAAAATTCCTAACTCGGAGTAGGCTATGAACAGGATCATTATTCAATTCAAAAGTCAAGATGTCAAAATTGATCTTGAAATATAATTTTAATGGGAAAAAACAATAAAGAAGGATATATTGACATTCGCCGTTTTCTAATTTGTTTCCATTTCTAAAATAAGATTAAAGTAGAAAAACTTTGATTTCTTTAGATAACATTTTTGACAATATCTCACGTCAAATTGACATTTAATTAAATATTTTTAAATTTACATACGTTTCTTTGTTCATAGCCTACTCCGAGTTAGGAATTTTTTTGAACACACTGGTACATATTATATATAATTTAGAAAATAAGTTTAGAAAAGTGTTTGTTTTAGTTACTATAGTTTTTATAATTATTATATTATTCGTTTCTTTTTTCCAAGTCTTTGTTTAGTTTTATTGAAAATGTTTAATATAATTATATTTTATTTTTTTCAATATATCTATAAAATGTATTTTTATGTAGTAACATTTTGTAATAAATAAAAAATTTCTTATTTAATATCAATCTCTTCAATTATAATATTTAAATCTGAAGGAAACCTTTGATTATATTATAATAAAAATTAATTTTAAAATTAATAATTAAATATGGTTTTCTATAAGTATCTAATAATGCGCTTCTCTCGTTTCTAAGGTGATAGAAAAAAATGAGTAAATAAACGATGCGCAATGGGAATCTGCGCACAGTACGAACAATTGGCGGAATTCAGAAAAAAATACGCTATCAAATAGGCATAAAAAATTAGTGTAATCCCATTTGAGAAAATATAACTTTACGTTCAAACTTGAGAACCACAGACTTAAAACATATTTTCTTCTCTAATGGGATGTCCCCCTTGATCTCTTCTTGCTAAATTTATAAGCTTTTCAATGATATATAACAAGTCTACATTCTTTTGCTTTAAACATTAATAAAAGACGAATTATTTATTTATTGAGGTGAAAATATAGGAAATTATTAAGAAACAAATGAAAAAATTTATTACAGATCATCATTTGTTTATTTTGACTCTATATCTATTAATTATGTTCCCAAAATTATTCTTAACAAATTATTTTCGGGTTAAATTACTATTTATCGACGTTACAGTTGGCTTTGACACAATCCGAAAAAAAAAATGGTTTAATATGCTTTTGAAGTAAAATAATTGAAAAAATGAATAAAATTAAACAAATGCTATTAGAAATATGCAAATGATGATCTGTAATAGATTTTTTATTTGTTTCTCAATAATTTTTAATTTTTTCACCCCAATAAATTAATAATTCATTTCTTATTCAAGTTTAAAACAAAAGAATATAGACTTGTTATATATCATTGAAAAGCTTATAAAATAAGCAAAAAACGAGACTATTTTGAACATAGTTTCCATTCAATCTAAAAAACGGTAAAAAAATTGTAAAAACAGTTTTTCTCTAACTATTATAATAAATAAGATATATATTTTGAAAATGAGCGAAAAACGAGTTTTTGCCAGTAGCTCAAAAACAAAAGAAGATCGAAACTTCCTGTGGTGACTAATAAACTTTTCTCGAAAAGTTGACCCTGCAATGTGTAAATGGGTTTGCTCTATCAATAATATTACCCGAGATACCTTACAAAAACATCGAAAATGAGACACCCTAACAATATGTAATTTTAATAATTACATTTATATCAATTTTTTACTAATATTGTTGCAACAGAGACCTCCTCCATGACAACAAATTGGTTAAAATGTTAGTTATATTGAATTTAAACAAGACAAAATCAGGATTGAACGAAAACAGTTTTTAAAAAATTGCTTGAAATATTTGAGATTTTAAGCATCTATATACGAGGTGTGTTCAAAAAATATCGCGAATTTTGTGTTTTTTCAAAAATTATTTATTTATTCATGAATATCTATTTTGTCCCCTTCAAAGTAATCCCCATGAGATATTATACACTTGTGCCAACGGTTTTTCCAATCTTCAAAGCACTTCAAAAAATCATTTTTTTTTATCTTGTGCAGCTCCTCCTTCGATGCCGTCTTTATCTCGTCAAGCGTAGCGTAACGTCGTCCTTTCATGGGCCTCTTCAGTTTAGGGAACAAGAAAAAGTCACAGGGGGCCAGATCTGGGGAATACGGTGGCTGCGGCATCATTAGTGTGTTGTTTTTGGCTAAAAAGTCGCGCACAAGCAACGATGTGTGAGCAGGGGCGTTATCGTGGTGCAAAAGCCAATTTTTGTTCTTCCACAAATCCGGGCGTTTCTGGCGGATTGCTTCGCGCAAATTGCGCATAACTTGCAGGTAATATTCCTTATTGACCGTTCTACCCTGTGGCAAGAACTCATGATGCACCACGCCCCTGCAATCGAAGAAAACTGTCAGCAAAACTTTCACATTCGACCGAACTTGGCGCGCTTTTTTCGGTCTTGGTTCGTGCGGCAGCTTCCATTGAGATGATTGAACTTTGGTTTCCACGTCATAACCACAGTATAAATAAGCCAATACAGTAGCGACACTCAGCTAAAATTCCGTCCTGAAAATCGTTGTGCGCATGATCCCTAAACTCGAATGTGGAACACCGCGAAACAGCTAAATTTATAATATTGCTAGGTGTGCATATTGTTGTTGCTTGTTTATCGATATGACAGGTTATCGTTTGTTACTTGGTTTGTTAAATTGAGAGTATTGTTTTTAAGTAGTTGTTATTTTAGTAAAAATGGATCGTAAAAAATATAAATGTAATGCTAAGATAACAGATTTTCAGTCAAAAGTTGATAATTCAGAAATTATTGAGTGTGATAATACGTCTGATATATCGTTATTAAATTATGATTATAGACGGATTTTATAAAAAAAATGTCTAGAAGTTCATTCATGTGACGTATGCATATCATTTGCAAATGATCATCAGCAACTAGATAATACATCAATTTATTCATACTTTAGGGTATATGAGAATAAAACCCAAAAACCCAAGACACATTTGGTGGTCTGCAAATGCCAAAATTTTATAATTTATATTTTAAAGTTGGAATATTGTTTTTTTTGAAAACTTTTATGCAATATCATTGACAAAATATGTTGTAGCAAATTTAATTGAAAATTTTAAACAGTTTTCTTTTGCTCATCCATACTACAAATTTCCATATGATTATATTATAAAATTATACAGCCGTATGAGATTGTTTTATTCTTTGAAATTTATCAACAGAAATTTCAAAAATACAAAAGGTCCTAAAAAAACAATAATTTCAAGTTATAATTAATTTTAATTTTACAAACACATTCTGTAATAAAACAATATATAAATAAAACATCTGTGTTTTTCTTACCTTGACCACATATAGAAAAATAAAACTATTTTATATTAAATAATAATTCACTTTTGCGTAACTACAACTGAAAGCGATTTGAATTCCCGCCTCCTAAACTTCCCCCTTCGCACTTCGCAGTTCGGATGCTGACATCAAAGACGCCGACAGTGAGTGTCGCTACTGTATTGGCTTACTTATACTGTGTCATAACCATAAACCCACGATTCGTCACCAGTTATGACCCTCTGGAGCAAATTTGGGTCGTCGCGGACAGTCCAACATCTCATTAGCAATGTTCATGCGATGCTGTTTTTGGTCGCAATTGAGCAATTTTGGTACAAATTTCGCGGCGACCCGTCTCATGCCCAAATCATTGATAAAAATCGAATGGCACGAGCCAATCGATATGTTTAGGTCCCCAGCAACTTCTCTAACGGTGATTCGACGATTGGCCAATATCATTTTCTCCACTTCATTAATTTTTTCGTCTGTTGTTGAAGTGCTCGGGCGTCCGGCACGCTTTTCGTCGTTCACATCTTCTCGGCCTTCTGAGAACATTTTGTACCACCGATAAACGTTGCTTTGGTCCAAGGTAGCTTCTCTGTATGCCACAGTCAACATTCGGAATGCATCCGCGCACTTAATTTCGTTTTTCACACAAAATTTGATACAGGTTCTTTGTTCCATTTTTTTGAATAGGTAAAAATCGAAGACGATCCAAAACACGTGCAAGCAAAGCAGCTGTCAACAATTAAGTGAACATTCAAAATGGCCGAGCTTGTCGACATAAGTGTGAGACATGAGTACCAACATAAAGCCACAAAAAGATCGAAATTCGAATATACGTAACCCGCGAAAATTCAAAATTCGCGATAGTTTTTGAACACACCTCGTATTATGTCACAATTATTGCTATCTTTTTTGCGCAGCCTATAAAACTGGTGCGAGAAAGATAGTTATAGATTTCGTTATTTATTATGACTTTTTTTTGAATTGCCTCAAAATTAAATGAATTTTCATTTAAAATAAAAAAAATCTGATGTGCCCAGCACATTACCTTCCGTCAGTTCTATGTATTTTGTACAAATTTCATACAGAAAGTTCCTTGCTAAAGATTATATTTCTTGTACTTTACCTTCCGGCAGTTGCATGTATTTTATGCAAATTCCATACAGAAAATTTATAGCAAAAGATCCTATATTCCCAGTATAATTATAAGACAAACACATTATAGGCACGTTCCATCGGTGTCAGAAATCTTACTACTTCTTCTAGTAGAACCTCAATGATTGTTCTTTTGCGACAAAAAAATCTGAATATTCCTACGAATCATTCCAACTTCAGAGCTGGAAGCGCTGGTTGGAAGATATATAGATTGGAGATAAATTCAAAATTGTACTAGCTGACGGTCGCGCGTACCTTTCTGTTACATTTGTCAATGTTCAGATTAGACTGTGCTCAAAGAAATACCTCCTTTACATTTTTATTATTTAATATATTATTATATAATTATAATCTCTGTAATAACAACATTTTGAAGATCCAAAATATTTCTGACACCGATAGAACCAGGTACCGTATGTCAATTTCACTTGACACTGACATCTTTCAATCAGAATTTTCTTAATATAGTAGTTGTTTCCATAGCTATGGCTATTTTATGAAATTTAATTTCTTTATAATTTTTACCTTCCGTCACCTTTAGGTAAGGAAGGTATTGTCTTTGGTCAAAAAATTCGGTGGTGAGTTTTTGATGAATAAGCACGTTTTAGGGTCCCTAGAATACGATTTTACTATTTTTACGATGATGTCTGTATGTGTGTGTGTGTGTGTGTGTGTGTGTGTGTGTGTGTGTGTGTGTGTGTAACAAAATTTTCGTCTACGATAACTCTAATACTACAATTCCAAAAATTATAATTCTTTCGTATTCCTCTTCCTTGCATCCATATGAAGAGCTGATTAGATTTTGGTTATAATTGGTCAACCGGAAGTGCCCTTATTTGCAGATTTTAACAGTTTTTCTTGAAAAAACAATGTTAAATATCATTTTTTCACATTTAATGTAATTATAAATATTAAAGAACATTGTATTCTCTATCCGATTTGACTGCATTTTATACTTCATATTAAATGGATATAGAATTATAAAATTATAAAGAAATTAAATTTCATAAATTAGCCAGAGAACGGGCACTCAGCTGTTTCCGTGAACCTTCAAAACAGCTGATCTTGCTGCCCCGTGCGGTGTGAAGTTGTTACATTAATAAACGAAAATTTAAACTTAAAATAAATACCTTTATTAAAGCATATTTTGAAAATATAATACCTATATAGAAAAAAAAATTCATGAAAAAGTAATTTGTGGACAAATATTTATAATTCTAGACAAATTTTAATTGTTAGAGGTCAATGACCGGGCAACAAATCTAGAAAAACTAAAAAGGTTTATTTCATTTTATGAGCTAAAATATTGTATTTGGAGTATAGAAGTTATAAATATTTCACTTCATTTCAATATTAAATTACTCTCTTATCCTTTAATTAATACATTTCTTTCAAATTTCTATATCGTCAACTGCTCTGATAAAACTTTATGCTTATAATACCGAAAAGCGTTTAATTACTCTTGGGTGTAAACACTTTGGTGGTAATAAGATAATTGATTATATCCATTGGCAAAATATTGGGAAAATCCGAAATATCCTATGAAAACTCATTTTCATCGCAATCATGCGGCTCAATATTAGAAATTAACTTGATTTTAGCTAAATAACGAAGTTGCATATCAGGTGATAGCTTCTTGAAATACATAGACATTGTAAAAACCTCCTATTAAGCTCGCACAATGAAACACTAGAAAAAATTGTTGTTCTCACCAAAATGTATGGCAAACTGACTTCAGATTTTGAATTAGCGCCAAGAAAGTTGGTGCCAATGAAGTCAGTTACAGGCCAGGGCAGCAAGATCAGCTGTTTCGAAGGTTACCGGAAACAGCTGAGTGCCCGTTCTCTATATTAAGAAAATTCTGGTTGAAAGATGTCAATGTCAAGTTCAATGACATATTCGTAGTATATTTGTGTTAGGATCTTTTTGCTCGAAATTTTCTGTATGAAATTTGTTTAAAATACATACAACTGTCGAAAGATAATGTACATACAAGAAATTTATAATCTTTTGCAAGGAACTTTCTGTATGGATTTTATAGAAAATACATACGCATTTACGAAAATTCTGTAGAAGTTAGCATTCACACTTTACATTTTTGAATTATTATTGTATCATAGTTGTATCATGAGATATTCTTCTGTTCTATAAAAATATAATTGTCATTAATATAAAAAATAAAAAACGTCAACAGTTTAAAGTTAATCTATTAATCTATTCTTTTATTTGCTTTCTCATCGTCAATACGCTAATTACACTGCCAATACAGCTAACAAATTCTACCGGTAGATACCGCATCTACCGACTGTGTTTTAGAAATATACCTATAAATAGTTTTATAGGTATATTGTTTTAGAGCGCCTTCAATAAGAGTGATGCCAATGGTGGTCTTCATTTTCATTGGCTACAGCAATGACCGCCATATTTGTTCCATTCTGTTCATGGTTTAGCTTGCTTTGTATAGGAGTTCGTGTTTGTTTGATAGTTTATATTGAATTTATGTAATTATTAGTGTTTAATTTCTTTTAATATTAATTACTACACCTTAGTTTTTATGTACATGGTAGTTTTAGTGCAGTTTAAGTGCATATAAGGACACAATTTGTGATAAGTGACTGCATCGAAGATTATTTAATAACGAGGTAAGTAATATAAGCCAATTTTATGTAATAAATAAATAGAATGTAAAGTTTTGTACACGATAATAGCCAGTTGCAAATTTATTTAAGTATTTATCAAATGAATTATATCCAATTGAAACCAAATTGTAAGACATAACCAATCTTTGCTGCTGTCATTATTTCGGTTTGACATTTATATTTCATTTAAAGAATACTTCAAATTAATTATTGTTGACTACAAAATAATTCGTTAATATTTTTAATAAATACATACATACATAAAATCACGCATCTCCCACTTAGAGGGTTCGTACAAACCCGAAATAAATAAATGGGCAGTGTATTTTGTACACAACTGTGAACAAGTATATTTCGCAGAACAAATTTTAATGGAATATGCAAATGATTTGATTTACTTGTAATTGTTATATTATTTCATTATAATGAATGTTTTTTGTATAGATGGTTGGCTGCTGTGCCTTTGGTTGCTCCAATCGGTCAGAGAAAGGATTTCTTATGAAAGCATTTCCTACGGATCCGGATCGCAGAAAAACATGGGCAGCTAAAGTGAAACGAGAGGGTTGGACACCAACTAATTCGTCTCGACTTTGTGAAGTAAGTAAAATTTAATTAAAAGTGTATTCATGTTTTATTAATTTTTTTACTGATAATAATATTCGACTTATAGATCCACTTTGCACCTGAGATGTGGGAAAAGACGAGAGAAGATGGCAAGAGGATTCTAAAACATAATGCGATTCCCACAATATTTAGTTTTACTGTACCGACGAAGAGAAGAAGGTCGCCGGTGAAAAGAAGATATCCAACACTTCAATTATCTGCCCCTGAAAATGTAGCAACGTTTGAACCACAACCCTGCACGTCTACAGCAAGAACTGAAAATAAATATATTTTTACAGTAAGAACCATTTTTCCTATATTTCAATATACTTATATTATCTTGATGAACTCATTTTTGATACCTACAATAAATTTTTTTTTTTTTGTTCATGTAAAATTTATTGGTTTATTTTGTTTATTAATGCTCTTCCTTTTAAATTAAATACTAATTTTGTATGCAAATGATTTGAAATGAAATATTTCATCTTACGCATGAAGTCTCTTCTGACGGTAAGTTTTCTTTTTATTTAAATATAATGATTTTACATGCATTTCATGGGTCTATATATTTTTAAAATTTTGAAATATGTGTATACTATAAATTTTTAAATAAAATATATATTAATTTCAAGTAATATGTTTGTAATAAAATATTTTCGTGTTATGCTTGTATTCTATGCATGTTAAATTGGAACAAATATGGCGGCCACAATCGTATGTCATCACTCTCATTGAAGGCACTCTACTGTGTTTGAAAACACTACCGGATTCATGAAGAATCTAATCTCAAAAAAAGGTAGTGATGCAAAGCGAAGCGTGCGCGGTAAAAGTGGAAATGTGTTCAAAGTAGGACTCTGCTCATTTTGTTAACTACGTCAAATTTCTAACCTGTTTTAAATTTTCATATTTTTTCGTAGATTATGGATCTCCCCTGTTTACCTACCACTTGCGTTCTTAAAATATCGATTCCAGTAGCTATAAACTAATAAAAGCTGTTTACCGGTAACAGTTTGCCGGTAGAATTTTCGTAAATACCTCATATAACTGACGGAAGGTAATGTGCTGGCCACATCAGATTTTTTAACTCTGTATCCATTTAATATTAAGTATAAAATGCAGTCAAATCGTATAGAGAATAAAATATTCTTTAATATTTATAATAACATTAAATGTGAAAAAATGATATTTAACATAGTTTTTTCAAGAAAAACTGTTAAAATCTTCAAATGAGGGTACTTCCGGTTGACCAATTCTAACCAAAATCTAATCAGCTCTTTACATGGTTGTAACGAAGAGAAATACGAAAGAATTATAATTTTTAGAATTGTAGTATTGAAGTTATCGTAGACGAAAATTTTGTTACACACACACACACACACACACACACATACACATACAGACATCATCGTAAAAATAGTAAAATCGTATTCTAGGGATCCCAAAACGTGCTTATTCATCAAAAACTCACCACCGAATTTTTTGACCAAAGACAATACCTTCCTTACCTAAAGGTGACGGAAGGTAAAAATAGAGTGGAGCTGTAACTATGGACCAACATAAAAATGATTCCTATGTTCAATAATCTAGAAATCTTTTTTTTACAATTTATACCATGATCTATTTTAGTAACATCAACACAACTACAATTTAAATTTTTGTCAACTATTTTCTTCTGTCACAACACTTTGCACTATAAATCTTCAAGATTATCATTCGAGTCTCTTTCGATAATTTCTTGTTTAATATAAATTTTTGTTTTTTCCTTTGGAATAATATTCTTCCATATGCTTTTTCAGGCTATATTTTTGTGTAAACGTTATATTACACATAGGACAGACAAACTGTTTTACTTTAGTGTCATTATTCAAATGTCTTTTTAAGCTTCTTTTCACTGTAAATAATTTATTACAAAATTATGATTTGTATTTTCTTCTTCTTTATCAGAAATGTTCTCCATATTCCGTTCATTTATTCTTATAATTTCATTCCCTTCCTTACTATCAATTTCATTTTTGTTATCTTTCTCACATTTTACTGCATCACTTTCTTCTTTAATTATGTCCTTCAGGTCATCGTACGTGTATTTAAAGTTACTGGTATTTTCTTCCAACGGCTCTTCTTTGATATAAATTTCTTCAAAATGCTGCACGTCTGTTTCCAAAGTCGCATTATCTTCTTTTGTATTAGTACTGATTGTGTTCATTTGAGTGTTTAGGGAACTGTATGTCTGTTCTATGTTGTCTTGGTTATATTTTGCCTCAGTTGTTCTCTGAAATACATAATTTTATTTATTAAAATTACATAAATGATGAGTAAATTTTCAAACTGCAATAAATGATTTCGATTTAGGTGCAACCAGAAAATATTACAAATGAATGTGGCAGTTATGAAAATGGCATCATTAAAAAGCTAATTTTAAATACTGTCCGAAAATATGTGTACCATTCCATTTAAAAAATCAACAAAGATTTCGCTTCCGTTCAAACCGGAAGTAGAATTCAGGATCTTTTACATCAAAAAGTGGCATTTAACTTCGAGCGCAACTCTGTTATAATGATAAAGAAAATAGCTATTTGTCCTTATTTCTCCAATCTCCCTGTATTATTCAATTGTGTTTCTTTTTGTGTTATCTTTATAAATTATTAAGGGTATCATATGCCTAAAACCAATAATAGACCTTTTCAATTTAAAGATATAGAAGAGATGCGCAATGGTGATCTGCGCATAGTAAGAACAACTGAGATCTATGGCGTTTGTTTCTAAAAAATTAGACGTACAAAAGCTTTTTTTGGAGCTAAAATGTCTAACGATGCAAATTTTCACCGAGAATACAGGTATTTTAATGACTGCAATATTTTTTATGTCATTTGACAGACCAACTGACAGTTGTTCGCGCCATTTTTTTACTATTTGCAGCGATAGAAAGAGATAGCTGTTAAATTGAAAAGGTCTATTACGGAGTTTCTCACCATTTTTCTGTAAATTTATATAAATTAAATCTAGTATACCATGAAAATTATGTTTCTAATATGAAACAATTGCAATTATGGACAGTAGCTTGCATTAGCCAATAAATAAAACTGCTTATTATTAATATTAGTGTGATCAGGGGCCTGTTTCTCAAAAAATACGGGACTAGTATTACTAGTCCCTACACTAGTAATACTAGTGAAGTTTACTAGTTTTTGTTTCTGAAATATACAAGTGTAAAATACTAGTTACAAGTTGGGAACTAGTATTTACTAGTGTATTTGACAGAAAATACTAGTATTTTGTTTCTCAAAATATTTGAGTTGTCTGTCAGACTAGTAATTTACTAGAGAAAAGCTACAAGTATCAAAAGTCTTGTAATTTTTAAATATAAATTTTACTAGTCGTATTATTTGACAGTTCGTGTTTATTTTCTTTTTCGTATGTAATTCAATGGTTCTTTTTTAATGTTAATTCAGATTCATGTAGTGTCTGTCGTAGTTTAGTGTTAATATATTTTTTTAAATAATATAATAATGTGGTCTAGTGACTCTAAGTCTAGTGATGAAGAAGTAGTGCGACGTCAAAAACTAATTAATACAAGAATAAATTATGTCCATGCAGAAACCCCATATGAATGAGAGGTTACTGATGGCAAATAAGTTAGAAACATTAATTTATTGGAACTTATTCTTCAGCTAAATATGAACAGAAACCATGCATTAACCGTAAAAATACAACTTTTTTAAGTTTGACCCTGATATATTTCTAGTCGTTGTCTTGTCTACTCAACCCGAAGCGTGACAAGTTTGACAGATTTTCATCCATTCATTGTATTCAACAGCTTTAGACAATTTATTTAGAGAATGCTCCAAATAGAATACCTTTAGCATCTCGATTCATCCCCAAAATAGTTAATTTCGCATCCAGTGTAGACATTTTTATTGAAAAATAATTAAATTTCAAATTAAAACACTTGAAAATGTCAACTTCAGTCAGAAAATAAAATCACTTGATTTAAAGAATATTGGATTAAATACTAGTATTTATTAAAAAAACTGCTAGACTATTGAAAATGTTTCAGAAACACTATTTTACTTGACTAATAATATTTCACTTGTAACTATTAACTTGTGAACTAGTAACTTGTAAACTACGAGTAGTAAAATACTTTTCAGAAACACAATTTACTAGTACTACTAAAAATTTCACTTGTAACTAGTAACTTGTAAACTAGTATTTTTTGAGAAACAGGCCCCAGGTATTAATAATTGTTCTTGCGAAATATTTATATGAATAAATTATTATTACCTAATCGCACTAATATTATTAATAAAGTTTTATTTATTGGCTAATGCACAATGTCTAATAGAAAATTCAAGAAGATAAAATTTTAAACATTTTTTGTGTTTGTACTTTTTTGTAAATCTAATATTAAGCGAGTTACAGGGGCGGAAAGTGAACAATGGGGGCATTTACCATAAACTACTTTAGTGTTTGTAATAGTAAAATTTATTAGTTCACATCTAAATAATGGAAGAAAATATTTAAAATTTAATCAAATAAATTTCTTAATATAATTTATTAGTTTTCGAAAACTGTTATTTTTGCCCTCTATAGAATATCCTTGAAAGCTGTGACGTCACATTCACAGTCATCAGAAAGAGACGGAAAAGAGAGAGACATGATTAGTTTTGACGTTTGGAAGACACATGTTTAGCAACTCAGCTGTGGCAGATAGGTTAGTTATTTATTGTGACGAAAAAGATTTGCGCTCTTCTTGCTCTGCTAGTGTTGTTTTAATAATTCTGAGGATACGCATACGAAAATATTTTTTCACGTTCCAAGTAAACATATAATTTGAAAAATGTGGTTTGAGGCACTGTAAGCGGTCCATGTGATGACAATGAAATTACCAAAGCCAAAACATTGTATTGTTGTGAAGATCATTTTGATGTAGGCATATTTATAAAATAACAATTATAAACATTTACAGCAAACTTTCTGTACATTCTCTAGTTGGAATCCGATGCTGAAAATTGGACAAAATTATAAAACAAGTGGAAGAGTCCCAGCTTTCGTTATTGGTATAACCAGGGTCCATTTCGACACACTTTCAACTCAAGCAATCACAAACAATGATACCATTCCATGTAGTTGACAATGACTGCAGCTATTATTATCTGAAACATTTTGTTAAGAGTATACAGGTTCGGGTTTGATCAGATAATTCCGTCATTAATATCATTCCGTGAATTCTACGTCATCAG
Source organism: Harpalus rubripes (assembly GCA_963082715.1). Taxonomy (NCBI): domain Eukaryota; kingdom Metazoa; phylum Arthropoda; class Insecta; order Coleoptera; family Carabidae; genus Harpalus; species Harpalus rubripes. The sequence continues at coordinate 29,978,706 of OY720465.1, forward strand.
AAAGAAAATCAAGTAATACATACAATTTTTTAAAATTAATTTCTCAGTTATTACAAATAATTTTTAAATCGGACAAAGACCAAATACTATATTTGAAGTTAAACTTTCAGAAAAAAAATATGGTAAATACGATTACTTAGCGAAATCTATCGCAAATTATAGTGATTTTTCTTGCTTCATATAAATTTCTTTTCTTTTTTGCGTTTGTAAAGTGTTTTGTTTCTACCATTCCTAGTTTTGTCCCTTAGCGCGGCAAATTTAAAAATACGTTATGGACTCATGCGCACACGTGTTATCTACTCCACTTATTTTGACCTTGAGGTGAGAACGCGCGAGCTGCCAATTTGGATCAAAAGCGTAAAAAATGAGTATTCAAAATAATTCCTTAACCGTTGATCCTACGAAAAAAATGTCTAATATAAAATTGAAGATTAAATTTTAAACATTAAAAGTGCATTCACAAATGAAAATTAGGTTTAGATTTAAAGACTTTGGCCGTATATTATGTAATGACTCCATTCACACTTCATAATTTAGGGTCTCTAAATCCAAATCATAAAGCTAAATATTGCAAGGTCCAAACTTTAGGGTTTATGATTTAGTTTGACATCACAAACTTCACCAATGAGAATGAGTCTGAAATGATATAGATATATACACCCATCTTTATTTAGTATCCACTTGGTGGATTCGGCTTTTTACACAAATTCGAGAACATGGAGACTGTCATAACTTAATATATTACTACAGAAAATATTTATATTATATAAATATTTTATTTAATAGTAATTGTTGAGATTGAGACACGTGTTTTTTCGTATTCCTAGTTCTTTCTAAATTTCTTTGGGATAATTTTGATATAATAATATTCTACCTACATCGATTTCCAACAAAATTTATGGTGAAAAAAGTGGTAGAAAAATATATTAGTTTGAAGATCGGTGTGTTAGTGAAAATATAAAATCTGTATCAAAAGTTTGTGTTTAAAAATAGTCAGATAAAATCTTTTATAGACAAGTGTTTACTTAGCTTAAGTCTGTAAATAAATAATTGTCAACCTTGAACACAATGTCGGCTACTCAGTGCGCCTTGTGCAAACGAAGAGTCAATAAGAAATACCCGGGCGTAAGTTGTATAGAATGTTTAGGCGCATATCGCTCCACTTGCGCGGGAATTACCGACGATCAATTAAATTTTTTTGAGTCGTCGGGGGCTTGGTGGTTCTGCATGGTTCTGCACTAAATGCCGTCCCTCCAAGAAGCCTCCGTATTAAATTCCCAAATTATATATCAAATTTGATAAGTTTAGAAAAAAGGAGATTGTTTTTGGATTTGACTATTCTTTTTAAAATTATAATAATAACTTCGATTGTCCTATGTTATTGGATAAAATATTTCTTCGTGTACCTAATTATACTACTAGAGCTTCTGACCTATTCACGCTGGAATTTAATAAGACTAATTCAGTTTTAAATGCCGCCATTAACACGTCTACCACTTTTGCATAGCAAGTTTTCTAAATCAGATAATTTTCCTGATATATTTCTGTATAGTTTAAATAATTTTAAGATACAATTGAAATTATTTATAAAATCATTATGATTTGTACTTGAAAATAGGAGTATGCTTATGCATGTGTATTTACATAGTCATATTCATTTACTTATATATTATTATTTAAATAATTGTTTACCTACTAACCATAACTACTGCTATATAGGTTTTTTTAAAATTCTGTATTTGTTAAATTAGTGTTATTCTGTAATTGGGACATTATGTCCTGTTGAATAGCCAATAAAATAAATAAATAAATATGTATTAAGAAAAAAAATTATTATGGAGAAGTTGGTTAATTTTTTTCCTACATAGTTCGCAACACTGCACTGAACCTGTTTACTGCATGCTTGGTAATGATAGCATAGCATTAGCATTCGACAATTCAGCGGAGACCGTAAAATACTATCGGTTGCAGTTTGCAATCTTGCATTTCAAGTAATCTACAAGTAAATTATTATTCTTTGTGGCATATTTTTATTCCTGTTTTGCAAGGTAAGTGAATTTACTCACAAATTTTACAAGTTTTGAAGTTTTACCTGTTGTCACTGTAGGTTAGGAATCATGCTAAAAATTACAGATTCGAGAGTTTAGATAAATACGTTTTAGGGTTTCTAGAATCCGATTTGAACATTTATTGCAGTAGTTTCTTTAAAAAAATTAATCTAAATATTAATTTTTAATGTACATGGAAAGAAATACATCGCAAATAATGGAGGGAAAAATAAAAACCTATCAGTCATCTATTAGTCAAATAAGGATTTTTGGTTGGAACAAGGATATGACAAAATCCTAAAATGCTTCGTACGTTGATAAACGATTTTATCTTGAACTTCCATTCGGGACTATTCTGCAACTCAGTGGTTAATTTTTAACAAGTGGTTAGATTTTTTAACCAATCAAGTACGTTAATATAAAACAAAAAATTGGAGTTTTAGTTGTTAAATTAATGATTATTGGATAATACCTTTAATCAGTTGTTAAAAATTAACCACTGAGTTACAGAATAGGCCTGTTTTTTATCTTTATTTGCAAAAAAACAAATTTTTCACAACGTTTCGAAAGCGAAAATCTGCTGTCATCAAGTGATCTGACACTACTGACTAATTCCTTTAAGATATAAAACTCGTATTTTACCCTTTAATCTGAAATGCTAAATGTAAGGGGGTGTTCGGAGTAACGATTTGTTCGGATTATTGAATTTGTATGGATGTGTAAATAACGTCAATTTAGTACGTTTTGAAATATTTATTACAGTACTCCAGAGAACAGATAACGCATACATTACCTCATATTGCTATGTAATATTATTATGTAATTGGGATGTTGAATTAAAAATAATTCTGAAAAACAAATATTTTTTTTTTCGGGCGTTAATTCCGGTTTTAATCGCCAGTCATCGAAATATGCATCATTATTTAATAAACAATGTAAAGTCCGTTTCCACGACTTGATCACCAGGTCATCAATAGTAAACATATGGTTCAAATCGCCAGGGGGTGGAGGGAATTGATGACGTCATATTGTTACCATGGTTTTATTATAGGGATTTAATTTTCTAAATTGATATAAGGTGGAGTATGACAGGACTTTGTCTTGTTTGACATTTCCAATATTTTACTTGCAATAATTTTGTTGTTCGCTAATATATACCTACTGTGTGAATATTATTATTCATCAAAATCCGAAGTGACATATTTCGCAATTGAATAATTATGATGTAATGTCAAAACTGGTAAAAACTGACAGTATGTCGTATACTGTGTCAATTTCGTTATTCATCAAAATTCGAATTATAAAAGTTATTTATAAATAATAAACCAATTGAATAAATACGATATAAGTATAATGGATGCAATATACCTTTTTTTATTGTCCAAAAGCAATAACTTGCAATAATTGTCGGGCATCTTAGAAACACCGTCTTCTTTGCAATAGCAAAATGCATAATAAATATGTATAATCACAAGAATTAACAAAATTACCAACACACAACGAAAACTAAGCACAAATTATTATCGACGCCAAATCACCTTAATCACATGAATATTCAAATAATTAAAATATTTGAAAATGACATTCGTTACCGCGGTTACAATACAGGTTCTATTTAATTTTTTGCCGTTGGTTAGACGGCAATATCTTATACACCTAAACACGGACGACAATGAGATAGCGAATAAAAGTCTCATATATGCATTGTTTGTACGACAAAGATGCTAGATAAAAGTTTTGTAATTCTAGCATCACAAATTGATGATCAACTTGGAGATATATGGTGCTATTCTGTAACTTTGCTCTATAAGACTGTAACTCTATAGACTCTATAAGCTATAGAGCTCTGTAAGACGACAGCTTACAGAGTAGTAAAATGACATATTCTGTAACTCCCTCTATAACGTCTCGCTACAGAGTTATTCTTATAGAATGCCTAACTTCATTCCTGTCTAGCTGTTAAATATGAATCAAAATACGTTATGTTTTAATTTTTGTAGGTAATCAATTTTTGTCATTGTTGTAATCAACGCTTGTACTTGTACTCGTACAAGTAGGTAGGGTTTTCTTCAAATTATCTTGACTGGCGGAAACTGCTCTTATCTTTAGCTTTGAATCAATAATTATGTCAAATTCTTAAGTATAGCTATTTAAAATTATTCAACTTTATATTAAAGAAAAAAAGTCAATCTAATAGAGGGTTATACAGAGGCACATTTTCGGGCTGCCATCTATTGACATTTTCCTTGTACTACACTTGTGTCTCATTTCACTCCGTTGCTAGATTACAAACAAATCGCTGTCACGGTGACAGTTGCAAGATGATGCCAAATATGAAGCGAGTGTATGGTCTTTGCAATAGTGATTCCCGCTATAATTATAAAGAATACATGACAAATATGAAATTTTTTGTTTCCACAGCCATCCGAAGTCATTGAATTATGTAAAACTCAAATGTCAAAACACAAGTGACAGAAGACAGAACTTTAAAAATGGCGATGGTTTGTTTGTAATCCGATTTTCCATCTCAACTTATACATTGTCGCACTCTTTCTTGCATGTGACGTCAAAATCATAACCCTCCATTAAAGGTTTACAATGAGTTTGTTTAAAAACATTTCTTAATTAGTAATGTAATTCATTATCTGGTACACTGATCTGAATGGATTTTGATAAATCTGAAAAAATCTTCTCTATTTTCATGCTAAAATATTTTTTTAAACATAAATTTCTATAAGAGTTTGTAGGAAGTATAATTACCTTCTATGTTTTTCATTTAATAATAGATATAATAAAAAATTGTTAACTTTTGCTTTTAATTTCCATATTTTTTAAAAAAATTTATGTAAAATATATATTTGACGTTTAAAATATATTTTTGACGTTTCAATATGCTCTGTAAATACTTTGGAGTCATGATTTTGGCATTGTAAGATTTATAGAAATTTCTATAACTCTGTAGCGCTTACAGTACTGTAACTTGGTTACAGAATAGAAATTTGCTTACATCCTGTAACGTTGGTTGCTTACAGAGTCTATAGAGCTTATACAACGGTACAGAATAGCACCAATAGTGTGTATGCACATACATTCACCATTTGTAATCTCGGACTGCAATGATTATTATATCCCGCCAAGGCAACGGCTTTTGAAGAAATATGTACTGCATATAAATTTTAGTATAAATTATATTAATACAAAATTAAAATAATGATAAATTGTATAGTATTTATAATGAATTTTTAAATTGAAAAATACATATTATGTTCAAAACGGTGGCCAAATGACGCCACAACCCTAACGAGGTCGCACAACGAAGTTATTTCATTCGATGGTGTTTGTGCGCATGCCTGGCGTTTACCGCAAATTATTTTGGTTCACGTTCAGAGGATAAATACCAAGGACGTTCAAGAGAGGGGGATGTGCCTTCATAATGCTAGTAACATTGGTTGAGCTGAGGCAAGGGTAAGGGAAAGAGATAGCAATAATTTTCTGCACCGTGCTTAGCCAAATCTCTTCTTCTTTCTAATAATTTGATCATTATTATAGAAAAAATCACCTGCTCCATATGCAAAACATTTTTGTATATAAATAATACGGACAGTATTTTAATTAAATTAAAAAATCGCGGTTATGCCGGAATAACATCAAAATTATAATAAAAAATAAGGTCAAGCGTATTGTTTCCGGCCAAGTTTTTAAAGCAATGGACGACCACATTATTTCCCAAGATTTCGCTGTTTATCACAGAACTCAATTAATCGATACAATTTTAAATGTTTATATAGACGTAAAATTAAAATTCTCTTCTACAGTTATAAATAAAAATATAATAACAAAAAGAAAAGCATTAAATATAACACTGTTTGAAACTGAATAAAATAAAAATATACTTTTTAATATAACTATGTTGTTTTTCCTCTGCTTATTTTTAAGTTTAAGGTAGATGCATTGCAAAACATAATTGTTTTATTATAATAGTTTTAATTTATTTCAAAATGTGATATTTAAATTTATTATCAAGCTTACTCAGTACAGTATTAATATTATTTTTTTCTTACTAGTAAATATTAAAAACGTTTGTAATTTCAAACAAACCATGATTCGATCTTCAAAACTCGCACAATAGTAGGCTAAGCACGGTGCAGAAAATATATGTCTTTCTCTGTTAATCTGCCTTGCCTCACTTTCTCGACGTTAAGCCATATCGCCCTCTCTTGAACGTCCTTGATAATTAAACGTGTGTAACAAGAAGACTGTGGTTATACTTACGCGTTTAATAGAAAATACATACAAATAAAAATCGCACACGTGCTGAATCAATAGCCGCTGAGTTGACGTGGTCAAACGTGGATGCAAGTCAATGCAGGTTATGTGTAGGTTACGTTTAATTTTCCCGCGCTACATTTTTGTACCTAAATTCACTCGACACAACTGTTTCTATATCATAGTTAATCAAGCTTTCTTGCTGGGGCTGGTCAAGGTATTGCTGGGGTTGTGACGTCACGGGGTGACATTGCAAAATACTTTTGCATTTTTCTCATATTTTTATCTCTACATTAACATATAAAAATCTGATGTGGTCAGCACATTACATTCCGTCAGTTCTATGCATTTTGTACAAATTCCACAAAGAAAGTTTTTTTGCAAATGATTCCATATTTTCAGTACATTACCTTCAGTCAGTTCTATATATTTTGTACAAATTCCATACAGAAAGTTTCTTGTAAGATTCTATATGTATATTTCCAGTAAAATTATAACTCAAATATATTATGTAAATTGCACTTTGATACTGACATTTGTCAATCAGAATTTTCTTAATGTAGTAGATGTTTCCATGTTTATAGCACAGCTGGCTGCTTTGTGAAATTTAATTTCTTTATAAGTTTTTAACTCTATATCCATTGAATATGAAGTATAAAATGTAATCAAATCGTATAGAGAATAAAATATTCTTATATATATTTATAATAACATTAAATGTGAAAAGTGGTATTTAACAGCATTTTTTCAAGAAAAACAGTTAAAATCTTCAAATTAGATACTTCCGGTCGACCAATAATAACCAAAATCTAATCAGCTCTTCATATGGATCTAAAGAAAAGGAATAAACAAACATTATAATTTTTAGAAAGGTGGTATTGGAGTTATGCGAGCCGAAAAAATCGTCACACACACACACGCACATACATACATCCATCCATACATACAGACATCATCGTAAAAATAGTAAAATCGTATTCTAGGGACCCTAAAACGTGCTTATTCATTAAAAACTCATCATCGAATTTTTTGACCAAAAACAATACCTTCCTTACCTAAAGGTGACGGAAGGTAAAAAACTGATGTGGCCAACACAATACCTCCCGCTATTTAATTTTTATTAATTTAAATATACATAACGTACATATTTAGTTATGCTGGAAACTGTATTAAGATCCATTGCATATAACTATCGTTCTATTTACTATTTTCCTTTTAAAACGTTACTATTATTAATTTGAAATGATAAATTCTTTGACAGTGAAATTTATCTGTCAGTTACATACATTTGTGATATGAACTGTGTAACCAATAAGTTGTGCTTGTTTAAAGCGTAGACTTCGGGACTTAAATTACAGATAATTTTATCCATAAAATATATAGAAAAAGTATTTATGCAAATCTGTAGAAAATTTAATAATCTTTAATTTTAATAATAACACAAATCTCGAAAAAATACCATTTGAAGAAATTTTTCGAAGAAAAACTAGTTTGAGCTTCAAGTAAAGTACCATTTCCGGTTATCTGATTTCCACCAAAATCTAATGTCTTCTTCCCATATTACAATAAGATAGAAATATAAGGTTTCAAATTTTTTTAAATGATAGTAGGTATTTGAGTTAGAGTGGAGGACACACGCACACACACATCATCGTGAAAATGTTAAAATTGGATTCTAGGGACCTTAAAACGTGATTATTTACCAAAATCTCGATATGCGATTTTTAGCACGATCCCTATACCTCCATTACCAAGGGTAGCGGGAGATAAAAAATCTGATGTGGCCAGCACATAACCTCTCGCCAGATATTTTACCTGGTTGTACGCATAAAACGAAAAATATTTTTAAATACAAATACATATATTCATGTCTCACTACAAAATAATTCTCACATATATTTACAAAATCTATGGGATATTTTAATATAAATTATGTACAATACATACATTTTCTTTATATTCAATATCATGAAATTTTCTTTTTCTACTTTTTTTTTCTTTATATTCGTCATTTTTTCGCAAATTCCTTTTGTATTCTTTTTTACGTAGGTATATTCTATTACGTTGTTGACTTTTTTTATTTTCATAATCTTCATAATAATTTACAAATATTTTTGACAGCGGCATACAAATAATTTTGACAGTGACATTTATGTGTCAAATACAAACATTTGAATTTCTTGCCTTGAAGTAGTTTGATTTGAGAATTTTTACATCAAATTTTTTTATATGCATTTCTTTATCTCTACATCTATAGAAGATATAATAATGAATTTATATTTACCTATCGAATAAAGAATTTAACGTTCTTTAATATAAGTATTTAGATAAATTTTCGATAAATAATATTTAGATTATTTTTTTCTTGTAACTACTACTTCCGGTTGTCCAATTGTTACCAAAACTTCAACTCTTCCCATTATTGTTAGATTGAGGAATCCGTAGTTAAAAATATCTTAAGTCTTATAGTATTTGAGATATCGTGAATCCAACATCCACACACACACACGCGCACGCACGCACATAAGGACATCATCATAAAAATGTTAAAAACGGATTCAAGGGACCTTAAAACGTGCTTATTCACTAAAATTTGGATATGCGATTTGTAGCATAATACCTCTCTTAGCGAGAGGTAAAAAGGTTTCACCCGTGATTAGTTATTATTCTAGAATAATACAAATAAATTACATTATTATTTTTTTGTAGTCATTAGAAAACGAGGAGTCATGGAGGTTCCAGAGGAAGTTCTCCAGGTATTGAGGTGCAGCAGATGCGAGGGCTTGCTGTCCTGTGGCCCCGTGTACTTGTGTTTGAAAGGCGGAGGTTTATGCAACACCTGTTATTCGGATAAAGCGGACATAACCGCCACCAGGAACACACACTACGAGGCAGTCGCCGAGCTGCTGTTGTTCCCCTGTAAGAACCAGAAAGAGGGCTGCAAGGTGAAGATTCCGTTCAACAACCGCACTCAGCACGAGGAAGAGTGTCCGCATCGAATATACGCGTGCCCCTTGCAAAGCCCCACTGTTTGTGAATGGTCGGGCTCTTTCGGCCAAATTCTAGATCATTGCAAAGACCAACACCCCGATAACGTATTGGACAGTCCTACCACATTTACACACGACATCACAAAGTTCAGCTCGAACACTTATCTACTCCGGGCATTCGAACTGCTCTTTCTTCTCTTCACCAAAGTGTGCGTTACGTCTGGGAAAATTTATTATTCGATTCGGTATATAGGTATTTCCAACGAATTACACAACTACAAATATAATTTAACTATTACGAGAAAAAATGAAATAGTGATAAAAGGTCAAGTTGATCCGCAAGAGTGTTTAGCATTCCAAGAAGATTCATCGTTGATTATAAACATTAACAGCTTGTTGGATATATTGGGAGGCTTTGACGATACTAAATTTACCGTAACAATGCAGCAGATATATTTAGGGGGAAAGGAAAAATGTTCAAACTGTGGTATATTCTTGAAAGTGAAGGAATATAAAGATTCTGTTGGTTGGAAATGTGTACGTTGTGCACCTAGCAAAACAAGTTGTTCTCGTAGGGATAAAGGATGTTCATTTCAAACATTTCCTGGAAAACTTCCAAAACATTTAAATTTTTTCTGCGATTATTGTACATACTGTTGTTATATTTGTGGGAAATGTATAACTGATAAACTTGTGCAACATTACGAGAAAGAGCATCGCATATATTCCAATGATTCTGCGTGGCGGATAGTTGAGAAAACTAAGCATTTCTTTTTAATCTCATCAGATGCAGGAACAGCAGTGTGCGAATATTATTGGACGAAGTCAAATTTTGAGTTATCTGTATATTCACCACTGTCAAATGATCAGCTAAGTAGCTTTCGATGCAAAGTTAAAGTAATAGAGTTGGCCTCAGGTCACATACGCACGTACACCCCTAATATTTCATACAATGCGAAATACGATTGGCGTGTAACAGTTACTAAGGAAGATTTCAATAATTGGAGTGACAGTTTTGATATATTTGTATGTATTAGTAAAATAAAATAAAATTTACCATACAATATTTCGAGACGAATTTGTGCAGTGGACAACTAGAAAGGCATGTAAGTTTGTATTGCAACATAAAAACTATAAAAGATCTTAAATATCAGTATTTTTAAGGCAGTAATAAAGTATAATAGTTTATCAAAGTATATCAAAATATGCAATTTAAGAAATATTTCTGTGAAAGTTAAACAGTATACAGGGTCTTTCTCGGATACGGGACACATCGATTATTTTCCTTATTATTGGGAATACAATCATTCAAATAAAAGTTGTAGTAGATGGACGGGAACATTCACTTATTAAAGAAGAAAATATTTTAACCAGTGGTTCTCAAATTATTACATAGTTATATTTTTTAAATGGGATGCTATAAAAATTTGGGCTCATTCGATAGAGTATTTTTTTTTTCAACCATATAATCATTTTATATCCTTACATAACAAAAATATTGCGAAATATGCAATTGCAATTTAAATAAATTTTACGTTTATATTTTTCACTTGGCTATGTATGAAAAACAAAAACTGGTATCTGTCAATTTGAATTATTTAGTACATAATTCCTATTCTTGGTATTTTTTAAGTTATTAACAAATATTTGTTTCGTTTTAATTTGTTCATTTTTTTATACATGGCCTACTGAAAAATGACTAAAAATAAAATGTATTTAAATTTCAATTACATTTTTCTCAATATTTTTGTTATGTAAGGATATAAAATGATTACATGGTTGAATTCAGAAAAAAAATACTCTTATCGAATGAGCCTAAAAAATATATAGCATCCCATTTAAAAAATATAACTTTATGTAATAGATTGAGAACCACTGGTTAAAAAAAATCTTCTTCAGTAGAATGTACTACAACTTTTATTTGAATGATTTTCGTGTGTTCCCAATAATAAAGACAATAATCGAGGTGTCCCGTATCCGAGAAACACCCTGTATAATAATAATACATATACATAGTTTAGAAAATAAGTTTAGAATAGTGTTTGTTTTAGTTACCATAGTTTTTGCAATTATTATGTTATTCGCTTGCTTCTTTTCCAAGTCATGTTTTATTTTTATTGAAAACGTTTATATAATTATATTTCATATTTTTCACTATGTATAATATACAGTATGTTCACAAAAATTCATAACTCGGAGTAGGGTATGAACGAAGAAACGTACGTCAATTTAAAAATATTTAATTAAATGTCAATTTGACATGAGATATTATCAAAAAGAAATCAAAGCTTTTCTTCTTGAATGTCAATCTATACTGTATCCTTCTTTATTGTCTTTTCTCCTTAAAATTACATTTCAAGATCAATTTTGACATCTTGACTTTTGAATTGAATAATGATCAGACATACGTTTCTCTGTTCATAGCTTACTCCGAGTTAGGAATTTTATTGAACACACTGTACCTATAAAATGTATTTTTATGTAGTAACATTTTATAATAAATAAATAATTTCTTATTTAATATCAATCTCTTCAATTAGAACATTTAATTTTGAAGGAAACCTTTGATTATATTATAATTAAATCTGGTTTTCTATAAGTATCTAATAATTCGCTTCTCTCGTTTCTAAGGTGACAGAAAAAAGTGAGTAAATAAACGATGCGCAATGGGAATCTGCGCACAATACGAACAATTGGCGAGATTAAGAAGAAAAAAAACGCTATCAAATAGGCATAAAAAATAAGTATAATCCTATTTGAAAAAATATAACTTCATGTTCTAACTTGAGAACCACTGAATTAAAAAAATATTTTCTTCTCTAATGGGATGTCCCCCTTGATCTCCTACAACTTTGTTCTATAGTATTTTTTGTTACAGCATGTCTCATTTTCTATGTTTTTTTAAGGTATCTCGGGTAATATTAATGATATAGCAAGACCGTTTGCATATTCCAGTGTCCACTTTTCCAGAAAAGTTTAATATTCACCACAGGAATTTTCGACCTTCTTTTGTTTCTGATCTACAGGCAAAAACTCGTTTTTCGCTCATTTTGAAAATATATCATATCTTATTTATTGTAATAGTTTGAGAAAAATTGTTTTTACAAAATTTTTACCGTTTTTCAGATAGAATAAAATGGCGTAATTAGATTTTTTGGAAACTTAATAATTCTCGCGATATAACTTGTGATTTTTTAAATAGGAACCTATGTTGAAAATAGTTTTGTCTTCTTGCTTAATTTATAAGCTTTTCAATGATATATAACAAGTCTACATTCTTTTGTTTTAAACATTAATAAAAGACGATTTACTAATTTATTGAGGTGCAAATATAGGAAATTATTAAGAAACAAATGAAAAAAATTATTACAAATCATCATTTGTTTATTTTGATTCTATATCTATTAATTATGTTCTCAAAATTATTCTTAACAAATTATTTACGGGTTAGTTAAATTACTATTTATCGACGTTACAGTTGGCTTTGACACAATCCGAAAAAATCTGATGTGGCCAGCACATTACCTTCCGTCAGTTCCATGCATTTTGTACAAATTTCATACGGAAAGTTCCTTGCTAAATTAAATATTCTACTTCTTGTACATTACCTTCCGGCAGTTGCATGTATTTTATGCAAATTTCATACAGAAAATTATTATTCTGTGACGTTTTCTATATACAGTGTAATGTATCTGCAGAAATAAAAGATTTATTATTATTATTATTTCTTGTACATTACCTTAAAGCAGTTGTATGTATTTTATACAAATTCCATACAGAAAGCAAAAGATCCTATACCCATTTCCAGTAAAATTATAAGACAAACACACTATGTCAATTTCACTTGACACTGACATCTTTCAATCAAAATTTTCTTAATATAGTAGCTGTTTCCACAGCTATGGCTACTTTATGAAATTTAATTTCTTTATAATTTTTTAACTCTATATCCATTTAATATTAGGTATAAAATGCAATCAAATCGTATAGAAAATACAATATTCTTTAATATTTATAATAACATCAAATGTGAAAAAATGATATTAAACATAGTTTTTTCAAGAAAAACTGTTAAAATCTTCAAATGAGGGTACTTCCGGTTGTCCAATTCTAACCAAAATCTAATCAGCTCTTTACATGGTTGTAACGAAGAGAAATACGAAAGAATTATAATTTTTAGAATTGTAGTATGGAAGTTATCGTAGACGAAAATTTTGTTACACACACACACATCCACACACACACACACACACACATACACACACACACATATCATCGTAAAAATAGTAAAATCGTATTCTAGGGACCCTAAAACGTGCTTATTCATCAAAAACTCACCACCGAATTTTTTGACCAAAGACAATAATACCTTCCTTACCTAAAGGTGACGGAAGGTAAAAAAAATGGTTTAATATCCCTTTGAAGTAAAATAATTGAAAAAATTAATAAAATTAAACAAATTCTATTAGAAATATGCAAATGATGATCTGTAATAGATTTTTTATTTGTTTCTTAATAATTTTTTTTTTTCACCCCAATAAATTAATAATTCCTCTCTTATTCAAGATTAAAACAAAAGAATATAGACTTGTTATATATCATTGAAAAGCTTATAAAATAAGCAAAAAAACGAGACTATTTTGAACATAGTTTCCCGTTTAAAAAATTATAAGTTTGTGTTATATCTCGGGAATTATTAAGTTTTCAAAAATTCTAATTACGCCATTTTATTTAATCTAAAAAACGGTAAAAATTTGTAAAAACAATTTTTCTCTAACTATCGTAATAAGGAAGAAATGATATATTTTCAAAATGAGCGAAAACGAGTTTTTGCCAGTAGCTCAAAAACAAAAGAAGATCGAAAATTCCTGTGGTGGCTAATAAACTTTTCTCGAAAAGTTGAGCCTGCAATGTGTAAATGGTTTTGCTCTATCATTAATATTCTCCGAGATGCCTTAAAAAAACATCGAAAATGAGACACCCTAACAATATGTAATTTTAATAATTACATTTATATCAATTTTTTACTAATATTGATGCAACAGAGACCTCCTCCATAACAACAAATTGGTTAAAATGTTAGTTATATTGAATGTAAACAAGACAAAATCAGGAATGAACGAAAACAGTTTTTAAAAAATTGCTTGAAATATTTGAGATTTTAAGCATCTATATGTTGTCACAACTATTGCTATCTTTTTCGCGCAGCCTATAAAAACTGGTGCGAGAAAGATAGTTATAGATTTCGTTAATAATCAAATACGGTTAAATTAAAAATAATTATGACTTTTTTTTGAATTGCCTCAAAATTAAATAAATTTTCATTTTAAAAAAATAGAGTGGAGGACCCTATTGACGGTAAATTATTAAGTTCACCAACAAAATGATTCCTATGTTCAATAATCTAGAAATCTTTTTTTACAATTTATACCATGATCTATTTTAGGAACATCAACACAACTACAATTTAAATTTTTGTCAACTATTTTCTTCTGTCACAACACTTTACACTATAAATCTTCAAGATTATCATTCGAGTCTCTTTCGATAATTTCTTGTTTAATATAAATCTCTTCAATCGGAGCATTTAATTCCGAAGATGTTTTCTCGTTCTTTTTGTTTTTTCCTTTGGAATAATATTCTTCCATATGCTTTTTCAAGCTACATTTTTGTGTAAACGTTATATTACACATAGGACAGACAAACTGTTTTACTTTAGTGTCATTATTCATATGTCTTTTTAAGCTTCTTTTCACTCTAAATAATTTATTACAAAAAGGGAAATTATGATTTGTATTTTCTTCTTCTTTATCAGAAATGTTCTCCAAATTCCGTTCATTTATTCTTATAATTTCATTCCCTTCCTTACTATCAATTTCATTTTTGTTATCTTTCTCACATTTTACTGCATCACTTTCTTCTTTAATTATGTCCTTCAGGTCATCGTACGTGAATTTAAAGTTACTGGTATTTTCTTCCAACGGCTCTTCTTTGATATAAATTTCTTCAAAATGCTGCACGTCTGTGTCCAAAGTCACATTATCTTCTTTTGTATTAGTACTGATTGTGTTCATTTGATTGTTTAGGGAACTGTATGTCTGTTCTATGTTGTCTTGGTTACATTTTGCATCAGGTGTTCTCTGAAATACAAATTTTTATTTATATCAAAGTGCAATAACTGTTTTCGATTTAGGTACAACTAGAAAGTATTACAAATGAATGTGGCAGTTATGAAAATGGCATCATTAAAAAGCTAATTTTAAATACTTTCCGAAAATATGTGTACCATTCCATTTAAAAAATCAACAAAGATTTCGCTTCCGGCGAAACCGGAAGTAGAATTCAGGATCTTTTTACAGCAAAAAGTGGCATTTAACTTCGCGCGCAACTCTGTAATAATGGTAAAAGAAAATAGCTATTTGTCCTTATTTTTCCAATCACCCTGTATTATTCAATTGTTTCTTTATGTGTTATCTTTATAAATTATTAAGGGTATCATATGCCTAGAACCAATAATAGACCTTTTTAATTTAAAGATATAGAAGATATGCGCAATGGTGATCTGCGTATAGTAAGAATAATTGAGATCTATGGCGTTTGTTTCTAAAAAATTTAGACGTAAAATGTGAGAAAAATCCTAGACAACTTTAAAAAATTTCTCGAAAGTTACAAAAGCTTTTTTTGGAGCTAAAATGTCTAACGATGCAAATTTTCAACGAGAATACAGGTATTTTAATGACTTCAGGTAATTTAAACTCACATTTATGAATGACTTACTTAAACCTAAACAAAAACGATAAACCTTAAATAACAAGAAATAATTTTATTGTGGTGTGAAGAAACTTAGAATTGATTTCTTCAAACTGTTCATTATCGCCCCTGTAACTCGCTAAATATTAGACTTACAAAAAAAGTATACATACAAAAAATGTTTAATAGTACATTAAAACACAAGTACCATAAGGCAATCTGTTAACGTACCAGTCCAAGTTTGGAAAACGAGCCGCCAAATTTTATCTTTTTGAATTTTCTATTACACATTTTTTTCATATGATCAACGGGTAAAGAATTATTTTGAAAAAACTTATCTCTTGCATCTTTGATTCAAGATGGCGCTCGCGCCGAACCTCCCCACGGTCAAAAACTTAATTTTTCATCCCCATCCTGACCTAAACAATATATGTTAAAATCGTTTCTACGTCACCTTTTGTTGAGTTAAAACCCCTATTGACTGGACTATTAGAGAAAAAATGGAATAACTTGACAATTCCGCGGAAAACTAAAAAAAAACTTTATGTGCGTATAGGTGAATAAAATACAATGGGGTATGTGACCAAATTTTTATTTTTACATAATATGATACTAGACAAAAAAATAAAATACCCGTAATTGCGAAAATAATTATTAAAAATTTGGGGAAGGGATTTGTGACGTATCAATCGTAGAAGCTTGAAAAAGGACGGTTAGACTGGGACGGAAAGAGATAGTTATAGCCAGATGTGATCATGCCCCACCCTGCCACGCCTACCACAACATAAACGCGGCGCTGATATGCTGATTTATAACTGTCTCTTTCTTTCCCGCAGTCTATCTGTCTTTGTCCACGATTCTACCATACTTACGGCATGTATCCCTTCTCCAAAACATTAAATTGTTAATAACAAGATTATTACAAATTAATGTTTCGTTTTTATTATTATAATAAAAAGCTATAGTGGTTTGTTTTTATATTTTATGACATATATATTGAAATTCAAATATGGTCACATACCCCATTCAGATATACGAAAATATACAGGCTGAAACACCAAAATCGACCACCGTCATTATTTTTTTTATTATTATAATTACAAAAAATACTAATGAATAAAGTTACAGGAGACCAAGGGGGACACCCCATTAGAGAAAAAAATATTTTTTTAAATCAGTGGCTCTCAAGTTACAACACAAAGTTATATTTTTTCAAATGGGATTATAGATATTTTTATGCCTATTTGATAGCGTATTTTTTTCTGAATTCAACCATGTATTAGTTTTATATTCTTAATAAAAGTCCAATTGAAATTTAAATAATTTTTTTAAGTTATTTTTCAGTAGGCTATGTATGAAAAACAAAACTTGCTATCTGTTAATTTGAATGGACCTTTTCAATTTAACGGCTATCTCTTTCCATCGCTGCAAATAGTAAGAAAATGGCGTGAACAACTGCCAGTTGGGCTGTCAAACGAAACGTCAAAAATATTGCAGTCATTAAAATACCTGCATTCTCGGTGAAAATTTGCATCGTTAGACATTTTAACTTCAATAACAGCTTTTGTAACTTATTCCGATAAGATTTTTTAAAGTTATCTGAGATATTTCTCACATTTGATGTCTAAATTTTTTAGAAACAAACGCCATGTTTCTCTGCTGTTCTTACTATGCGCAGATCTCCATTACGCATATCTTCTATCTCTTTAAATTGATTATTTAGGATGGAAATCAAATAGAACACTATTTATAAAGTTATTAAATGTACGTTCCATCGGTGTCAGAAATATTCTTACTAAAATAAGAATATTCTTAAAGCAATAGAACGCTCAGTAGTTAATAACTGTCAAGTAAAAAATAAATACGATAGAACAGTGGCAGTGGTTATGTCTTATTGTAAGTTAACAACTAAAGGTAACTTTGTATGTTTATTTTGGATCTTCAAAATGTTGTTAATATATACAAATCTTTAAGCCCGTTTGACACGATCATAATTTTGTTAACAAATTTGTTACCAAATTTATAATTATATTTGTGATGGCATAGAAGAACCTATTTGTCCATAAAAATTCGTTTCCAATGAAACCAATCTGTTACCTAACTTATTACCAATTTGTTAACAAATTTGATAACAACTTATAACTGAGGTAAACAGGCTTAAATGTACATAGAAACTAATACGTGACACGAACGTGACCCGCCAGGCGTGATCGAGCGTGAGTGCCAAAATAAAATCGTGAGCGTGAGTGATCGTAAATTAAACATAAAAAGTCGTGCGTGATTGATCGTGATTACATTTTTAGTTCCGTGAGCGTGCGTGATCGTGAACAAAAAGTTACTCACGCGCCCACCTCCATCTCCACTCTATATATTTTCTTACTAGCGCTTCCAGCTCTGAAGTTAAAATGATTCGTAGGAATATTCAGATTTTTTTGACTCAAAAGAACGATCATTGAGGTTCTACTAGAAGGGGTAGGAAGCTTTCTGACACCGATAGAACGTACCTTAAGAAAATATTTGTTTCGATTTAGTTTAAGCTCTTTTTTTCCTCCATAGCCTACTAAAAAATAACTATAAAAATCAAATTTATTTAAATTTCAATTGTTTTTTTTTAAATATTTTTATTATGTAAGGATATAAAACTAATACATGGTTGAATTCAGAAAAAAACACGCTATCAAATAGGCATAATAATATCTATAATCCCATTTGAAAAAATATAACTTTGTGTTGTAACTTGAGAACCACTGGTTTAAAAAAATATATTTTCTTCTTTCGTGGGATGTCCCCCTTGGTCTCCTATAACTTTGTTCTATAGTATTTTTTTGTAACTATAATAAAGAAAATAATGCCAGTAGTCGATGGTTGGTGTTACACCCTGTATAGGGTGTTTCATTTAAAAAAAGACAAACAATTCTCGCCGGGCCATAATCGAACATCTGTATATGTGAAAATAATTTTACGTTATACTCCTTCAGTAGACGAATAAAATATGTGAATAATTTTTTGTTGTATTTCTAACGACAAGGGAGATATCGAAGAAGGTCATTTCAAAGACTCGTCCTGTATAATAAACAAAGTGTAACTTTTAGGTTTCCTTCTAATAATGACGTGAGAGAAAAGCGACTGAAAATTATTGGACATAAAAATGATTTACATATTTCAAAAGCAGCAATTAGTCATACTTTGTAAAAAGGTAGTACAAATATTAAAATAATACGGAAGATCACGTGACCTATCATATGTTTTGTCCCTTTCTCACTTCAGACTCGATCTTCAGCTCTGTCCCAGTCCCACGCTAACTTCAGACTGTACTTTCGACGCAGTGCGCACGCGTCAGTTTGAATAGCTGTCACATTTCTAGCAAGTTATCAAATGAGAATAAAATGAAGACAATAAGAATCAAATAACGGCCTACTATCAAATCTGAGTAATCGATAACATGTCAGCAAGTGATATTCCCATCAATATAAACGGCCACGAGCCACAGACGACGTTTGTTAATTATGTTTAAATATGGTTAGGTTTTAAATATTACTTCGATAAACGGTGCTTGATGGGATAGCAAACAGTTTTATATTATAATCCGACGACAAACTTGCACCCAACAACGCACTGGCATCGTTTGGAAAAGAATGACAACACTCACACACAACAAAAAATAACAATAAAAGAAATAACAAAAAGAAACAAATAATAAAACACTACAATGAATAACAATAACACAATCAATCGCTATTGGGATTTTCAAGTATCAAGAGATGGCGCTGATCGCATTAAACAATGGTACACTTTTTGTTGACATGTGTCAGTGTAGCATTTCTGTCAATTGTATTTCTTTAGTCTTCGTATTATTTTCTCATTTATTAGTATTTTTTATTTATAATTCAAGTATGTATAATAGAGTTTTTGTAGTTATTTAGTAGTAGTTTAATGTAAATGTCAATTGTGTACCACTGTTTGTAGTTCTAATAATCGCCGCTAGTTAGCATTTTTTTATTTGAAAATCCCAATATGCACAAGAACCACCAAATAACAAAACGGCAACAAATTGCACGCTTGCGCAAAATCATTCTTAAAATTTACCGCTAGAAAAATATGACAGCTATTCAAACAGACGCATGCGCACTGCGTCGAAAGTACAGTCTGAAGTGAGAAAGGGACAAAACATATGATAGGTCACATGATCTTCCGTGGCCTATACACCACGGCTTCCGTCCCCGCATATCTTCCGATCACAACAAACACCGTAAACCGTAAGACGTCCTCTAAGCGTAAAATACAATGCATTTCTTATGAAGTTTATTTTATGCATTATGTGCTTAGGAGCTCACACTTTTTCGCATTTTGACAGTACAGGAGGCAAAATATTTTTAATTTTGTATACTTTTATAGAATCGATCTTAGAAAAAGTATAGTGTGCAACACCACTCGCCTATGGTTCGTGGCGCAATTTCCACTCTCATGTTCACGCATTTGTTGCAAAACATACTATTCGCCAATGGTATATTTTAAATTTATTTATTATTATTCATACGAAAAAATAGCGGCCCGTATTACGAGTGCACTTTTATAATAAAAGCGCGTTTACATTATATTCTTAAGAGGAGTGAGATTCATAAAAGCATTTTTATTATATAAGTGCGCTCACAATACATTATAAACAATTTTGGAACCACTTACCCCGGTAGAAGAAGAAGAAGTAGGTAAGATAGTTTCTATATCTGCATCAGTTCTAGTATTTCCAGTACTGCTCTTTGGTAATATGGGTCTAAATTTTTTCTTCGCAGACGATGTGACTAGATGCGTAATCTCTAATGAGGACACTGGTTGAATGATACATATAAGCGCTGGTATTTTTGTACTGTTCTCCTTTAATTGCTGCAATTATTTTCTTTGTAATTTTTAAATGAAATATTCGTTAATTTCTGTCGCACTGTAAGCGATGAGTATGTCGTAGTCTCATTGTGAAATAAGTTATTTCTTGAAATGCAAAGTCTTTTTCTACATGATTAGGCAATGGGGTATTTCAACATTTTTTAAATATTTTTTCCAGAAAATGTATGTACAGTTATTAATGTAGGTTCATATTTTACCTTCTTATAGGACTCTTCGTTCGGTGACGTCACAAATGGATGCCGCGTAACTTTATTAACAAAATTATGAATGAAAAGTTTAATTTTTGAGAAATATTGTATGATATACAATAGAAATTATGAACAAAAAATATCGAATACTATTTCTTTTTTGGAAATACCCCATTGTAAAACGATGAGTTTTGAACGTAATTAGTTTGTGGTACGTAATATACTATTTAACATCAATCTGACTGTTAATTTTGAAACCTATTTTTCTTTTTCTTCTATTTGTGCAGGTATTTTAAAAAAATACCTTACTAACCTCAAACTATACATGATTTTTAGGTCGGGAATGTTTAGAAAATCTTGACCCCACGGATCTCGGTTTCCCAAGCTACATTCTCGACCTAAACACTGTCACTTACAGTTCATGGTACGTAATATACTATTCTGTGTGATCGATAATCGGGAAAAATCGAAAATACGAATGGAATCTACTGTACAGGCTGTCTCATTTTCGATGTTTTTTTAAGATATCTCGGGTAATATTAATGATAGAGTAAAACCATTTGCACATTCCAGGGTCAACTTTTCCAGAAATGTTTAATAGTCACCACAGGAATTTTCGATCTTCTTTTGTTTCTGAGCTACAGACAAAAACTCGTTTTTCGCTCATTTTGAAAATATCTCATATCTTATTTATTATGATAGTTAGAGAAAAAATGTTTTTACAAAAAATTTACCGTTTTCTAAATAGGATAAAATGGCGTAATTAGATTTTTTGAAAACTTAATAATTCTCGAGATATGACACAAACTTATGATTTTTTAAATGGGAACCTATATTGAAAATAGTCTCATCTTTTTGCTTATTTTATAAGCTTTTCAATGATATATAACAAGTCTACATTCTTTTGTTTTAAACATTAATAAAAGACGAATTATTAATTTATTGGTGTGAAAATATTGGAAATTATTAAGAAACAAATGAAAAAATCTATTCCAGATCGTCATTTGCATATTTCTAATGGTTTTTGTTTCAGTTTTACTCATTTTTTCAATTTATTTACTTCAAAAGCATATTTTAAACCAGCTTGATCGGATTGTGTCAAAGCCAACTGTAACGTCGATAAATAATAATTTAACTAACCCGAAAATAATTGGTTAAGAATAATTTTGAGAACAAAATTAATAGATATTGAATTAAAATAAACAAATGATGATTTGTAATAATTTTTTTCATTTGTTTCTTGATAATTTCCAATATTTTCACCTTAATAAATTAATAATTCGTCTTTTATTAATGCTTAAAACAAAAGAATGTAGACTTGTTATATATCATTGAAAAGCCTATAAAATAAGCAAAAAGAGGAGCCTATTTTCAATATAGGTTCCCATTTAAAAAATCATAAGTTTGTGTTATATCTCGAGAATTATTAAGTTCTCAAAAAATCTAATTACGCTATTTTATTCTATTTAAAAAACTGTAAAATTTTTGTAAAAACATTTTTTCTCTAACTATCAAAATAAATAAGATATGATATATTTTCAAAACGAGCGAAAAACTAGTTTTTGCCTGTAGCTTAGAAACAAAAGAAGATCGAAAATTATTAAACTTTTCTCGAAAAGTTGACCCTGCAATGTGCAAACGGTTTCGCTCTATCATTAATATTACCCGAGATACCTTAAAAAAACATCGAAAATGAGACACCTGTACATACTTCCGTCGCAATCAAGTCTACAGATACCTACAATTTTGTTCTCAGCTTCATTGCTATTTTCAGAGAATGATTCGTTCGTTGATTTTTCACAATCAGCGTACAATTCTCGACTGCATACTGGTCTGTTCTCGTCAAATTGTGAAATATTCAATAATTTTCTTTTTTTCATCGACGGCGATAGCTGGGAGTTTGATGAAATTGTTGGTGATGTTAAATTTCTATGCGGTACAACATGGTTTTTTAAAATAATCTTTTTTCCCATTGTTTTAAAAAAAATCCAATTTTCGACATCATTTTTCAGCTAAAAATTAAAACATATTTTATATTCCTTATTAAATTATAATATACATTGTTCCATTTAAGTCATTCAGTATTGCAACGAATAGGGAATAAATTTGACCTCTCTGATTGGTTGAAATTGGAGACAAGAGACAAGTTTACCCAATGTAATTTCGGCTACTTAAAACTGGCGCTGATGCAAGCGCCATATGCCGAATGGTTTAAATGGAACAGAGTATAGTATATAGGGTGCGAGTAGATACGTGACTCGAGCGACCTTGACGTGCTTGGAATCAGCTGATTTGTGAGCGCATGTCATTTTGACAAGAACAATGTCACGTTGACAAGACCAATGTTTTGATTTATATTGATTTTTAACTGCTAAAATGACCTAACCATAACCTGACCACGTGAACCACAAGAAAACCATAACCACGGTCGTGGTAGAGTGCCTTCAATGAGAGTGATGACATACGATTGTGGCCGCCATATTTGTTCCAATTTAACATGCATAGAATACAAGCATAACACGAAAATATTTTATTACAAACATATTACTTGAAATTAATATATATTTTATTTAAAAATTTATAGTATATTTCAAAATTTTAAAAATATATAGACCCATGAAATGCATGTAAAATCATTATATTTAAATAAAAAGAAAACTTACCGTCAGAAGAGACTTCATGCGTAAGATGAAATATTTCATTTCAAATCATTTGCATACAAAATTAGTATTTAATTTAAAAGGAAGAGCATTAATAAACAAAATAAACCAATAAATTTTACATGAACAAAAAAAAAAATAATTTATTGTAGGTATCAAAAATGAGTTCATCAAGATAATATAAGTATATTGAAATATAGGAAAAATGGTTCTTACTGTAAAAATATATTTATTTTCAGTTCTTGCTGTAGACGTGCAGGGTTGTGCTTCAAACGTTGCTACATTTTCAGGGGCAGGTAATTGAAGTGTTGGATATCTTCTTTTCACCGGCGACCTTCTTCTCTTCGTCGGTACAGTAAAACTAAATATTGTGGGAATCGCATTATGTTTTAGAATCCTCTTGCCATCTTCTCTCGTCTTTTCCCACATCTCAGGTGCAAAGTGGATCTATAAGTCGAATATTATTATTAGTAAAAAAATTAATAAAACATGAATACACTTTTAATTAAATTTTACTTACTTCACAAAGTCGAGACGAATTAGTTGGTGTCCAACCCTCTCGTTTCACTTTAGCTGCCCATGTTTTTCTGCGATCCGGATCCGTAGGAAATGCTTTCATAAGAAATCCTTTCTCTGACCGATTGGAGCAACCAAAGGCACAGCAGCCAACCATCTATACAAAAAACATTCATTATAATGAAATAATATAACAATTACAAGTAAATCAAATCATTTGCATATTCCATTAAAATTTGTTCTGCGAAATATACTTGTTCACAGTTGTGTACAAAATACACTGCCCATTTATTTATTTATTTCGGGTTTGTACGAACCCTCTAAGTGGGAGATGCGTGATTTTATGTATGTATGTATTTATTAAAAATATTAACGAATTATTTTGTTGTCAACAATAATTAATTTGAAGTATTCTTTAAATGAAATATAAATGTCAAACCGAAATAATGACAGCAGCAAAGATTGGTTATGTCTTACAATTTGGTTTCAATTGGATATAATTCATTTGATAAATACTTAAATAAATTTGCAACTGGCTATTATCGTGTACAAAACTTTACATTCTATTTATTTATTACATAAAATTGGCTTATATTACTTACCTCGTTATTAAATAATCTTCGATGCAGTCACTTATCACAAATTGTGTCCTTATATGCACTTAAACTGCACTAAAACTACCACGTACATAAAAACTAAGGTGTAGTAATTAATATTAAAAGAAATTAAACACTAATAATTACATAAATTCAATATAAACTATCAAACAAACACGAACTCCTATACAAAGCAAGCTAAACCATGAACAGAATGGAACAAATATGGCGGTCATTGCTGTAGCCAATGAAAATGAAGACCACCATTGGCATCACTCTAGGTCGTGGTAGGGTACCTTTATAACCAGGGTATGGCCATGGCGTGGCTCACGTTTCGTCCGCCATTACCGGGACATCTGTTATATGTGTTGTTCTTGCGCAAAGTATTATGTATTTTCGTGGATATTTGTTTTATTTTAATGAAAAACACATTTAATTATCATTTTAATATGTATTTAAAGTGTAAGTAATATATTTTATCATATTTACTTGTGTAGTTTGTTAAGATACCCATCACGATTACTGTCACTGAAAACAACTAAAAATTACCAATATTAAGTACAATCATTTAAATTTTTAAAAGGTAAGTTTAGAATATACAATTATTATGTAAATAAGAACTACAGATATTAAATTAGATGTGATAATAACAACCCATGTCATATATTCTACATAACCTCTAAATGTATATCTTAATAATAATTGTGTATCTCTTAAATAAATTAATTTTTCTTACCTTTATAAATTCACAGTGTGATAATTTAATATTATTTTATAATATAATATCACATTTATTACAAATAAATAGGAAAATCAATTACCGACAATGGCGGCGATCTTGGCCCATGGCCATACCCTGGTTATAAAGGTACCCTAGGTCGTGGTTGTTAAATCGGTCATCTAGCGGTATTTTTCTAAAGCTCTGTAGAGATGATGCTCTGTTGCCACATAATTGGTATAGAATTAAATCAGATTGTATTAATTAAAAATTATTCTAATAATGCCAATACAAATAAATTATTACAATTTTGAATTTAAATATGATATATCTAATTAAGAAAATTGAATTTTATGTCAAAATTAATTTTTAAACAATAGTAAAATTGGCAACAATGGATTATCTATCATTTAAAGAATGTGCTTAGTTTGTGAAGCGTTATAAGATTAATATTATAAGTTCGAAAATATCTCAGAAATATGGAACAAAAAAAAGTAAAATGTGTTAAGAAACACAAATTATTTCGAAAATATAGTTCCGTAGCTTGTTGTAATGCGTCATCGCAGTTATTATTGTATCATAGATTTCCGAAGAACCCAGAAATGGGAAAAAAGTGGTTAATTTCATTAAAAATTAATACAAAGTAAAGCAATTCGCATTTGTTTTTTGTAAACATTTTAAGGAATCTGATTTCATACCAAGTAAGGGTTAATTTTACAATTCTTGGATAAACCATGGATATCTTATTTATCAGATAAACAAAAAAACATAGCATCGAAATTGTCGAAAACTTATCATTAAATAATAAAGAATAAATTTGCAATGAAGTTCCTATTATTGGGTGCTGCTACATTACGGCGAAAATTAAAAAAAAAAATGCTGGCTATACCTAATTATTATGAGTAAATCTAAATTTTTTGTCCAAACTGTTGATGTTAACACAGACATGGCGGCTGGCGGCTTTTTCAATTTCAAACTGACAACTATTTCATTTCATCATCTCTATGCGCAGAAAATCAACTGCGCATTGAAAACATCTTCTTTTTCACTATCTCTCTCACTTTGTGCAATGCATCCATTTGAAACATTTGAATTATTTTTAACGAAAGGCAATTATAAAATGTATGAAACAAATGGACCTTTTCAATTTAACGGCTATCTCTTTCTATCGCTGCAAATAGTAAGAAAATGGCGCGGACAATTGCTAGTTGGGCTGTCAAACGAAACGTCAAAAATATTGCAGTTATTAAAATACCTGTATTTTCAGTAAAAATTTGCATCGTTAGTCATTTTACCTTCAATTAAGCTTTTAACTTATTTCAATAAGATTTTTTAAAGTCATCTGAGATATTCTCACATTTTACGTCTAAATTTTTTAGAAACAAACGCCATAGATCTCAGTTGTTCTTACTATGCGCAGATCCCCATTGCACATATCTTCTATCTCTTTAAATTGAAAAGGTCCATTGATATTAATATTAGGAAATGATAAAAAGAATTGTATATAATTATTTATATTATTCTAATGATTTTTAAACAATATTGTTTTTGTGTACATGCTTATTATTCTATTTGTAGTTCTCTCTAAATTTATTTTTGTGGTGGATCCGGATTTTGAAATAAATGTCTAAAATTATGGTCAACTCCAGTTCAGTGAAATACGGTCAACGGAAAATATTGTAACTATACTCTGTTCCACTTAAACCATTCAGCAAATGGCGCTCACTACAGCGCCAGTTTTAAGTAGCCGAAATTACATTGGGTAAACTTGTCTCTTGTCAGCGTCAGAGAGGTCAAAATTATTCTCTATTATCTACAATACTGAATGGCTTAAAAGAACAAGGTTATAACATGCTTTTTAAAGGCACACTTGATAAATAAATATTAAAATCAAAAAATTGTGAAAATGAAAGGAATATTTAGTTTTTATGTTTAAATATGTCAGTCTGACATTCAATGTCGCTAATCTCGGACATTGAAGTTATCGTAAAGAACACTTAAAATTATTTTGGCTAACTTCGCAGTTCGCAGAGTGATATCGGGTATTTTAATGTCGATTTCGGAAAAAAATATTTATACTTACATCAAAATGATCTTCACAACAAATAAGCTTTGATTTTGTAAATGATTTTATGTTTACTTGCGCCAACCATTTCCCTCTTCTTTTTTCGTTTTGCGGCACTAATAAAAATATTTTTTCACAATTATCACGTCTATTTGGGCACATTGGCACAAAACACTTTTGTACAACCATATTTGGTTCTTTAGAAAACACAAATAGCCAGCAGCTGACAGCTGTCACTTGTTTCAATCCTGTCGCCAGCAAATGTAAGCAAGCCATTCTCTCATTGGTGCAAACATCGTGTACGTCATTAGGCAAGGACAAAAGTAGTGGAATCCAGCTGCAATTTTCTCAAACATTGTTCTTATTCTCTTGATTAAAGCAAAGAAAAAAATACGTGTAAGACATTATTTGTTTCCTCTGTTAAAACATTCATATAAAGCACAATAATTTGACATGATTTTTGTAAAATAACACTAAATTTGTTAAAATGTTTACACGTGGCAGACTTTTGTTTGCTTAACCTCCAAGTTAAAGTGAGGTTATATGCGTACTCTTTGCGGTCCCACTGATCTTACAAGATAGGACACTTATTGCGATTTCGTGTTTGCAGGCACACTTCTGCCCCTATGAACTTGTTTCGGAACCAGTGTACCTATAGAGCGTTTCACAAGAGGAAATAACAGATGTTTGAGGGTCGACCGTTTTTATAATGCATTCATGGTGCGATTCACGCTACAACGTCTTAAATATACAATACATACTATAGTATATTCCAAAATTAAACCAGTGATAAATAAATATAGCCATACCTAGGTGTACCAATCTTCTTTGTATATCACTTTGATGTTTACCGGGCGTCAACTCAGGAATCACTTTTATACCATATAAAATTCGAAATAATTTTTGGTATCGGTTGGGTTCGAACCCGGGTTACCAGAATCGCGACCAGGCACACGGCCACGAAATCCGGTTAGAGATAATGGATAATATTGGAGGTTAATAATTTAAAAAA
The DNA here is from genome assembly GCA_963082715.1 of Harpalus rubripes. Taxonomy (NCBI): domain Eukaryota; kingdom Metazoa; phylum Arthropoda; class Insecta; order Coleoptera; family Carabidae; genus Harpalus; species Harpalus rubripes. The sequence continues at coordinate 30,007,414 of OY720465.1, forward strand.
ATGCAACCAGTCGCAAGTCGCAACATTTCGGAATAAAGTCGTTAATCCAGAAATATTTCTATAAGAAGTTGACAATGTTTATACTTCATTTCACGTAAGAAAATAATAGATGGCGCCAGAGAGCCGATCGTTTTTACAAGCAATAAATGAATAATTTAAATTTGTGAAACCAGACTTTGTCAATAATATTTTTTTCTACAGTCTGTATACAAATAGTGTATTCCGAAATTAAACCACAGTAACCACTGAAAATGGTTACGGTTTAACCGCGGTTACAATATTACCGACATTGGACTAGAAAAACGGACCACAGACCAGCTAACCTCATTTTGACAAATTTAAAATAGTTAAAAGTTCATTTGTCATGCATCAAAATGTAACCACACTACAACCGCCGATCTAGCGCGGTTAGTGTGGTTACAGAAGTTACCAGCTTTCAGTAACCGCGTTCCGAAAACACAACTGGTTACTGAAAAAGTAACCGCGGTTAACTTGGTTCAATTTCGGAATATACTAAAAGTAGCCATGTACGTTCTTTTATCAACGCAAAATGTGACTTTGCCGCTCACGCGCGACAAAGTAGAAAAACGCTCGCTGTCCAAATTTCTAACTATACAATGTTGAGAAAAGTCACTTGTCTACATTCTTAATGGAAACGTTTAGTCAGGAACTAATGGCATTGTACACTGGCTTGCAAAAAATTCGCGTACACCTTACAAATCAAGTAACCGAGTTTTTACCTTTTTTTAGCTCTGTAAATACGAATTTTTTAAAATAGGTTATATATCAACTGTCATTGGAGTTGTCACTGTCATGTCACTATTTTATATATCGTGGAGCAAGTTCTTCATTGTGCTTAATTTACTACTAAATTACAAATATATTCTAGAAAAATCTTTCATGATATCGAGAATTTCTTGGACGATATACACGTAAACGACCATCATGGCAAGACATATACTTTTCCATCAGAAAAAACTATATTATTCCAAAAATTTAGAGGCCGGTAAATATAATTTAATCTAAACAGAATTCTCACTTGTTTTCCCTCTTCCATAAGAATAGCTTTTCTAGCACTTGCTGTTTTTCAATTCAGAATTTTTAACCCTCCGACATGCAGTTGACAATGACGCTGGGAAATTTGTTGCAAATGCAGCGTCTCTTGCTTTTCCAAAAGGATTTTCCCATAAATGATTTACAAGCGCTTCATCTTGCTCATTGGTGGAAATTTTTGGACATCTGGAACCTTCTTTCCTTCTTATATTTTCTTCATTTTCCCACCGACTCTTCACGCTCATAACAGTACTTTTATTAGTATTAAAATATTCTGCTATTGCTCTGATTAACCACCGCTCTTCTAACTTAGAAAGTATTACAACTTTCTCGTTTCCTGATAGTTTTGGCATCTTAAGTGACACTAATGACATTGACAAGTTAATAATCGAGACCGACTCAATACAGCAAAAAACAGGTGTACGCGATTTTTTTGCAAGCCAGTGTAGTTACACAGTTACCACCTTCGCAAGTCAATCTGACATTTAACTGGTCTGTCGGTATATTACATAACCAAACAAAATGCTGCACTGCTATGAAAACAAAATAGGGCATTCATTTACAAAAACGAAAGTAAAAATGCTTAGATTAGATTGAAGCAATAGCTCAAGAAAAATGGAAAATAACGATAAATTAAAATTAAATATAAAATTAATTATGTGAACAGTTGTGCTGCCACCTGCAAGAGTTGGGCGTGAACAACGACCAAATATAACTAGACAAAACTTCATCTGGTTTGTTTTGATTTCGGCTGGCCTGACAGAGAAACTAGAGATGTCTTGTCTAGTCCGAGTATTACTCACTAGAGGTCACCACCGAGGCCACGTAGAGTATCAACGTCTAGTTTGAACGTTGCTCACAAGAGGCGCAAGTGTTCTTAGTTCCGGTTGCTCACTGATTGCGCAAGTGTTTTTAGTTAAAATTGCGTGGTTAACATTTAATAATTTATAAGGTTTAATATTAAAGAAAAATCAACGTGTCACTCATAGAAACACTACAACTAGAAAACAGACAAAATACACATGCTTCTACGTGGCCTCTAGTGAGAAATACTGGAACTAGAGACGACATATCTCTATCTCTAGTTTCTCTGTCAGGCCAGCCGAAATCAAAACATTCAGTGAGGAGGCATAGGGAATGTTTTGTCTAGTTTTATTTGGTCGTTGGGTGTGAACACTCCCAATGAACGCACTATGCTCTGTTCCATTTAAGCCATTCAGTAGATGGCGCGCATATCAGCACCAAGTTTAAGTAGCCGAAATTACATTGGGTAAACTTGTCTCATATCTCCAATTTCAGCCAATTAGAGAGGTCAAAAGTATACCCTATGCTCTACAATACTGAAAGGCTTCAATGGAACAAGATATAGTTTAATGTACTTGAAACAAAGAAATTATACATCGCCAGAGTGGCGACTGTAGAAATATATCTAGTGTTTCGAGTGCAAATGGACATTGTCGATTTCGCGAGAATGCCGCACTGCTGCTTCACGCGGCAACAACCTCTCAATCGAAAATATCCCATTTTGTGCTCTTAATATAGAAAAATAGACTATCATTTTTTATTGTACCACAATTAGCTTTATTTATTGTAAATATTAAAAGTAACATTTTTATATATGTATATACCAAACGGCAGTAGAAAAAATAGTGTAAAATGTATATTTTTTTCTATTTTGGTTCTTTAATATGTACTTTATGAAACAACCAAAATAGAAATTCCTAAACATGAAATAACGTACATTTTTAAATATTTATTGACAAAAGGACCAAAATAGAAAATATTGTATAAAATACACGTTTCATAAGACATTTTAGCGCGCTTGTCCCCTTAGAAAACTCGCGGCAAGTCGCTCGTTTCTAAAAAAAGCGCGTGCGCTAAAATAATGTCTTATGAAATTTGTATTTTAATATACTATTTCCGTACATGGCGGGTTTTAATCTCCTTTGTGAGTCGACTAGGGCAGCCTTTTTTACGGTATGATGGATAAGTAGAAGACGTTCCTTTTCGTACGTACGTAAATCACGTGAATAGGGACCTATGAGGATGGAGACTAAAAATATCACGCCTAACTCGGAAAAATATGATTTTTTCTTACTTGTTGCACAAATAGTTACTGTTTAACGTTTCTGCCACAATTTCATTCGACCTAGAATTAACAACCGTTTGTTCGACGTAAGAGTATTTTACTGCCATTATTATTACATAACAATAATGTTAGCTTACTCCTAACTAATTTAAATATATTGACAACTCATAAATAATTGTTATTTGCAAGTTGGGTCCACATAGAAACGAACATTGCTTTGCTACAATGTTCACTAACAATAGACCTTTTCAATTTAAAGAGATAGAAGATATGAGCAATGGAGATCTGCGCATAGTAAGAACAACTGAGATCCATGGCGTTTGTTTCTAAAAAATTCAGACGTAAAATGTTAGAAATATGTCAGCTAACTCTAAAAAGCCTTATCGAAATAAGTTACAAATGCTTTTATTGAAGTTAAAATGTCTAGCGATGCAAATTTTCACCAAGAATACAGGTAGAGTCCGTGCGTTCAGAGAAAAAACCGGCGCACAAACCAAAATTCATCCGGGTCCAACTTGTGAAAGTAGGGATGGTATGATATTGTGACAGGTAGCAGCTGTTTGTAGCGTATAAGTTACAGATATAAATATGGACAAAGATATTTAATTAAATGTCTTTTTTCTACAGTCTATATACAAAGTAGCCATTTGTGCTCTCTTTTGTCAACGCAAAATGTCACTTTGCCGCTCATGCGCGACAAAGAAAAAACGCTCGCTGTCCAAATTTCTAACTATACAATGTTGAGAAATGTCACTTGTCTACATTCCTAATGGAAACGTTTAGTCAGGAACTAATGGCATTGTAGTTACACATTTACCACCTTCGCAAGTCAATCTGACATATAACTGCTCTGTCGGTATATTACATAACCAAAAAAATGCTGCACTGTGAAAATAAAATATGGCATTTATTTACAAAAACGAAAGTATAAAATGTTTAGATTAGACTGAAGCTATAGCTCAGGAAGAATGGAAAGTAACGATAAATTAAAATTAAATATAAAATAAATTGTGTGAACAGTTGTGCTGCCACCTGCAAAAGTTTGGCGTGAACGCTCCTAGTGGACATCCATTTTTCCACTGCACTAGTTTAATGTACTTGAAACAAATCAATTATACAAAACTTATAATATTCATTACAAAATTGGCATTAATTTTTTGTGAAAACGAAAGCCAAAACAATATCTTGAAGTCATATTTGAATACGTTCCTATCTTCACTGCAAAACTGTTGAGTAGTACTGTAAGTACAAAGTGTACATTTTATTTTATTTTTATGGTGGAGGACTGTAGAAAAAATCTTGTGTGTTTCGAGCGCAAATGGACATTGTCGATTTCGAGAGAATGCCGCGCGTCAACAACTTCTCAATCGACAATGTCTTATTTTACGCTCTTAATACACAAATAGCTATTGTGCGAGTAATAATTATATGTATACTTGTTTATGAATAACATTTAAATATTATTCAGTTAAATGTTTATAAATAGTCAACATCTGTAAGTTGGGTAGTACAACTTCTACTGCGCCGATTTGTTTTTTCTCTAAACGCACGGATTCTATTTTAATGACTGCAATATTTTTGACGTTTCGTTTGACAGCCCAACTATTTATTGGCGCCATTTTACTTACTATTTGCAGCGATAGAAAAAGATAGCTGTTAAATTGAAAAGGTCTATGACATACACCCACATTCACTGATGAAAAAACTCTTGATATAAAAATGATTTCTATGTACAATAATTTAGACCCTTTTAACTATTTACACCGTTATTATTTTAGTAATATCTATACAACTATAATTTAAATTTTAGTCAACTATTTTCTTCTTTCACAACACTTTGCACTATAAATCATCACGACTATCATTCGCCTCTTTCGATAACTTCTTGATTGAAATAAATCTCTTCAATGGGAATATTTAATTCCGAAGTTAATTTCTCGTTATTTTTGTTAATTTTTCCTTTGGAAAGATATTCTTCCATATGCTTTTTCAGGCTACATTTTTGTTTAAATGTTATATTACACATAGGACAGACAAACTGTTTTACTTTAGTGTCATTATTCAAATGTCTTTTTAAAATTATTTTCACTGTAAATAATTTATTACAAAAAGGGTAATTATGATTTTTATTTTCTTCTATTTTATCAGAAATGTTCTCCATATTCAGTTCATTTATTTACATAATTTCCTTCTCTTTCTTAATATCAATTTCAGTTACATTATCACTTTCTTCTTTAATGTCCTGAAGAAAGTTATCGTATTCATAGCCACTGGTATTTTCTTCCAAAGGCTCTTCTTTGATATAAACTTCTTCAAAATGCTGCACGTCTGTTTCTACAGTCGCATCATCTTCTTTTGTATTAGCGCTGATTGTGTTCTTGTGAGTAGTTGGAGAACTGTATGTCTGTTCTATGTTGTCTTGGCTACATCGTGGCTCGGTTGTGTTCTGAAATATAAATACAATGTTTTTATTGAAGTTGCATAAATGTGCAATAAAGATACATTCACAGCACGGTGTAACATCTATAGGCGATGTGCACATTTTAAGCGTCAGCGCCTCTAACAGCTACTTTGGCGTTTTTGGATACCTAATAAATTTTGACATTTCGAGATAGTGATACAATTTACAATTTTATTTCGAGTTTTTGCTGTTGTATATGAATATTATACGTCATAGTGTATTGAAATGAATAAAGAAATTATTTAAAGTTATATGTGAATCAAAAAAGTCATAATACCAGCGAAGGTACTGTGACAGAAAATATAATTTTTCTCATAATATATGTGATTTCTGTAAACCATTTTATCATACTTAGTTTTATATTATAATTTATAATATTAGTTAAATATTATAAGATGCAAAATATATAGAAATTGCGATTAAAGAGTTGGAAAACTTGGATGATTGGAAAGAAGAAAATTTCTGCATATCACGATATCAGTGGATGATGTTAGCATATTTCTTTTATATTCGCAATAATTGACGAATATTCTTCATTGAAAATATACCAGGCTCTAAGTGGAATCAGTTGCACAAGCTCGGAATGGAGAATACACGAAAAATACGAACCATGTGAATTTTTACTTTTAACATTAACATTAGACTAATTTTGTCAAAAATAGACCTTTTATATGATACAACTGCAAGTATTATACAATTTTAAAATAATTTTCTGCTTCTTTTATTATATTTTGTTGTTATATAATTCATTGTTTCAATCATACAACCATTGTTTGAATTTTATTCATACGATAAGTATCTTTTACGTTGAGTAAATATGTAAACCTAAAAGAATTTTTCATGTTAGTAGAAGATATCTTTTAAAAAGTTATTTTCTTACGCATATATTCCTCATATAATATTCTAAGAAATTTATAAAATTTGATACTTCAATCGGTAATTTTGTCAGAATTATTACATCTCCCACTGTATCACGTAATATTTGACGTCCTATCATTCGCATTCATTGCAAACATTTTATAAAATAAACATTTATTAAAATTATTCTGACATAAAACATAACCTTGTTATGTTTCAATGAGTAACCACTTTTGTCATTTTTGACCGCTGTCGGCGCTGACTATTTTTGTGCACACCGCCTATAGGTGAGTGCACGACGTATTCCAATGCATTACGATGAATAGCTAACTAACTGGGCTAGTTCATACAGTGTGCCGCTAGATGTCAGGTTTTGTTGCGACCCGGTTTTTACACAAAATATTTAAAATATTAAATTATTCATATATAACGCATAATATTCTATATTTTCAATCATTACCTTTTATCTTTTGTCAGTTCTATGTATGTATTTTGTACAAATTATAAAACAACATATGCCAAATGCACTTGACATTGACACCTTTGAATCAGAAATTTATCTTAGCACCTGTTTCTGTGATTATAGTGTAGCTGGCTGCCGCTAAATTGCACATTTTGGCACCTTAAAAAGACTATATTTCTCTTTATTTGATCCATACGCTGTTGTGCATCTTGTAGCAAAACATTTTCTGTCAAATGGTAACGGGTCGCGTTAGCACCATTTTGTTTCCCAGTTACTTAGCCATGTCAACGCATCTCGTGCTCTCACCTATACCGTGTGTCTGTTTTAAAGATGTACATAGGAGATTAACATGGGAAATTAGTTTTTTGCAATTTCCTGCTCGCCTAATTATTTTAAGCAAAAACGCGTCAAATAAAAGTTTTAAAGCATAAAATTCTGCATCTAAATCAATAAACAGAATTACCGTTACATGCTTTGTAACGACAGAAACTAATTATGAAAATGTCGAAAATCACGTTGAAAATATCGACAGCCATGGAATTGAACAAAAATTAAATAAATGCTTGCCGTTTTATCTGTCACAACGTAAGTTAACTTATTTGACGTTTCTGACAATTTGATAAAACGTCTAGCAATTATTAATTTTATGTTCAATTCCATGGCTGTCGATATTTTCGACATTTTCATAATTAATTTCTGTCGTTACAAAGCATGTAAAGGTAATTCTGTTTATTGATTTAGATGAAGAATTTTATGCCCTAAAACTTTTATTTGAAGCGTTTTTGCTTAAAATAATTAGGCGAGCAGGAAATTGCAAAAAACTGATTTCCCATGTTAATCTCCTATGTACACCTTTAAAACAGACACACGGTAGATACTACGCCGTGATTCACAGATACGAAAATAAAAATATAATTAACGATATAAATAATATATTTTAATGAAAATGTGCACAGCTCTCTAAAATCAAAATAAACATAAAACAAGGTTTTGTAAATACCAAATATTTTACACAAGCATATTAGAGTAAGATCCCAGGGCCCTCAGACGTAACTTATTTTTTCAAAGATGAAATGTGTGGAATAGAGTAGTATTCCTATGTACATTGAACGCACGCATACCTACTAAGTTGGGTAGACGGCCAATTTACAGGTACCAGGTGCGAAAGGTAAGTAAAAATTGGACTTACTTCACTTAAATTCTGAAGGCTGATTTTTATGTATGGCTTATAGAATATTAGTACAAAATAATATTCAACACTCCCTGACACTTCCGGTCAGCCTTAACTTCCGACAGACGCTTTAAAGCTCACACAAAAATACATGAACTTTACTTATTTTCTGATACTTGATTTTTATATATGTTACTTAGGGGACTATTTCAAACCTATATGTACACAGCCACACAAATGCTAAGGGCCAAACATCCCCCCAGACACAAAAAACATTCTGCTATGAGTATGAGTGCGAGGGGCGAGGGTACTATACACGCGTTTCAGAGCGAGCGAGATAGCCATGTAAACTGATTTCCCCCTCTTAAACTTACAGTCTGCTCTACTCTACTGTGTGCTTGCACTGTAGCATCCTAGGTGGCACAAAAAATATTTTGTGAAATTTTAGTCCACAATTTTTAATTTTTGACTTATTGTTCAGTAAATTTTATCGAAAAGTCAACATTTTTTTGTGTCGATATAAGGGGTGCATTCGGTACCCAATAGTGTTTGCTGCGCGCACACACAGTAGAGTAGAGCAGACTGTAAGTTTAAGAGGGGGAAATTAGTTTACATGGCTATCTCGCTCGCTCTGAAACGCGTGTATAGATAGTACCCTCGCCCCTCGCACTCATACTCATGGCAGAATGTTTTTTGTGTCTGGGGGGATGTTTGGCCCTTAGCATTTGTCTGGCTGCGAACATATAGGTTTGAAATAGTCCCCTAAGTAACATATATAAAAATTAAGTATCAGAAAATAAGTAAAGTTCATGTATTTTTGTGTGAGCTTTAAAGCGTCTGTCGGAAGTAAAGGCCGACCGGAAGTGTCTGGAAGTGTTGAATATTATTTTCTACTAGTATTCTATAAGCCATACATAAAAATCAGCTTTCAGAATTTAAGTGAAGTAAGTCCAATTTTTACTTACCTTTCGCACCAGGTACCTGTAAATTGGCCGTCTACCCAACTTAACAGGTATGCGTGCGTTCAATTTACATAGGAATACTACTTTATTCCATACATTTCATCTTTGAGAAAATAAGTTACGTCTGGGGGCCCTGGGATCTTGGACTATATGAGGACTTAAATTTGACGTCACCCGCGGCGAACCTCCCTGCACACAATTTAGAAAAGAACAACAAATTTTTAGAAAGAGCGAGATGATATACCATGGCCGAGTCGATTAAATGCTCTCCCCTTCAGCACTTCACCTCGTTGATCCAAATTTGTTTGTTATTTAGTCAGCAAAGTTTGGTTATGTTATTTTGTGTAGTACCTGTTATTAATTATTTCTTGTACTAAAGTGTAGTGATCTTTGGAATTTGAAATATCACTAAAAACCAAGTTCACAAATAAATAATGAGTTTAACACAAGATGATGTACAACAAAAACTTTTAGCAATGAATAATTTTGGAACGAAACTACTTACGTCGGTAGAAGAAGAAGGTAGCAACGTAGTTTCTATATCTGCATCAGACGAAGTATTTCCAGTACTGCTCTTGGGTAATATGAGTCTAAATTTTTTCTTCGCAGGCGATGTAATGTCTAATGAAGGCGTTGGTTGAATAATACATATAAGTGGTGACATCTTCGTATTTGTTTCCCCTTCAAGCTGAAATTAATGAATACCTAATTAAGATTTTTTATTTACTTTTTTTCAACATCAAATTATAAAGTTGCACAATATTTTCTTTGCGAGTTTCAAATGGAATATTTATTAATTTCTATCGCACTATAGGCGATATGAACATTTTAAGCGTCACTATATTTTTGAGAAAGTATTCAGGCTCTCCCAAACCAATGCGAAAGATTCGCAGCTGTAGCGAAGACGACAATTTCGCGTTCATTGTGGCAACGAAATTCGCGTGTGTATCCACAGACCAAATGTAACTAGACAAAACTTCATTTGGTTTGTTTTGATTTCGGCTGGCCAGACAGAGAAACTAGAGAAAAAGATATGTGTTGTCTAGTCCGAATATTTCTCACTAGAGGCCACCACTGAGACCATGTAGAGTATCAGTGTCTAGTTTGAACGTTGGTCACTAGAGGCGCAAGTGTTCTTAGTTAACATTTCATGGTTAACATCTAAGGTTAACGTCAACACTTTAGTTTTTTAAATTAAACTTCAGGTTATACATATATTTGGATTTAATTTTGTTAAGTAAAAAAGATGTTATTTCGAAACGAAAAGTTCTATAAATACAGCACATAAAAATGACATGAGACCAAAGGTGTTATAAATTCATGATTTTTATGTTGATTAAAATAAAAGCTATTGAGATTCTGAGTTCTTTAATATTAATATTTTAATGGTATAATCTTCGGAAATAAAACTAAATTATGGTTCAAACTGTTTCTAATCCAAAGTCGATTTATTCAGTACCTTCCTTAATAATATGAAAACAGTATTTATTTTAATCTAAAAATAAAAAAGATAGAGGAATAAAAATAACAATAATATCGAGTGATTTATTATATTTATTTCTTAATCCAACAGGTAATTATACCCAATTACAGAATAATATAAATTAATATAAAAAATAAAGAGAATAATAAACAAAACCTAAACAATTCCCAATGGACCTTTTCAATTTAAAGAGATAGAAGATATGCGCAATGGGGATCTGCGCATAGTAAGAACAACTGAGATCTATGGCGTTTGTTTCTAAAAAAATGAGACGTAAAATGAGAGAATATCTCAGATAACTTTAAAAAATCTTATCGAAATAAGTTACAAAAGTTTTTATTAAAGTTAAAATGTTTAACGATGCAAATTTTCACTGAGAATACAGATATTTTAATGACTGCAATATTTTTTACGTTTCGTTTGACAGCCCACATGGCAGTTGTTTTCGCCATTATCTTACTATTTGTAGCGATAGAAAGAGATAGCCGTTAAATTAAAATGGTCCATTACATGGTACATAAATAATATATTCCAAACAGTAAGCATTGAAAGAGCACAGGAGAAAAGTTAAACATTGTAAAATTTGAAACAAAAATTATGAAATATTAATATCAAATTATTTTGTTGAGTTTTTTAAACATATTATTCTGAAAAATCTAGGCAATGGACCTTTTCAATTTAACGGCTATCTCTTTCTATCGCTGCAAATAGTAAGAAAATGGCGCGAACAGCTACCAGTTGAGCTGTCAAACGAAACGTCAAAAATATTGCAGTCATTAAAATACCTGTATTCTCGGTGAAAATTTGCATCGTTAAGACATTTTAACTTCAATAAAAGCTTTTGTAACTTATTTCGATAAGATTTTTAAAGTTATATGAGATATTCTCTCATTTAACGTCTAATTTTTTAATAAAAAAACGCCAAAGATCTCAGTTGTTTTAACTATACGCAGATCCCCATTGCGCATAATCTTCTATCTTTTTAAATTGAAAAGGTTTATTACCAAAAGTATTGAAGGTAATACAAATACAGCGAATAGGCGAATACAAGTGATAATGTGAAATGTTCAAAAGGAAAGTCATTGAATGCCTGGTATTACGAAACTGTACATAAAAATTTAGTTGAAATAATAAATTCGGGTCATTTATAATATTATTTATAAGTTTGTACAAAAATAAAATTTGCTGTTTGGTGCTACATATAGGCTACAAGCGATTCTAAATTGAAAAACAGCGAGGCAACAAGGTCTGACCAGAAATCAAAGAATACTAAAACTTCTTTGGCTTCCTGAAGTTCATCAGAATCTATTTGCACATTTCCAAATTGGTTTACCACTCCCGTGAATTTAGTTCCAATTAGGGTACCTTTATAACCAGGGTATGGCCATGGGCCAAGATCGCCGCCATTGTCGGTAATTGATTTTCCTATTTATTTGTAATAAATGTGATGTTATATTATAAAATAATATTAAATAATCACACTGTGAATTTAAAAAGGTAATAAATAGTATATTATGTTATTAGGAGTAGAAAGCAGTCTTTTTGTGTTGAACCCAGCTATTGCGGCCGAGGCGCTAGCCGAGGCTAGGCAAGCTGGGTAAAACACAAAAAGGGCGTTCTACTCCGAATGACATATACTATTTTTTCTTCAAGTATTTCAAATAATTATCGACATTTTTTTGGAATTTTTTAATTGTAGTGTTTGCAATTTCAGCCAAAGCTGGCTATGTACAATACAAAACAAAAACGACACAACTGCCAAATAACAATTTTCAATATAATACGTCTTGCTGTGACAATTGCTGCCGCCAGCGGTGAACTAAGACACTAACATTTTTTTACTAGTACAACAATAACAACATTTTTGTACTAGTAAGACAATGAACATCTTCTATAGTGTGTGTACAGGAGCATAATATGAATATTATAATACGCTTGAAGAAAAAATTAATTTATTTAAGATATATACAATTATTATTAAGACATTCATTTATAGGTTATGTAGAATATATGATATGTGTTGTTATTATCACATCTAATTTATTATCACTAGTTCTTAATTACATAATAATTATATATTCTAAACTTACCTTTTAAAAATTTAAATGATTGTGCTTAATATTGGTAATTTTTAGTTGTGTTTCAGTGACAGTAATCGTGGTGGGTATCTTAACAAACTACACAAGTAAATAAGATAAAATATATTACTTACACTTTAAATACATATTTAAATGATAATTAAATGTGTTTTTCATTAAAATAAAACAAATAGCCACGAAAATACATAATACTTTGCGCAAGAACAACACATATAACAGATGTCCCGGTAATGGCGGACGAAGCGTGAGCCACGCCATGGCCATACCCTGGTTATAAAGGTACCCTAGTTCCAATCCATTCAACCTGCCATCTTATGGCCATTTCGTCAAATACTAGATTACATATTATGATCAATATCGCTAGTCCAAGGGATTGCTAAAATCTTCTCCCGTCTCCTGATTTGTTAGTGTTCTTGGAGATAAATTTAGTATGGTAGTGTCGTCCATCACAATACAGTTTGCATGTTGTGAACCTTTTATTTTGGCGTGCACTAAAAGTCTTTTGTATATGCCCTCAAATTGTCTCGAGTTAGATTATTATTATTTCCACCTTTGTTCTTTACAGTACTGAAAAACAGTTCCAAGTGGTCTTGGTTGAATTTTTACATTAACACAAATTGCAAATATAAATATTTTGTTTGCACCAGCAGCTTCTTGAACTTTTACTTTTAATGTGTTTAACGCTTGTGTTGTAAAGCCAGGAGAACCATCCACAGATCTGAACCACCTGGTGATAGATTGTGGATGTGGCAGAGTATTGTAAAACTGTTCACGAAAATAATCGTACGCTTTTCTCGAATAGAAGTTTAGCGTAATTGCAAAATTGCGTAGTTCCGTCGCATACTTTTGGCGAGTTGGACCAACTAACATTCTATTGAATAATTCACTAGCTGATTTAGGTAAAGATGCCTGAAATTAATAATGAATAAGGATTTGAAAAGATTAGGATTCATTTAGGATAAATGAATTTATGCACTTGTTTATTTTCCTATATCTATTTATTTCTAGTTTTACCATACATACATACTTACATAAAAATCAAGCATGTCGCACTTAGTGGGTTAGTACAAACCCGAAAACAATAATAATAATAATAATAATAATAATAAGAGCTCAGCTGATTCACTCCACTATTTTAACAACATTCTTACTAACCGTACATCATATAGCAAATATTCCTCTCTTAACATATAAAGGGTACAGGGGAACAAGGCGGTTTGTCACTAAAAATTTAAAATTACGATTTTCATGCCATCTTGTAGCCAAAGACCGAGGCTTTTACGCGGAATATTCCTTTTGCGCAAAAACACGGTTGGTCAGAAGTTATTACTATTGCCGACTAAAACTACCGATGGCGGCGCTAGTGTTGTAGCATACACGTGCTTTGAAAATAGTATTGTGCTATAAGATCGCATACAGAGTACAGAAACATTGTATAACCAACATTCGTTTTGAAGTATACTAACAAATTCATTAAACTTTTTATAAATAGTGTTAGTAATAATTTTGTGTACGTACTTAAATTATAATGACATTCGAAGAAAGTTATCTTACTCTTATTTCTAAGGAAATGTTTACTTATTTGGAGGCAACAAATGTTTTTCGAAGTTTTATAAAAGGGGGAGAATTGTTTAATCGTGTGTTATTTTTATGTGGCGTTATTGAACATAGTGCTACAGACTAAAAAAAATTGGGCTGTGTTTAAACAAGTGCTTTAACGTCACATCCTCATGAGATTAGAAGAACTTTAAATTTACAACTAATTATTTACAAAATGCTCTTGTATAGTTGGCCATAGTGGCCAGTGCAAACACATTACAGCTGTCTTAATATTTTGTACAATATAGTAAAATAGTACCATATATTATTCACGGATGTTAAATAAATATGTATTCACTTTACTTAGTTAAGAAAATTAAAATGGAACTAATGACAAGTGTCTTGCAAATTGTTTTATTTACAAGTGTAAGAAATATATTGAAAGCTACACATAAAGTGAAAAGTGTATTATTTTACTCATGAATTGGTCAGGAAATAATAGAATACTTTTCATTTTTGTTATCCTCTTATGATTCGTCACTTGTTTTCCAGTTCGTACCCCGAGAATGACAGCCATACTCGCAGCAATTGACGTTAATATTTTCTCGTTGTTCTTTGCTCATATTGCAAAGTAATTTATATGTACTTTAAAACAAAAAGACAAACAAGAAACCGGCAAGGAAACCAATGCACTATATACATATAATTTACTGTGAAGTTGAATAACAGAATACCATTTTCAAGAGTTGCAAATATCGTCCGCTTGAGGGATTCACAATTTGGCGTACAGGGGAAGAAGACTGGATGTCCATGCAGTACTAAGCAAAAAGGGGGAATGTCCACTCATGCATCAAGAAAGTCGAAAGTTGTAGCGTTATTGCTAGTTAATTGTTTATTGAAAATGGAAGGTGAAACAGAACAAGATGATAGAAATTATTGTGTTGAAGGCGAAGGGAAAAAAGAAAGAAGTATGGAAGATTACGCACTGTCAACAAGAAACTTAAGATTCAAAGTTATGAAATTGGAAAAAAATTGTCATTGCAAAAGACTGAAATGTTTTGATAACGTTCCTTTGACGGCCAGAAATATCCTTATTAAAAATTTTAATATACTGAAAAGCGTGGACGAACAAAACATATTTGTGTGGTATGATCACAGTTCATCTTGTGCAGCAACTATTAATTGTTAATAATAAGTTCTGTCACAAATTTTGACAACTTTGACATTAACTGAAAGAACAGTTTTATATATTCTTTTATTTAAGTCTACTTGATCTTCAAAAGATCATAAAATTCCGCTAAATTGAATGGTGCTGCCATCTAGTTTTACATCATAGAACTACCAAACTCTATCCCTTAGTTACGTATAAGACTGTCCGGGCCCTGTTACTAGGTAGAAGTTACAAATATTTCATGTGATCTTTTTCTGAAATATGAATAATTTGTTGTAATTTTTCATATCATCCTCGTATAATAATGATAATATGAAAGGTAATATACTTACCGAAAATATATTGAATGATAAAGCACTATATTGCAATAAAGATACACATTCACAAGTAACAGTTTGAATTTGAAATGTCAAATATTTTCGAACAATGCAATGATAGAGTATTGTGGGAAATTTACTGCAGTTTTTAAACATTTGTCACCTTTTTGTAGGATTTTGACATTAAAGTTTGAGAATCACTGTAAAATCTGTACTACTAACGACATCTATGAACGGGTCAGGAAGTATTTCCAACGCTATTAGGGGTGCACGTTTAACACCAAACCATTCTTCATCAAAATGCTCAAATACCGAAACTGAAATGCAACAAAATATTCAACACCAAACCGCCAATAGCTGTATTCTTTTTGACCCAATTGTATTTCAGCTCAGTACATAACTGAGTTGAGCTGAAGTGAGTTGTGATTTTGCAAAAAGAACAAGTTTTATTCCATTTTATCATTTCCTTCTTTACCGATAGCATTTGTTGTAACAGCTGTCAAATTTATTGACATTTTTCTGATATATGACACTGTTTACGAACGAAAAATGGTTAATGTTGACTATTTCACTCATAAATATATAAACCAATCCAAATTCAGGATTCTACCTAGTTACCAAATTTCATTTCGACAAAACAGCGTCAAAAAAGTTTTTCCGCACCCTTTAAGCCAATAAGATGTCGTATTTTTACAAGTGAGTTTTGATAAGCGAAATTTTTTTGACGTTTTAGAAACATAGGCTCGTACCACGAGCACGGTTTTAACTAAAACGCTGTTTTAAGAAATGTCAAATTCAATTTTCAATATTGAATTTTGCCCTTATGTTTAAAGAACGATTTGTTAAAAAATATTTGTTTAAATACAAACTATGTTCTGCTTTAAAATCATATTTTGATAAATTGGATATTATTTATTATTAATATTAAATAATGAAATTTGACATTTCTTAAAACAGCGTTTTAGTTAAAACCGTGCTCGTGGTACGAGCCATATTGTTTACATACCTGTCAAAGTCTTTATATTTTCAGTGTTATCAGTTTTTATTAAAAACGAGTCGATTTGGACATGAATCTATTTAAAACGTTGAAAAAGCAAACTGAAACCTAATACCTCTAAACACAATAAATATTTACAAGATTTTTGTCAAGAAAAAAATTATATAAATAATTACCTAATTTTTATTTTGGAAATAGTCATCCGAATACCATTCGTGGTTAAATTTTAACCCGGAAAAATTTTCCGATTGCTTTACTCGAACATTGATCAAAAATTACTCGTTTGACAACTCGTAATTTTTTTGTCAATGCCACTCAATAAATTGCTAGGCAACCGGCTCTCGTAACAATCTGAAAATTTTTCCGGCAAAAATTTACCACTTATATATGAAAATATCTTATTTGTAAGTATATCTGTATATGTGAATATAAACTTTGTTGAATTATATAACCTTAAAATGCAAACTGAGTGTTTCAAATCATTTTGAGTTTTGTAAACTGGTAGTGTAGCATCGGAAAGGGGGGAAGTGAGTTTACTCAGACCAACTCAAATTAGTTGTGTCAGAAAGAACAATGATTTCCTGAGTTTATCTGAAGTGATCTGAGATGAGCTGAGATTTTGTCCAAAAAGAATACGGCTATTGTTTAATGCGATCAGCACCATCTCTTGATATTTGAAAATCCCAATATGTATACAATCTGGATGTCGTAACCCGTATTGGAATTGATTTTGCGATTTTGTCTAGTCTCCCGAAACCGATTCCATAAACGTTGGCTAACAGAAGGGGTATCACGAAGTAATGCAAACATTTTTCAAGGAATCCAATTGCAAAATTCTAATTTACCATAACCTATACAGGATGAGAGAAACACATCACTTGTTTATCACATTTTTAATAGTTATTCTATACTATGAGCCACGAAGCCATCTACCGACTCATAGAATAACTAAAATTTCGCTGCTACCCTGTTGCCATCTGGCAACTATTCTATGAAACATGGCCGCCATGTTTTTTAACAATGCACGGTTTGGTGTTGAACATTTTGATGCATTCCAGTTTCGGTGTTTGAGCATTTTGATGAAGAATGGTTTGGCGTTGAGCGCGTTCCCCGCTACTAGATTGAAAACTTATCACCCAAATCACCTTTGTCAATGCAGATTCACCTGCCTGTTTATTATCTTTCAAAATTCTTTGAATGTGTGATTTGCTGATGCCTAATTGGAGACGTCTTCATAAAGACAATTTTGGATGAGTTCGTTACTGAATCTTACGAGTAAGAATTACATTTGACATTTAATCATTTATCAATATTTCATAGCCAACTAAAATAATGTTAGATTCAATGTAATAACTGTATTATTAGGACAAAATTAGTAAAAACGTTATAATAAAATAACCTTGCATTAATTAAAAGTTTTAATAACTGAAACATGCGTTTTGAATCAACCAAAAATAAGATATTTTTTCCCCTTGTAATCTCAATCCGGGGACATACTGTATATACGCCTTACAAGCCGCTCACTATCATCCGTCTCAATCTCACCTCCATGTTAAAAGTAAAGATTATAAATTTTAAAATATAGTTTGAAGTTGGCCTGAAAATGTTTTTGTTACTTGGCTGCTAAATGTGAACAAGCAGAATTAAAAAATTTTCAGTTGTTATACATGATTATGAAGATTGACATGTAAATGTAAATTATTAAAAATAATAAAGTATTATTGTAAAATAGAACTGCGTCCTCTTTAAAAATACATAATCCTGAACACTCCATACATACCTTCAAAATACTCGCACCATCTATTCCTTACATCTGATTCATTCCACAATCCATTTGCACTTCTCACAGCTTTCACAACTCGACCACTTCCACCCCGCAGTCTTTTCACACTCAACCAAAACAGTCGCTTATTTGTACTAAAATCATTTATCAACCTTTCACTCAACAAAATAATCAAACCGCTTTTTACTTTCTCTCAACACTTGCTTCACCCATTTATTCTTCCTTCTATACTCTAATAAACATACTTCACGCAAACTCCCAGGCAAATCCCTAACATTTAAAAACTTTAAATACGTCCTCTTTTTCTCAGCAATCGATTCTTTCACCTGTTCATTCCACCGTGCATTTTTCGAGCCTAATCTGCTTTCATCACAAACTTCTTTTGTACATTTGAGGACGGAATCCTTTAATTTCATCCAAACTCTTTTTAATATTACAATAAAAATTAGACTCACATTCGGGCAAGGATTCATTCAACCTTTCAACATATTGAATTCTTACATCTTCATTCAAAAGAGTATAAGAATTTATGCAAAACATTTTCTACTTACGATATTTATTTCGGCCTGTTCCGAAGAAATTAAATTATTTTGGTTCAAATGATTATGGAATTTTTTTAATGAATTTACTTTTAACTGAAGCCGTTTATTTGTCATTGACAAATATTGGATTCGTTTCTTTTGCGTCCATATTTGTTGTTTCGCAATCTTTAAATTTATATTAGCTTTGTTCGACGAAGACATATCTGAACTGCTGCAAACTCCGACAAAACGAGGATTCCACGATCTGGATTTCCTAAAACAATAACATCATTTTATTGTTTAGACACCTTGGTATTTAAACCAAATTCACATTTCTTAAATACTCACCTTATTTTTATCGGTGATGTATTAATGTACGTACTGCTTGAATATAACATTGGATTATTTGATTCAGCTGTTATAGTTGATGAATTACTAAGACTTTGTACGTCACATTCTGATTTTGATTTAGTAGTATCTGCGCTTAATTCTGGTTCGCCACTAGATAATTAATTTGCGTAATAGTATATATATATATATATATATATATATATATATATATATATATATATATATATATATATAGATGTGCAGAGTACTCGCGACTGGTTCGAGTAGTTAAGAAGACAAACTTTAAAGCGGGTTTTTAACAGTCAAATGAAATTTAGTGGGCAGAAATAATTTCGACACTCTTTTTAATAAAGTCAAGCTTTCGGTTTATTTAAAACCATCCTCAGGACTCTAAAATTGTTAAAAAAATTTGTTGTACAATGAATTTTGACAATTTTAGTTTAATACTTACATTAATTTGAGATTTGGAAGTAAAATTTTCAAAACCAAACATAATATGCGAATTTAGTGTTGGACTTTAAGTTTAACATTGTCATAGTTAATAAAATTATAAATTTTGTACAAAAAAAAATTATTATAAAAAAAATTATTACAGATTTTGATGATGGCTGCGAAACAACAAGAAAAAACCAGAAACTTTTCAACTGGTGGCGCCGGAAACTTTTCAACTGGTGGCCACCAGTTGAAAAGTTTCTGGTTTTTTCTTGTTGTTTCGCAGCCATCATCAAAATCTGTAATAATTTTTTTTATAATAATTTTTTTTTGTACAAAATTTATAATTTTATTAACTATGACAATGTTAAACTTAAAGTCCAACACTAAATTCGCATATTATGTTTGGTTTTGAAAATTTTACTTCCAAATCTCAAATTAATGTAAGTATTAAACTAAAATTGTCAAAATTCATTGTACAACAAATTTTTTTAACAATTTTAGAGTCCTGAGGATGGTTTTAAATAAACCGAAAGCTTGACTTTATTAAAAAGAGTGTCGAAATTATTTCTGCCCACTAAATTTCATTTGACTGTTAAAAACCCGCTTTAAAGTTTGTCTTCTTATATATATATATATATATATATATATATATATATATATATATATATATATATATATATATATATATACGTGCAATGAAATCGACCCACTTTGCATTTTTGATTTTTATGGTTTTTTACTTTGGAATTGGACATCAGATTTAAAAAAAAAATATGTAGTTTGAAACACCATTTATTAACCTTTAACATGAGCTCAAATTTATCCAGATTCCTTTCGTCTTCTAAAGCAGAAAGTTGTGAAATTAACAATTTCATATTTTATAAAGAATAAAACAGATTTTTCAATAAATTACACAAGAACATATGATAATAAATTTTTATTTATAATAATGGGTATGTCCTCCCCTTGCCATAATAACATCTCGCATACGTTTAGGCATAGACCTAATTAAATTTGAAATTGTTTCTTGTGGAATGTTATACCACTCTTCTTCTACTGCAACAATAAGCTCTGGGATAGTTGTTGGGGCAGGAACTCTAGCTCGAACTCTTCGTTTTAATTCGTCCCACAAATGCTCAATTGGGTTTAGGTCGGCGCTGCATGCTGGCCATTCCATAACCCGTAAACCGACTTCTCGAATATAATTTTGGACGGTTCTCGCAGTGTGCGGTTTCGCATTGTCTTGCATAAATATAAAATTCTCTCCAAGAAATTCGACGTAAGGTACCACATGGTCTGCCAGAATCTCTTCAATGTACCGAGCGCCAGTTAAACCCCCTCTCTGGCGACCGCGTCCTTCCCTAGCGATGAAAACAGGGTCCGCCGTTCGTGCTTGCATAGAAATTGCACCCCAGATCATGCATGAACCGCCACCATAGCTGACCCGTTTTTCAATGCAGCACTCAGAAAATCGCTCCACAGGTCGCCGATATACTCTCTCCGGTCACTGCCATGGAGACAAATCCTAGTCTCATCGGAGAAAAGAACACACTCCCATTGCGCCAGTGTCCAATTCACGAAGGCGAGTTTGACGATGAGTTGGCGTTAGTTTTGGACCAGTTGCAGGTCTATGAGGGGTCAGATTTCTTTCTTGTAGTCTTCGCCTTACTGTCCACTGACTAATACTCACGTTTCGGACCTCGCGGAGCTGTTGTTGCATTTGAACTGCATTCAGTTTACGATTTCTTAAAATTGTTGACGCAATAAAGCGGTCATCTCGCTCAGATGAACATCGCCTTCTCCCTGTTCCTGGTCGCCGATGAAAGGAACCAGTCTCCCGGTAACGTTGCCACACTCTCCTAACCGCTGAGCGGGTCATTTGAAGTCTTCGGGCCACGTTTCTCTGACTATACCCGTTTTCGATTAAAAGAACCGCTTGGGCGTCAACGTCCGGCGTAGTATCCATTTTACTTACACAATTAAATCTTCATTCAATTCTAAGAAACGTTTGATGTGCAGATTAATTCAGAAATATTTACAATCTGTTAAAAATTTAAATAACGCGCGTGACAACAACCAAGCAAATACGCGTTGTTTTTGTTAACAGTTTCTGCACTTCAGAAACGCTAAGCACCCTTGATAAACTTGGGCTCATGTTAAAGGTTAATAACTGATCTATCAATCTAATTTTTTTTAAAATGTAATGTATAGTTTTTAAGTAAAAAACAATCAAAATCCAGATTGTAAGGTGGGTCGATTTCTTTGCACGTAAGTTTATATATATATATATATATATATATATATATATATATATATATATATATATATATATATACAGTATGCGATTAAAGTGTGGAATATCAAAAAAAAAAAACCGAACTCAGCCGGTTTTTATACAAACACAGAAACACGTCGATTTTAATTTTTAAAAATACACATTAATATGTACGATTCATCTTCCGACTTTCATTTGTTTTTCAGTTATGACGTCATCACAAAAAATTTAAATGGCAACAGATTTTTAGTAGTGTAATCTAATAGTGATTTTTCTTCCCTTTATGATGACGTAAATAAATCATAACGTTGCATAACAAAAATTCTGAGAAAAATCGAGTTGAACATTTAATAATAATGAATAATCAAGATACCTACCTCGATAAAAAATTTAAACGTAGCAAACTGTTTCATTCAATTATTCTGTCAATGGATGTCATTTTGAACATTTAATTTAATAGTGTTAATTTTGTTTGCTTTATTTTTTATTTTTCAGTTTAAAACTTTTCGTTTTTCATGTTTTATAAGTCATAAGTTCCATAATCAACTTTTAAATGTTTTTATCAGGGTATCTTGATTAGTCATTATTATTAAATGTTCAACTCGATTTTTCTCAGAATTTTTGTTATGCAACGTTATGATTTATTTACATGATCATAAAAGGAAGAAAAATCACTATCGGATTACACTACTAAAAGTCTATGTTGTTATTTAAATTTTTTTGTAATGACATCATAATTGAAAACAAATGAAAGTCGGAAGATGAATCGTACATATTAATGTGTATTTTTAAAAATTAAAATCGACGTGTTTCATATATATATATATATATATATATATATATATATATATATATATATATATATATATATATATATATATATATATATATATATATACCGGGTCTTTCCTTTATAACAACCAGCGCTTTTTTGGGCGAACTAACAACTTTAGAGAAAAATGTGAACTGAGTTTGAATTTGGCGCCTAAATAACCAGTGGTTCTCAACCGGTAGAACAAAATTATACAGGATGGTGGCGGTTAGAGATGAACATAGGGATTTAACATGGGATTTTAGTTTTTTGCAATTTCCTGCTCTCCTGTTTATTTTACGGCAAAAACTGTAGAGTACAAAATTGTTCAGGATTAAAAATTGCATACAAAAATGTATTTACATTTATTACAATGTTTTTGGTTTCTTCACAATTTTAAAAAGAAATTTCAAAATTTCTGTTAATTTGTAGCAATAGCCATGATTTATAACTCAAATGTTTAAACATAATATGTCATTCAATATCTGTCAAATTTTCGAAATTTTCTCTAATAAAAAGTTAATTTAATAATGAATGTTTATTCGAATGAGGTAAGAGTTTTCATTATAAAAAATTATTATGGTGGAAATAGTTTTAGAAGAATACGTGATTTGTTGCTGTGAACGAAGGTAATGAAGGAAATAATAATAATAGAAGACGTCATAACGAAGTGAATGAAGAAATGGTATTGGCTATGATAAATCAAAATTCTACGTATAGTATATTGGTATATTATTAAATGGTATATCTAATAAAAAATGCGTATTAAAATTAAAAGTTGTTTTTATTTAATTTTTAAGTTAGATTAACGCATGGTTGACGTTTATAAAAAAAATTAATTCCATGGCTATTGCTACAAATTGTGAAGAAATTAAAAACATTATAATAAATGTAAATACATTTTTGTATGCAATTTTTAATTCTGATCAATTTTGTACTCTACAGTTTTTTCCGTAAAATGAACAGGAGAGCAGGAAATTGCAAAAAACTAAAATCCCATGTTAAATCCCTATGTTCACCCCTAACCGCCACCACCCTGTATATTTTTAAATGGCACCCTACATAATTTTTTATCCCTTTAAATGGAATATTATTTTCTGATTTCAACGATATAAATATAACATAGGGTTGTATAACAATTATTTCGAGAAAAATGGTATTATAAACTAGAAATAATGTAATAAAAAATTGGTTTACTACTAGCGTAAATAGGCAACAGACTGTTTATTGAATAGCCTATTGTAATATTAACCGTGTTCCTTCGGGTTGTGATTTTGTGAATCCTGGTTAATTTAATCGTTATCCTTTTGAAACAGGATTTAAAAATTATAGCAAGAAAACAACACAATCTAGTGTCAAATGTCAATGTTATATGCAGACTAATGCAAAAAACTATCCTACTTTATATTATAAATAATCAACTGTCTAGTCTTATAGTCAGAATTAAAAATGGATTATATTGAAGTAAAAAATAATGTTCTTGGTAAGGAATATGAAGTATGTTTATTTCAAACAAATCTTTATGTGGTTCATTACACGCTTTTGTAGAAAAATCTTATTTCCCTTAATGCCAGAAACCCCACATTCGTAAATTTCTACGCTCGAAATAGTATATTTTCAATTTGTTCTGAACTGAATCCACGTATTTCACTCAAAAAGGTTGATTCTGAAGGGAAGGGCGAATGTTGTCTAGTGATCACAAAATGAGAAATTGGGGATAACGAATAGGAAACGTAAAAACATTATTCTTCTTAATTATTATCACTTTTATCATTTAGATCACGAATCACAGCCCGAAGGAACACGACTATTATAACATTATTTTTAATACCATTTTTCTCGAAATAATTGTTATACAACCCTATACCACATTTATATCGTTGAAATCAGAAAAAAAATTCTCTATCTAATGGGCTAAAAATTATATAGTATACCTTTTAAAAAATATAATTTTGTTCTGCCGTTTGAGAACCACTAGTCGAATTTTTAGTTTATTATTAATAAATTAGCCCTTTATTCTTGTTCATTTCTTGTATATAACATTTTTTTCTAAAGTCATTAGTTCGCCCAAAAAAGCGCTGGTTGTTTTAAAGGAAACACCATATATATAATTATAAAGCTTATTTCAATTTTTCTCACCGTTTTTCAGGCGAAGGAGATACTTCTGAAGATACTATGAAATTCTCCAAGAAAGAGGACTCCGGTGGTTTCTGATTACCCACCGATGTTGGTGGTTTGCTTTGTAATTGTTCACTAAAATCCAAATGTCTTCTAACAATGTAACAAACATTATAATCCAACATAAATAAATAATATATCTTACCGGGTCACTTTCAGTGGAGTGTGAAAGACTGTTGGAATAGCATCAGGCTTCAATGTTTTATTCACACCACCAAAGTCGTTGAAACAGTCTTGAGAAAAATGTTTTGAGCACAATACATTAAATTTCCCAAGAACAAAATGAGTTTTTCTGCCTTGCATCATAGCTGTTAGCCATACATTTCTTCTGTCAGGGTCAGAAGGAAATCTAAAATAGAATGACTTCATTAAAAAGAGAACATCTATAACGAGCTTCTAAACTTACCTATGAAACGATACTTGTCCTCCTTTTACATATTCAGAATTACAGTGAAAAGCTACGCAAGTTCGAACCATGATAAAGCCAAAAATCTGAAAATACGATAAAATATATTAGTACTGGATATGCACAAAAAATATTTCAATTTTTATAATAAACGGAGTCGAAATTAATAAAAAATTACCTTGCTATTAACAATATTTAATTTCCGCAGACATGGAACCACAAACAGAAATAATTTATAAGTATAATCAATACAATTATACTTTTGCCCTAAAATATGTAAAATAATATATTACACTCATTTATAACAATAATTTATAACATACTCACTTGAAAAAGATAGATTTAATTTGTAAGTATAATCAGCAAAGTAAATATTACACTTAAGTTGTCCTGCAATATATAAAATCCCCGGATTAAAGAACAGAATAAATTTACTTCCATAGTAAATTTATTTAAATTTGTCGAATATTTTCATCTCTGGTTAAACTATATGTTAAATAATTATCTATTATTTCCTTGTACAAAGTAAAGGAAGTATTGTAATCGCGAAAAATTTCGGTTTTGAGATTTCAAGGGAAATATCCATTTTGACCATCCCTGAATCCATTCTGACTAATTTCGTCGTGACGTCTGTACGTACGTATCTCGCGTAACTCAAAAACGGTACGCCGTAGAAAGTTGAAATTTTGTATTTAGGACTGCTATAACATCTAGTTGTGTACCTTCCTTTTTGGTCATTACATAACTTCCAGAAATGGTACTTTATTTGAAGCCTATAATAGATTTTAATGAAAAACTATATTAAAATATAATCCAAAACTTTTCAAATTTGGTACATAAGAATTTTATTCAACCAAAATCTACTATGGAAAATTGGGAAATGATCGGACATGCAGTCTAATGTAAATAATTTATTTCCTGGCCTACGTTTCGACTGTTACTACAGTCTTCCTCAGGGCTATATCATTGACCATTTCTAGCCCTGAGGAAGACCTTAGTAACAGTCGAAACGTAGGCCAGGAAATAAATTATTTACATTAGACTGCGTGTCCGATCATTTCCCAATTTTCCATTCTGCTACCAGTCGATCATCGTACTCCACATAAAATCTACTATGTTATTCCAATTGACCTAAAAGTCTTATATACTAAATTTGAAAAGTTTTAGATTATATTTTAAAATAGTTTTTCATTAAAATCTATTATAGGCTTCAAATAAAGTACCATTTGTAGAAATTATGTAATGACCAAAAAGGGAGGTGCACAACTAGATGTTATAGCAGTCCTAAATACAATATTTTAATTTTCTACGGCTTACCGTTTTTGAGTTATGCGAGATACGTACGCACGTACGTACGTACAGACGTCACGACGAAATTAGTCAAAATGGATTCAGGGATGGTCAAAATGAATATTTCCGTTGAAATCTGAAAACCGAAATTTTTCGCGATTACAATACTTCCTTTACTTCGTACAAGGAAATAAAAATTAGATGTTAATGTCAAATTACGTCAAATACGTGCAATTTTGTAATTGAGTCTATACTGCATATTAGTCTTACGTACAAAGAAGTCGTGTGGTGTCCACATCAGATTTTTCTTAAAATCTACATATAACCAAAAATATAGCACCGATGTGTCAATTTTTCTTTAACTAGTAGTTAATTTAACAGATAATTTAACCAGAGATGAAAATACCGGGCCTTAACATTCATATTTGAATAAAACTGATTAATTTTACAAACATTACTGTCAAAAGTGTAAAAACTCTGTCATTTGAAGAAATTAATTTGATCTACTTTTGAAGTAAATTAATATATCGTTTATAAAACAAATCATTAAAACAACTTTAACTTACTTAAAAAAGACAGATTTAATAATTTATAAGGTTTGATTTTGAAGAAAAACCAACGCGTCACTCACAAAACCACTGCAACTACAAAACAAAATCTCAAGACCAAGGAGGATCTCAAAACAAAATACACTGGTGACTGATGACAGTGATGACTGAATGCCTCTACCCTCTACGTGGCCTCTAGTGAACGTTCAAACTAGACTCTGGCACTCTACGTGGCCTCTATTGAGAAATACTCGAACTAGACAAGACATATCTCTATCTCTAGTTTCTCTGTCTGGCCAGCCGAAATGGGTTAGAATAGTGTGACGTCAGAGTATAGCGCGAAATATGAAGCATTGTCCTAAGCAAAAACGATACTTTCAAAGTAGACTCTATTGACAGAACACATAAGGGTCAGTATTTAAAGGCTTGTAATTTGATGCTGATATTATTGTTATTATGAAGAAGTTAACTTTGAGATATTAATAACATCAAATTGTAAACATTTTCTATTACTTCGTAATACAATATATACACATTAATAAATAACAAAGGTTTTATTTCAAATTGAAATCAACTCTGCACATTCTGAACTACAGAGTAACAGGTTTGCGCAGCTTCAAACATATCCGAGAGTTTACCGACATACCGACTGAGATTTTGTTTGTTAGCGTTTTTGAGGATTTTCAAATCAGTTCTTTTCAGAACTTTAGATTTATTCTTTTTAAGTTTAAGGTACGTATATAACTCTGTCTATCCACATTAATATATTAATAATATGTCATGTTCTTAGGGTTCTGTAACCTAACAATGGTTCGCTGTCTTTCAAATGGGCTCTTCCGGCCGCTTCATGCTATGTTTCACGAACATCTTTGAGATTGAACGAACATGTAATTCCATGCAAAGTTTTTTAAAACTTAAATAGAATAATTGTTATTATAAATTAGGGTAATATGTTTTGTTTAACTGAAAGGGTAATATTCAAACTTAACTGAATGATAGCTTAAATAGCTAACTTTTCTCAAGTAAGATATTGGCGACGAAATGAACTGTTCACTTTGAAAGATATGTTTACCGGTAGGACAGGAGTTTAAATGAAGCGCGCCGCATATGAAGTAATTACTGAACTACCCTATCAAAACATTCAGTGAGGAAGGATAGGAAATGTTTTGTTTAGTTATATTTGGTCGTTGTGTGTATCCACACCAAAGCGTCAGTTCTGGGTTAGGATTTGTAACAATGTACTCCACATCAGACGATGAAGAGTCACCTATATTTATACCCTTAAAATCAAATGCCTATACTCTATTCCATTTAAGCCATTCAGTAGATGGAGCTGGAAACAGCGCAAACTTGAAGTAGCCGAAATTACATTGGGTAAACTTGTCTCTCGTATCCAATTTCAGCCAATCAGAGAGGTCAAAACTATTCCCTATGCTCTGTAATACTGAATGGCTTAAATGGAACAAGGTATACTCATTAATTTACCAAGAAAAATAAAAGAAAGTGGATTCATTCAAAATGAGTATTTTATTACCATTTCTATTTTTCTGTAAATGTCATAATGAAATCATTAGGCTTGGAAATAATCAACGACAGCGACAAAAATCGTGCATCCAGCGAATTTAAACAAATCGCTGTAGTTTCGCGGACGTTTGCGTGATAACTTCGCGCCAGTGTGGAGTATGTCGTCTATCACTTGCCGCTGCGTACTTTCAGTCGACAATTTCGAAAAGCGAAAGTTTCTCTATTCGCTGCGAATATTTCGCGTTAGTTTGGGAGAGCCTTAAATCACTGCAGTTTCACGGATGCCTGCGTGATAACTTTGCGCCAGTATGGGGTCTGTCATTTCATTTGTCGCTGTGGGCTTTCAGTCGACGACTATTCGGAAATGCGAAAGTTTCGTTATCGCTGCGAATATCTCGCGTTGACTTGGGAGAGCCTTTAATTTTGACATTTGGTGAATAAATGAACGATATTTTTTTTTCTTGTAAGTTTTTTTTCATGTTTAACTACTGGGACATATAAATAATCAATAAAACAAACATTAAAATTCAAAAATTTTAAGCGCCTGTTTACTCTTCTGTTAATTCATTCCATTTATAATTTGTTTCTATTATGTAATTTTAAATTTGGCGCGTATTTTGCCTTTTCTGCAAATGGCTGCCTTCCAATGGACTACTTGCGTGCCATTTTTTTATTTAATATTTTTGAAGAGACGATAAAAACTTGCTACCCATATTTTTTCTGTTGGCAAAATATTCATTAATTGGCCAGACAAAAATTAATGAAATTTTAATATTTAATGAACCTTTTCAATTTAACGGCTCTCTCTTTATATCGCTACAAATAGTAAGAAAATGGCGCGAACAACTGCCAGTTAGGCTGTCAAACGAAACGTCAAAAATATTGCAGTTATTAAAATACATATATTCTCGGTGAAAATTTACATCGTTTTGTAACTTCTTTCGGGATGTTTTTTAAAGTTGTCAAAGATTTTTCTCACATTTTAAGTGTAAATTTTTTAGAAACAAACGTCATAGATTTCAATTGTTCTTCCTATGCGCAGAACCCCATTGCGCATATCTTCTATCTCTTTAAATTGAATAGGTCCATTACCGCCATGTATGAAGTTGAATTACGCCGAACTAATGAATGGCCGTAAAGCAATAACATCGGTACGTCCAATAGCAACGGCATGTGCGGGTAATTTAAACATGACAGATCATCTGTTTGACGTTTGAATAATAGTTTGGAGATTAATATTTTCGTTTGTCATTTTAATCTTGTACGAGTATAAGCTAAATTAAAATCCTGCTTAACAAATAGAAATACGTAATAAAAGTAACAGAAACCACGCAAATTGTAAATAATAAAGAAGAGAGACAGTGACAGGAAAAATGAACTAATGTCAAAATCAAATTAAAACTCGCACTCGCTCGCCATCTACAGGTTACATTCTTAAATTGCATTCCTTTCTCCAGTTAAAAATAATGACGTCAAAGAAAATCTTCTTTCTTAATTTATTAAAAAACATAATTTTTTAAAAATAAAATTTATATTTTTACATTCGTTTACAACTTTACTTTAGATATTTAGTGATAGATTTCAGATTTTCAGTACCACGCAAGTAGCCTATTGCTTGCCCCACAGGTGACTACGTGCACAACATACAAGTTAGCAATCTAGTGTATATATTAATATCCTTCATCAGATTGCTCGGTCTGACTGATTTTTCTATTTTCTATTTTAGTCACTGATTCTCACTGGACTGTCAGATTAAGTAACAAATCAAGTGCATATCACTAAATCTCTAGTGCGCATGTGCAATATACACAAAGTTTACGCTTTGTCTTCATTTGACATCATTCTTTACATTGTTTACGCGTAGACGCACAACCCTGATTGATATACATTAAAAAAAACATTGAAAATTATGCTTTCTGTACTTGGAATTCGCTAGATCAGTGGTGCTTCAGGGAAATTAAGGGGGGGCGTGGAGGGATTGCTACAAAAAATAAAAATAACATGTATTTTTAAAATTAAAGTCAGCAGTCGCATAAGTTTGCGCGCTGTTTTGGTGGTGGCGTAGCCCTGAACTACTACTGCCGAACGTATCCGATTATTCTCGAACGACTCCGAATGCCATTAACATTATGTTTTGATTTACTGGCAATTTAAAACGTGCTTGTTGTGTTGTGTATCAACTTTCTGTGCTGTTAATAAAATGTCTAAGTCAAAATCTATTTCTAAGAAAAGATTGTACAATGAAGATTATATTAAATATGGTTTTACGTTTATGGATAAAAATGGAATTCACGTACCGCAATGTGTTGTTTGCCATTGCGTACTTAGTAACGGCTCTATGCGACCTGGACGACTAGAACGTCACTTATTATCAACCCATAGTGCACTGAAAGATAAACCAAGGGAATTCTTCTCTCCAATGACACAGTTAAACGTAGGATTGACGAAATGGCGCAAGATTTAAAGAAGCAAGTGGTAGAAAAATTGACCGCCTCTCCTTGTTTTTCCCTCCAGTGTGATGAATCAACAGATATTTCCCAAAGTTGTCAGTTAATATTTTATTGCCGGTTTGTCGATGATAAACGATTAATGGAGGAAATATTGTTCTCCAAAGCACTTAAGACGACATCAAAGGGCTCTGATGTTTTCTCTGCTCTGTGCGACTTTTTAATTGAAAATAATCTTTCCTGGAACAAAATAGTAGGGATTTGTACAGACGGAGCACCTGTAATGATTGGCTCAAGATCCGGATTCATACAATTGGCAAAAGAAAAAAATCCTCAACTAATAGGATCTCACTGCATTATCCACAGGCAAGCCTTGGCTTCTAAAACCTTACCAGAAAAACTCAACTGTGCATTAAAGGTAGCGATTAAAGTTGTCAATTTTGTGAAAACAAGTGCCTTGAAAACTCGTATTTTTGAGGCTCTCTGCAATGAACTCAATGCTGAGCACCAAAGTCTTCTTTTCCATACGGAGGTCCGTTGGCTCTCAAAGGGTAACATGCTAAGTAGGTTGTACGAATTGAAGTCAGAAGTGGAAATATTTCTTTTGAGTGAAGGGAAAGACGATCTCTATTCCTCGTTTACTGACAAATCATTTATTTTGGCCTTGGCCTATCTATCTGACTTTTTTGAGGCCTTGAACAATCTTAATCTTAAGTTACAAGGAAAAAACACAAATATAATGTCTTCTTACGATGTGATGAAAGGTTTTTTAGAGAAGATCAAGCTATGGAAGCGTCGTATTGAAAGTCCTACCATTAACTATTCTTCCTTTCCTCGTCTGAATGAGCTACTTGACGGAAAATCTGATGAATATGAATTAAAGGACCTCATTTGTTCACATCTCAATTCACTTCATGATGAGTTCATGCGTTACTTCCCAGATATTTCCTCAGAAGATTGGCAGTTCAAATTGATAAGAGCTCCTTTTAGTATCGAAGTTGATACTCTGCCGGACTATATTCAGGAGGAGACTATTGAGCTGCAGTGTGACACAAATGCCAAGGAACAATTTCGAACAATGACCCTTGAAACGTTCTAGATAAGCTACCAGAAAATTTACCCGAAAATTGCTAGGGAAGCATTAAAATTGTTAGTACAATTTTCCTCAACGTACTTATATGAGTCTGGGTTCTCTGCTCTTAGTAATATAAAATCGAAGCACCGTGAACGATTGGATGTGGCGAGTGACCTTAGGTGTGCATTATCGCAATTGACACCCAACATTAAAGCACTTATTAAAGAAAAACAATGTCAACCATCACATTAGTTTGTAAACTTGTGTATACCTATTTAATTCTATTTGCATTAAACGCTATTATTTTGTTATTTATTTTACACATTTTTATCCTGTTTAATTTTTATGTAGGCTATATGTTGGGGGGGGGGGGGGCGCACAGGATTTGCAGATCACCAAAAGGGGGCCTAGGCTCAAAAAGGTTGAGAACCACTGCGCTAGATCAATGGGGTATTCTAATATTTTTTTTTCAGAAACTTTTTAAATATGTATTACGTATAAAATTTGACTTTTACCGGATATGACATAGGAAGAACTGATGACATTTAGAAATGTTATAGAAACAGAAAACTTATAACCACATAAAACGTAACTAACACAAACACAAGACAGATTGCAGAAAGTGTTTCTCCAACACTACTTTGGAAACTACATATTTCACAACTAAAAATTATGTTGGAATCATTATCATTTCAACAAACCGTGTGGAATAATTCCGCACGGCTTTCGATAAATCCGAATTTGTTTAGCCGCACATTAGCGTGATATATTAAATATCTGGGATCGGTTGCTATGGTTACGTCTTTTTGTTTTTGAACAGTTTTGGAATTTTCTGTTAATTTTTACAGGATTCTGGAGATTTTAGAGCAGCAAGTTTATTTAAATAATAATATATTACTTAGAAAATTAATTGACATTTTGTAGAGAAAAATGTCAAGTGGCAATGAACATATACAGTGTGTAACACCAAAATTGACCACCGCTATTATTTTCTTTATTAGTATAGTTACAAAATAAATACTTTAGAATAAAGTTGTAGGAGACCAAGGAGAACATTCCATTAGAGAAGAAAATATTTTTTAAAACCAGTGGTTCTCAAGTTACCTCACAAAGTTATATTTTTTCAAATGGAATTATATTAATTTTTTATGCATATTTTTTTCTGAATTCAACCATGTATTAGTTTTATATCCTTCCATAATAAAAACATTGAGAAAAATCCAACTGAAATTTAAATAAATTTGATTTTTTTAGTTATTTTTCAGTAGGCTATGTATGAAAAACAAAACTTGGTATTTGTTAATTCGAATTATTTAGGATGGAAATCAAATAAAACACTATTTATAAAGTTATTAACAAATATTTGTTTCATTTTAATTTAAACTCTTTTTTTTTTCATACATAGCCTACTAAAAATAACTATAAAAATCAAATTTATTGAAAACTCAATTGAATTTTTTCAATATTTTTATTATGTGAGGATATAAAATAAATACATGGTTGAATTTAGAAAAAAATACGCTATCAAATAGGCATAAAAAATATCTATAATCCCATTTGAAAAAATATAACTTTGTGTATAACTTGAGAACCACTGGTTTAAAAAAATATTTTCTTCTTTCGTGGGATGTCCCCCTTGGACTCCTACAACTTTATTCTATAGTATTTGTTTGTAACTATAATAATAAAGAAAATAATGGCGGTGGTCGGTGTTGATGTTACATCCTGTAGATATATATGTACGCCACCAGAAATAAGGGAACTAATGATACAGTGGGCCAGTTATTACCAAATAAATAAAAAAAAGATATGAACGGTGCTATTATTACGAGAAATTACGGACTGACGTCAAAAAAAATATTTGAAATGACAATCTACATTCACAAACCGTAGTCCCCGCCTTCGGCTCGGACCAGAAACTTTTTAATCGTGTGGAATATGGGCCATTCCATAACTTGTTCTAGAATATACTATTCTTGTAAGTGATGTAGTTTATGCACAAAATTTGCTAAAAATGTCATCAGTCACTCATACGTCACAGACCACGTGGTATCTTTTTAGCACCAAAATGAATTACAAGAAAATTCATGACATTATTCGGTTATTTTTTAGCATAATCTACAATGTTATATCGTTTTTTACCTTAAATTTTACTACATTAGAATACCCCATTGCTTCTCTTCGGCGTATTGTACTGGCTCTTCTTGCATGTTCAAGTCTCTGCCATCTTTGTTCTACTGATTCTCTTTCCCTTCGTATTCTTGATCTTTTCGCCTCATTGCTGATACGGCCAATTAATTTTCGCTTTTTGGGTGGCATAGCGAATAGAGTATAGGGCTTGAATAGAGGTTTCCAAGTCTACGGCTTTTAAAAAAATACTTATTGGATATGATGGTAGAAAGATTTCGCAGGCAAATAAAAGAAGTAAGTGCTGTTTTATAACAGTTTTTGGTAGTCCCACAAGACGTCAGTGATGTTCACCAACACATAATTACGTTTATTTTGCATCAATATAGGATATCCTGTTCGAAATAATAGAGGCAAGGCATAAAAGCAAACAATGTTAGCAGTTATAGTATTTTCTAAAAGTTGTATAATTAGAAATAATGATCCAAAGACTGTTGCTGCACTAAACTTAAAAAACACACACTTTTTTGTTTTTTTTTTGTAAATTTACCCCTACTACGTTGCATTGGTCGTAAAAAGAAATTGATAAATGGATTTTGTAGGTAATTAAATTCTCTACAAGACTGATTTTGAGGACTTTTACGCTAAAATGAAGTGTTACCGAGTTATTGCGATGTAAAGTGGAAACTCAAAATTTTTCTAAGTGCGCAATGGGGTAGAATAGTGTGACGTCAGAGTGTAGCGCGAAATATGAAGTACTGTCCTAAGCAAAAACGATAATTTCAAAGTAGACTCTGCTGACAGAACACATAAGGGTCATAATTTAAAAGCTTGTAATTTGATGCTGATATGATTGTTATTATGAAGAAGTTAACTTTGAGATATTAATAACATCAAATTGTAAACATTTTTCTATTACTTCGTAATACAATATATACACATTAATAAATAACAAAGGTTTTATTTCAAATTGAAATCAATTCTGCACATTCTGAACTACAGAGCATCAAGTTTGCGCAGCTTCAAACATATCCGAGAGTTTACCGACATACCGACTGAGATTTTGTTTCTTGGCGTTTTTGGGCATTTTCAAATCAATTCTTTTCAAAACTTTGGATTTTTTCTTTATAAGTTTAATGTACGTAAATAACTCGGTCTATCCACATTAATATATTAATAATATGTCGTGTTTTTAGGGTTCTGTAACATAAAAATGGTTCGCTGTCTTTCAAACGGGCTCTTCCGGCCGCGTCACGCGATGTTTCACGAACATTTTCTAGATTGAACGAACATGCAGTTCCATGCAAAGTATTTTAAAACTTATATAGAATAATTATTATTACTAATTAGGATAATATGTTCTGTTTAATTCAAAGGTTAATATTCAAACTTAACTGAATGATAGCTTAAATAGCAACTTTTTTTAATTAAGTAAGATATTGGCGTCGAAATGAACTACTTAAAATTATAGTTCTTATTTGCTGTGGCAATAAGGTACACTTTGAAAGATGTGTTTACCGGTAGGACAGTATTTTAAATGAAGCGCGCCGCATATGACGTAATTACTGAACTACTCTATTGCCTTTTTTGGGAGCTTAGCTTCGTTGCTATGAATCGCGGAAAAAAACTTATCGTACCAATTTTTTTAGAAAATTTCATCCTCTACAAGTCGGCAAATAACTTTTTTTTCGCTGAAATTCACCAGGTAGAAGTTATAAGCGTAAAACTGAAAAAAGTGCCGATTTATGGTGGTTTTTATAAGATGGCGGAGGGAACGGTGGAAGTGGATTTGTGGAAATTTGGTTTTTTCTTTAACCAACCATTCTATACAACATATCAAAAATTCAGAACTACCCGACCTTTTGTAAGGTAACCCCTTTTTTCGATTGCGTATCGAAATGAAGGTTATTGCGTATCGTAATGACTTCATTATGAACGCAAAATATAAAAACGATATTAAAATACAATACGATGACGTATGCAGCATCTTTGGTTCGCCGTAGTTGTCCGCTATGAGCGCTAGTTTACAATGAAAACATGAACGTGTCTTCTATATTTGATATTGAAACGTCAAATTCAATGTCAAATCGCAAAAACAAAATTATTTGATTTTAAATATATGAATGTAAAACCTAGAAAATACGATAAACAGAAATTAAATTGTCGTCTCAAATGTCTCTTTTCTATGAAGCACGTTTTGGGCACGTCTGTTGATACCTAATTCGCACAAGTTGATTTTATGTACGACATAATGGCGGGAAGAAAATATTGCAGAAGTTATCATTTTTTTTCTCCGGTATTTTTTAAAATTTTACAAAATATAAAAGTAAAAACGCTTTAGATTTAATAATATTTTAACATATAAAAAAATCAAATATTCGAAAACTCTCCCATTTTGACATTCGTTCTTTAATATACTAATATGGCACATGTGTGTTATATTTGCTAATAAGTCATGCAAAAAAGTGTTAGTAATTTTCTTAAGTTTATATTTTCGTTGTCATTTTAATCTTGTACGAGTATAAGCCAAGTTAAAATCCATCAAAATCCTGCTTAACTAATCTAAATGCGTAATAAAAGTAACAGGCACCACGCAAATTACAAATAATAAACAAGAGAAAATTGTACTAATGTCAAATTCAAATTAAAACTCCCTCACACGCCATCTACATGTGACATTCTTAAATATGCTTCCCTTTCTCCATTTCAAAATAATGACCTCACAAAAATGTTCTTTCTTAATTTACTAAAAAACATATTTTTTAAAATAAAATTTATATTTTTACATTCGTTTTCCACATAACACTTAGGTATATAGTGATAGAAATCGGATTTTCAGTAACCCGCACGTAGTACATTGTATTTGAAAGCAAATACCTTAAATGATCCAGAAGGAGAATCTATTGCACGTGTGGATATAGCTGTTTTTGTTGAGGTTATTTCTGAATCGATATTCGCTGCCGATGTTGATGATTCTGGTTGAACAACGTGTAATGTCCTTCTACTTTGTCTTAATTTATACTTTTCAATATTTTCCTGTTTCCACTTCTTCGCGGAGTCTGTCATGTGGACTATTACAGTTTCCCTAAGTTTTGGAATAGCCTCTGGCTTTAGTTTCAGTTTTTCTCCAATTGTTTTATAATATGCCCAGTTTGACGCATCGTTTGGTAACTATAAATAATTATGTAATAGTAAATACCACCAATAATCATTTAAAAATTATGTAATTCTGATACATTTTATTTTTTATATAAATGTAAAATTATAAATTATTATAAAATTCAACATTTGATCTATTATAATTTGGTGGCAGCGGTGGGATTATTATCCCTATCGCTGTGAGTCCCTTAAAAATGGGTGACAGCGGTGGGATTTTTGCACACAGCACTGAGTTCTTTAAATCTTATTTCCCTTGGCATATTAATTAGTAATGAATAAAGAAATAAAGAAAAATATTTAAAATTAAAAAATATATATTTAAAATAAATATTATTTCAATGTATTTCATGAAATATGTTGACAATTGTTCTTAGGATGCACCTTAGGATGACAGCAGTGTTGTTATAGTTCTTAATTTGAATTCAAACAATACGATAATAAACGATTAGTAGGTTCGGGATGTTCCCAGAGACTATGACGTCACGCTTACAATAAATTAAGCATTTTTATTACAACAAAGTAATATTTCATCATTTTCTTTGTACTAAAAATCTTAATTTACAATTTCTTTGCACTGGTAGAATATAGTATTTTTTTGTTTCAATTCAAACTAATCTATTATTCACGAAAGATGGCTATTCAAGGTCATTTGTGAGCCGTCTGATATAAAATTACTTGCAGATAACTTCATTGCATTTCGTATGCATAGGCGTGCAACATGAAATATTTATGGACACATGTTAACTGAATAAATAAGAGTAATTTATTTGAAAATTATGTTTCTTTCTAAATAATGCCTTTCTGAAAGATTTATGTTCTTCACTTATGTTTTTGCAAAATTCAAAAACACAGACTTAACTATAAACCAAGGAATTATCATTTGATTTAAACGTCAACGCCATTGGGTAAATATTAGCACAGAGGGCAGTATAGTAGGTATCTGTAATTCTACGACATATGTCATTATTATTTATAGTGTGTTAGAAAGTAATGCCACTATTTACGAATACCTGTCACACCACATAAATTAAATAGACATAGGTCAAATAATCTTTCTCTTTCTAATACAAAATGTTGCTAAGCTACTGCTATAAAGTGATGTGTATTCTTTCTTCGAAGAAATAATTTTGAACAGTCATCTTTCGTGAATAATAGTATGCTCTGTTCCATTTAAGCCATTCAGTAGATGGCACTGGCAACAGCGCAAATCTGAAGTAGCCGAAATTACATTGGGTATACTTGTCTCTAATTTCAGCCAATCAGAGAGGTCAAAACTATTCCCTATACTCCACAATAATGAATGGCTTATATGGAACAAGGTATAAATAGCAACTAGCAACACTACTGTCATCCTAATGACATTCTCAAAATGGTTCATAAAATACATTGAAATAATACAGGGTCAGTCTGGGAAGACGCCCCCGCCCCCCCTTAACTTTTTTATTATAAGTAATAGAAAAATATTGTTCATATAAAAGTTTTAGTATTTTAACATTATACTATTTGGTGGCAGATGTAGATATTTTTTATAAAGTCAGGTTTACAAGATACAACTATCAACTTTTATTTTGTAAATAGCAACCTATTATTTATTTTACTAAAATATAAACCGCCCTTTTTTCTGTCTTTTCAGCGATGTATTAGTTTTTATCAATGTATTTGAAAAAATTCGAGAAAAATAAGATAATAGACCTTTTCAATTTAAAGAGATACACGATATATGCGCATTGGGGATCTGCGCATAGTACGAACAAATGGCGGGGGTCATGGATACGCGCTTGTCATAAGATCCATGGTGTTTGTTTCTAAAAAAAATTAGACCAAAAATGTGAGAAAAGTCCAAGACAACTTTAAAAAACTTCTTGAAAGAAGTTACTAAAGCTTTTATTGAAGCTAAAATGTCTAACGATGCAAATTTTCACCGAGAATACAGGTATTTTGATGACTGCAATATTTTTGATGTTTCGTTTGCAAGCTCAACTGGCAATTGTTCTTTCCATTTTACTTACTATTTACAGTGATAGAAAGAGATAGCTGTTAAATTGAAAAGATCTATTGAGATATATTAGAAATAATTTTTATTCAAATATTGTAGGTGGCAGTGTGAAAATTTAATTTAAAAGTTAATTTATTAATTTAAAAAAATACGTTAATCAAGTGACAATTAAATGTCTATTCTATTTTGTGCTTTTCATTGTTGTATTTTGTTTATTTTCACATAGCCACCTAGATTATTTGAATAAAAAATATTATTTCCCACATTTCTCAATATACCTTTTCAATTTAAAGAGATGGAAGATATGCGCAATGGAGATCTGCGCATAGTAAGAACAATTGAAATCTATGACGTTTGTTTCTAAAAAATTTACACGTAAAATGTGAGAAAAATCTTTCATAACTTTAAAAAACATCCCGAAAGAAGTTATAAAGGCTTTTATTTATTACACCGAGAATACATGTATTTTAATGACTGCAATATTTTTGACGTTTCGTTTGACAGCCCAACTGGCAGTTGTTCGCGCCATTTTCTTACTATTTGTAGCGACAGAAAGAGATAGCAGTTAAATTGAAAAGGTCCATTATCTTATTTTTCTCCATTTTTTCAAATACATTCATAAAAACTAATATATCGTTGAAAAGAAAAAAAATAGCGGTTTATATTTTAGCAAAATAATTATATATTGCTATTTAAAAAATAAAAATTTATAGTCGTATCTTGTAAACCGGACTTTATAAAAATTGCCATTAAGGGCCACTTTTACAATCATTAGATAAACCTCGTAGAACGCTATACCAGGTATAAAATTGGAAATTGTATTTTACAAACCTCGGATAAACATCAGATGGAACAAACACCAAGTATTTCTTATCCCATGGCAATCGGTCGTATAAACCAAACCTTTGATAACTTTATCCCTGGTTCTTATGGATACCACGTAAACACAAACGATGTTTTGTTATTCATACGTTTGACAGATGTCAATCAAGTATTTCAACATTACTGTTCGAATCAAAAATAACATTTATATCATCTAACATCGTGAAAAATGCAAATTAGAAGGTAGAAATAATAACAATATTGAATAGAAATAGTCTAACAAGATAATTTTATTGTGCCAATACCAACCTAAATTGATTTAACGTAATTCCTGGTATAACTATCTGACAGATAAAAATGCATTGTAAAAGACAGTCTTGTTTATCGAAGGTATAATTGCTAGGATAAAGTTATACCTCCGATAGCTATACCATAGTTTATCCATCAATTGTAGAAGTGGGCCTAAATAGTATATTTAAAATAATAAAACTTTTATAGGAGCTAATTTTTTTCTATTATACAGTAGGCATTTACGAAAATTCTACCGGTGAAATCTTACCGGTATATATCGGTAAACAGCTGTTTACCAGGTTACAGCTACCTAAATCGATATAAGTAGTAAACAGGGTAGATTTCTAACCTATGAAAAAAATTTGAAAGTTCGAAACAGATTTGAAATTTGACGTAGTTAACAAACTGTGCACAATCCTACTTCCAATTTCCACATTGAAAATATTTTCACTTTTAACGCGCGCGCTTCGCTTGGTATCACTACCTTTTTTGAGGTTAGATTCTCCATTTACTGCATTTACCGGCTAAATTACTTGATCCACAAATCATGGATCCGGTAAATGGATCTGGTACATACAGTACAATTTTCGAACACGGTAATTAATAACTACTCGTGTTTTCGAACGCAATTGGTTACATGTGGTATCTACCGGTAGAATTTTCGTAAATGCCTAGTGTGTTCAAAAAAATTCCTACCTCGGAGTAGGCTATGAACAGAGAAACGTGTGTCTGATCATTATTCAATTCAAAAGTCAAGTTGTCAAAATTGATCTTGAAATGTAATTTTAAAGAGAAAAGAATAAAGAAGGATTCAGTATATTGGCATTCGCCGTTTTCTAATTTGTTTCCATTTCTAAAATAAGATGCAGGAAGAAAAGCTTTGATTTCTTTACAAAACATTTTTGACAATATGTTATGTCAAATTGACATTTAATTAATTGACATACGTTTCTTTGTACATAGCCTACTGCGAGTTAGGAATTTTCTTGAACACACTGTAAAAAAAAAGTTAAAGGGGGGGGGGGCGTCTTCCTAGGCTGACCCTGTATTTATTTCAAACATTTTTCTTTATTTTTATTTTCATCACTAAATAACTTTACAAGGGAAAGAAGCTTTAATAAAAATAAATGAAAATATATGCCTAATGCTGATACCCCTAGAAATAACTCTTTTAAAAGCATAACCAACTCAACTACGACGTCACAAATAATTTCAGACATTCAAAAATTCATATTTCGCTTACTAATTCGAATTTTAACTTCGCGTTTTTACGAATATTCTTAGATTTTTATATATTACAAAAAAAATGGATGAATACCCCATTTACGTACATCAAAGTGATCTTCGCAGATATGCTTGTTTTTGCTTTTTGAAATTGGTTCATTTGGAGCAACAGATTTGTACCAATTGGATCTTCTTTCTTCATCTGTTGGAACGGTCATATATATTTTTTCAGCGTTATTTCGCGAATTATTTTTGCATGTAGGTACAAAACAATATTTTATTACAGAAACTGTCAATAAAACTATCACTATAAAAGTAGCGATACCCAGCAAGTAAAATTCACGTTCCCACAGATCAGACATTCCTAAAAGGAGAAACTATTTTTATACATTAATTTATCATAAATATTTATTTACTTACCTGGTGTTTGTATTGAATGTTCAATTAAAAATACACATAAAAAGCAAACACACTTGTTGAATCAGTAACCGCCCAGTCCCAGTTAACGTGGATCACACGTGGTGCAAGTCAATATAGGTTATGTGTGGGCTACTTTTATATTTTCCCGCGCTACATTTGTGTACAAGGTGTATTCCATTTGCCACTAGGATCATATCCAACTACTCTAAAAAAATCAGTTCAGTTCAGATAACACAGTTAATAAGAAATGGACCCGTTTATTGTGACGTCACGAAGGTTTCCAAACAAGAAAATGGCGTCTCCGTTGCTGCGGCGGATGCTTGCTAAAACAGGATTTGACATTTGGTGCTCATAACCTATAAGTTTGTTTGATATTGAAATGGCTCAGAAACATGTTATAAAGTTTTCTTCTGCTGTAAATAAATACTATCCTAACTGTTTATTCACGTATAGGTACTTCAGATAATAAACAATAGTGAGGTATAGGGCATGTTTTGTCTAGTATATTTGTGGTCGTTGTTTTAAAGTTTTATTCTGTTGTAAATAAAAACTAACCTAACTGTTTATTCACGTATAGGTACTTCAGATTTGGGTCTTTTGAAAATTTTAAAACTTATAAATGCCACGTTCACTATAATGATTGAAGTTAGTTGCGAAACATATCAGCATGGTGAAACAAATTTAAAATAAAACCTTAAAATATGCACTGTATAACTAACGAGACGTAACAAGTACTAATAGCAATTATATTTCTTTCATCTGTGCCTTTTAAAAAGCCTAAAATTTGAAGAAAGGGAAATCTCCCACTACTTGTTTCGCGGTAAATTTTAAATAACTTAGGAACCGTTACCAAGGCGGCAGTCATTTTCTTGTTCGGAAACCTGGCCTACGTCATCATTAAAGGGATCTACATGCAAATTTAACTATATATATATATATATATATATATATATATATATATATATATATATATATATATATATATACAGGGTGTATTTGCGAAGACGAACCCCCCCTTAACTTTTTTATTGTAAGGAATAGAAAAAAATGGCTCATATAAAAGTTTTATTATTTTACATATACTATTTGATGGCAGATGTAGATATTTTTTATAAAGTCAGGTTTACAAGATACGACTATCAACTTTTATTTTTCAAATAGCAACCTATAATTATTTTAATAAAATAGAAACCGCCATTTTTTTCTCTTTTCAACGATGTATTATTTTTTATTAATGTATTTGAAAAATTTCGAGAAAAATTAGATAATTATGAAATAATTTTTACTTATATACTAGGTGGCTATGTGAATATAAACAAAATATTTATTGTTTTTTGACTGAATTTTATTATTTTTTGATTGAATTTGTTGTTTTAGCTTGTTAAGTTGTAAAACATTGTTACATTTTGCGTATTTTCACATAGCCATCTAGGATATTTTAATAAAAATGATATCTTAATTATCTTATTTTTCTCGAATGTTTTCAAATACTTTTATAAAAAATAATACATCGTTGAAAAGAGAAAAAAAAGGTGGTTTCTATATTATTAAAATAATTACAGGTTGCCATTTGAAAAATAAAAATTGATAGTCGTATCTTGTAAACCTGACTTTATAAAAAATATCTACATCTGCCATCAAATAGTATATGTAAAATAATAAAACTTTTATATAAGCCATTTTTTTCTATTCCTTACAATAAAAAAGTTAAGGGGAGGTTCGTCTTCGCAAATACACCTGTATATATATATATATATATATATATATATATATATATATATATATATATATATATACATATATATATATATATACATATATATATATATATATATATATATATATATATATATATATATATATATATATATATATAACCATAGTAATTGGTATAAATTATGAGAGCTAATTTGTATTGAATAGTACAAAAGGTAACTGGTTATTACTGATTTTTGTATAAAGAGAGGATATCTAAAACGGAGGTTACATATAATATATTTGCAGACTTCCCATCAATAAAATACGAATATTCTCAACAATATCTAATAAAATTGATTTTTCCATCATATAATGTACGTATTTCAATAATACAGTGTCCAGGATAACTTTTCCAACATGGGC
This sequence comes from Harpalus rubripes, assembly GCA_963082715.1. NCBI lineage: Eukaryota > Metazoa > Arthropoda > Insecta > Coleoptera > Carabidae > Harpalus > Harpalus rubripes. The sequence goes on from OY720465.1 coordinate 30,051,881, forward strand.
ATCTCGAGAACTATAAGAAATACAAAATCGGTTAAATTAGACAAAAGTTGCCCCATTAGGAGACCATTTTAATGGTGTTTTCTTATTTGAGAAAAAATACATAGGTCACTATACATTGGCGGATATGTAAATTTTGCAGTTTTTATTCTTGCAAATATCTTCCAAATGTGAAATAATAGTGGATTTTAATATGCACATCTTTAAGGCACTTTATTATGTTCTTTCGAATGGCGATGCTCAAATATTTTTATCACTATTCGTTTCCGAATTATGATGTTAAAGTTTTAATTTTTATATGGACGCCATATTGGATAGTTGCACCATTGAAAAGAGATTTTTTTAGCTTTCCAGCCATGTATAATTTGTCTAATTTAACCGACTTTGTATCTCTTATAGTTCTCGAAATGCCCATGTTGGAAAAGTTATCCTGGCCAGCCTATATAGTATTATTTTCTGGAATAAATATTTCTAGTTGATTTATTATAAAGTATCTTAAACTTCCGCATAATTACTGATCTAACAACTAACTTATCTGCCAGAAAAGGTGGATCACTTCCAGCTGAACCGAATCAATTATTTCTGTAGTAGGAATGAAGTGATATCAAGTGATCCCGACAAATAGAATGACAGATATCTGAACCGGTTCAGAAAATGCAAGTTTAAACTGATCCAAGTGGCAAATGGAATACTTGCTAAATTCACTTGACACAACTGTTTCTATATTATAGTTTATCAGGCTTTCTTTCTTGCTGGAGCTAGCCAAGGTCTAGCTGGGGTTCTTTTGCATTTTTCTGCCGTTATATAAATTTTTATGCAAAATTAAAAAATATGGGACCAATATTTTTATCTCTACATTAACATATAAAAAATCGTGAAAAAACCTATTGTTCAGCAATGGTATGTGGTATCTATGGTTACCCACTAACATTGTTTTAATAATAAAAATCATGCAGTAACAGGGGTCAATAATTTCCTATAGGGCGCGAGCAGACACGTGACTCGAGCGAACTTGACGTGCTTGGAATCAGCTGATTTGTGTGTGCATGCCATTTTGACAAGAACAACGTCACTTTGACAAGACCAATGTTTTGACGTGGTGTTATTTTGATTTTGAACTGGTAAAACGTTATTAATTTATAATTTTCAGGCAGTAAAACACATGAAATTAAAAATAATAACTTCTTAACAGTTCAAAACTAAAATAAGTCAAAACATTGTTCTTGTCAAAATGACATGCGCATACCAATCAGTTGATTTCAAATACGTCAAGGTCGCTCGAGTCAGCTGATATGTGTGAGCGTGTCACTTTGAGAAGAACAATGTCACTTTGACAAGACCAATGTTTTGATTTAATTTAATTTTGAACTGTTAAAAAGTTATTTTTTTCAATTTCATGTGTTTTACTGCCTGAAAATTGTATAATATTAACATTTTAGCAGATCAAAATCAAAATAAGTCAAAACATTGGTTTTGTCTAAGTGTCATTATTCTTGTCAAAGTGACACGCGCACACAAATCTGCTGATAAAAGTATTTCAACGTCGCTCGCGTCAAGTGTCTGCTCGCGCCCTGTACATTAACATAACCCATTAATGGTCAACAGAAAAATTAGATTTTCCAATTCAGTAACGGCCAACCATTAATCGCCGTCATTAACACACTTGCTAATTAAATAACTATTATTCCATGATAATTTTTTTAGGTTAGTAATACAAATATCGAGAAAAAAATTGTTACATTTTTGCATTATTTTCTTCCCGCCATTACGGCGTACATAACATTAACTATGTGCGAATTAGGTCTCGATAGAAAGAGACAGAAGCAAAACATGGTCACCTATTTCTGCTTACATTTGACACTTGACAATTTAATTTCTGTGTTTATCGTATTTTTTAGGTTTTACGTTTAAATATTTAAAATCAAATAATTTGCTTTATGCGATTTGACATTGAATTTGACGTATCAATATCAAATATAGAAGACATACGTTCATGTAAGATACCGCATAATCGTGTTGCGGGCGATTTAACTAACGATAATTTTAATATCATTTGTACAATAAATAGGCTATATTTTATTACATTTATTGCATTGTAGTATTGCAGTAATGTGGAAAAATCATTACATTTCAACATGACTAAATTCCCCATTATTCAGTAATGTGGTAATGGTATATGATATCTATGGTTACCAGGGTTGGCAAAAATCATGATTTATTTTAAAAAAATCAAAAATCATTGATTTAAAAAAAAATCAAATAAATCGTGATTTTTTAATTTTAAAGATCTGATAAACAAAACCCAAATCTTTAATAAAACCCCAAAGACTGCATTTGAATTTTTTCTTAAACGTACCTATGCTCTGTTCCATTTAAGCCATTCAATAGATGATACTGGCAACAGCGCAAATCTGAAGTAGCCGAAATTATATTGGGTAAACTGGACTCTTGTCTCTAATTTCAGCCAATCAGAGATGTCAAAACTATTCCCTATGCTCCGCAATACTGAATGGCTTAAATGGAACAAGGTATAGTATATAACGCGTCCACGTACGCGTACGTCTCTTATATGAAAATTAAAATAATAATATATTATACGCAGAACGTATTTTTGTTGTTATTTTAATAATTTTGTAGCGAATAAATAAATTTTTATTATAATTTCATTTTTTTTTCAACATTGATAAAAATCGAAGATTTTTATTTAAAAAAAACAGTTGTTTTAAATCAAGATATAAATCAAATAATTTATGTCAGGCCAACCCTGATGGTTACCCACTAAAATTGTTTATTAATAAAATCATGCATTAATAGGGGCTATTAATGAATGATTTTCAATACATACCCCTTAACTACCTGGGTCTTAATACGTGCACATAAGTACCCTGATCATTTTCGTCGAAACTCGAATCATCACTTTGTACATCATAATACCACCGCACAACTGTGGGTACGTTCGGCATTGAAATCTACGGATTGCTCAGAGCTCATAGGTCACGTGACGGATTTCACAGATGTTAATGCTAATGCCGAACGCTCCAGATTCATATGTTAAGCGGGAAATTATAATACACAAATATGCAACTAGGAACAGGAATAGTACAGGAGTAAAACGTGTATTAATGAATTAATAGTTTTTCACATAAGTGTTAAAATATTATATTTTATAAGTTTTCTTAGTAGGTAATAATGAAATTATGTTTCAGTAATAATATAATGTATCTTCATTATCTAATTATCATGTACTTGATTCACGGTACAAGCTTTATGAAAAAGGTTATATGAATATTGTAATTTGCACAAAATATTATTTCTAACTTCCCTGTATTCTACATCTTTATGTTCATTTTCAACATGTTTTTGTAATGTTTCTATAAAACATGCTTTAACTGTAAATGAACATAAAGGACATGTAAATAAATTGTTGTTCATATTTAAAACTTTTTGCTATAAATGAGTCAAAATATCTTAGAACTATCAGGCGAGAGCGCGGTACAGAATTCTGAGAACTACCCTCCGCCTGAATTGTTAGTTTTTAGGCGGAAATGAAATTTTTAACTGATCTGCCACATGACAGTTGAGTTAAAGACTTATACGCATGCTCAGATTTGAGAGCTCCGTGTGCTCGGCGCTTGGTCACCGAGCACACAGAGCGAGCTCAATATGCTTAGCGAGTTTAATGCCGAACGCTACAGATCGCTCTAATGTCAAATATCAATGCCGAACGCAATCGACGGCTCTGAGCGCTCAAAATGTTAATGCCGAACGTACCCTGTATCTTCAAAATGTTTATCGATAAAGCTCTCATTGTTTTTTCGCTATTTCATACCCATCCTCGTCCGGTCAGAGACCACTCAAATTTTTCTATTATTTTCCTAAACCTGTACACACTCCTATCGATTGACGGACTTTAAACGCTAAACCAACATGGTCTACATAAGAATGAAACCCTTAGCGCAAAGCTTAGCGTAGATGGCAGTATATGGATATTCTCCTAAGTACGTATTACAATGTACAGACTTTTGTAAGAATACACAGATATTATTGTGTGTAATCGCGACTTTTCATGGTTGTGGCACATTATATAAATACAAAATATACAGTAGGTTCTATAAAACAAACGTTTTTAACAAATACGTAGTCTAAATTTATTATTTTTATTTTAATTAATAGTTATATAGCCCAGTAGCGAACCTATCGGGAGAAATATTGTGCTAAGGCTCTCATTCCAGATACTCTGAAGGTGATAGGAGTTAACAGTGGATACATATATTGAATTTGTCTGTTGTCGTAACGGTCTGAGAGGCCGGTCATCGGAAAAAGTAAATTAAAGCAAAATAGGAAAAACTGTATGAAAAACACGTATTACAATGTCCAATTGTAACATTTATCTTTTAATATGCTATTCGCAATCGTAGATAAAATTTCCCCTCTAGTGACGCAAATCAGTACTATGGAAAACAATCGTACAAGCGCCATATTGAATAAGTGATATTTTTTCCAAACGGTGTAAAGAAATTATTTTGAATACGTTGAGGAAGAGAAACGCATAAATGTTCCCCTAATTATTCCATTGTCGTCTGTAGAAGATGTAAGTATTATATTTTGAGGTTCGTTTTCACATGACAGATCTCAGTTCTTTATTTCTTATGCACTTATTTATGAATATTATTAAATTTTAAAGAGTTTGTACTGCTTTGGATGTGCCACATGTGACGGTAAATAATATCAAAAATGAATTCAAACGTGGATAAATATCGTCCCCAAAAATATTAGTCATCCGTCAAAAATCAATTCGAAACGTTGCAGTCTGCAGTTCGACTTATTTACTATTTACATGTGTGGTTAAAGTTAATTGCTTTTTAAGGCCCTTTTCATAATAAATTTGAACTATTATAATTAAATTAAAAATTATTATTATTTGTAATCAATTAATGTATTAATTGCTGTAAACAATTCTTATTATTTTTGTAATGAGTTATAATTAAAAATAATAGTATATTGTGTTATTAGGAGTAAAAGTGATACTTTGTGTGGCGAGCATGGAAGTTTGCACGACGAGCGAAGCGAGTCGGACAATTGCATGCGAGGCACACAAAGACACTTTTACTCCGAATGACACATTATATTTTTTTTTTCAAACGCACATATTTAAATGAAATAATTTAAAACTTGACGTTATTAAAAACATTTTCCGTGAAGTAGGCATTTCAATTGCTCTGTTGCTATGGATACTTTCGTGTGTTCAGTTTTTGTTATAAACATTCAAGTGAAAATTTTCACACTTTTACGTTTTGACGTTTGAAAAGAATTGTATAATTTTATATCCTCTTTGTGTGAAATTGAAAATGTTGCAATTTGAAAAATTAAAATGTACACCTCCTGAAATTGTGGAATTAGAGAAGGCTGCTATTGATAAATTGTTCCCAACTAAGTCTAGCAAGTTCTGTGAAGCGGTGTATAAGAGATTTCTTCATTGGTGTGATGAGAAAAACATTAAAAATTATTCTCGGCATACTTTTCGGAAATGGCGAATCAATGTAAAATGAAAAGCTCAACTATGTGGTCACAATATTCAATGATAAAATCAATGATAAACATTAAACATGGGATAAATATTGGCAATTATTTAAAACTTCATGCTTATGTTCTTATTTGATGTTTCGGATGAGAAATATTTGGCGATATTCCCATACTTTTCTTCTTTATTTAAGGAATGTAATTCATTCATTTTGTTAATCTTGTGCCTAAATTTTACATTTCTATCTATATTTCAATTCATCTTCCTACAATATAATCTTTTTGTAACACTTTAATTCGAAGTATTCTTACCTTTATTACCGTCCCTGTTATTGTAATCTGTACGTCTACTGTACTTTAATTATATTATTTGTTATTTCGTTAAAAGTATGTAAACTGTCTATATTTCATTTTATAGGTTATCAATTTAAATCTTATAAGTCAGTAACTTTATTCTTAGGTTATCTAGTGAGTTATAGTGACATTTAGGGCGATAATACAGATTTCTATTGTACAAGTTACTTCTTATTGGCTGATTCTATATAGTTTCTATGGATATTTATTTATTTTATTTCTACGCCGCCGGAGTAGAAATAGCTTATTTCTACGCCGGCGGCGTAGAAATGAAACTTCTACTTTGTGAATCAAGTCGCAAAAGATGCCATTTTTATGACGTTTGAAAAAAAAATAATTTTCATTATATACCGTTCATATTATTACAAATTTAAAATACATAAACGATGATTAAATTGTAATGAGGGCATAATGAAATATTATGCCCTCCCATAATACCCCGGTTGTTACACATATGTTTATATACACCGTATCCTAGCAATAAACAGCTCATAATACTTTAGTGAGACAAAAAAAAAAATTGTTCGTTTTTTTGTTTAAATGAAACAAGCATAATTTAATTTATCGATCTGTATCAATAAATTATTTTTTATTTACATTTTTGTTGTATAAAATCGTTTTAAAGTGACATTTTTAAAAAGTTGGAAAAAATAGCCATGTTGTGACGTCAGCGTTTCACACTGCAAGTTCACTCATTTCATACAGCCTTATTATATCGACAAAGAATTTCTAAAAGAAAAAAATATATAGGCTACAAATTGAAATTTACATATCTAAATATTTGATAGAAATGCTATAATATATTAATGTAACATCATTCTATTCATTTTTATAAATATAATTTTTATTTGACCTGATGTTATTTACGTATCACTTAGCTGCTGGTCATTAGTCATTCGTTTTTACTTTTTCGTCTGATTAACATATATCTACGTTATTCGTTGTGTATTCGTAGAATTTCGTTACTGTTGCTTTGTTGCGTATCAAATCTGTATTTTTCAATACAAACAGTAACTGTTTTTCGAGTTTTTTTGTATCACGCGGTACTATTAAAAATATTTTCTCACTATTTTCGCTAATATTTTGGCACGATGGCACAAAACAGCGTTTCGCTGACATGTATACTTTCGTAAATTTCAGGTTATTTTTATATGTCACTTTGACGTTTAACCTAATGTGACAATCGAAATGGCCGCGTTGATGAAACGCTGACGTCACTGGGCAAGGGACGAAACGGAGAAAATCAGCCGCGCTTTGAACAATGTCATTTTTAATTGCAAGTTTTTCAGTATTAAAGATCGATTTGAGGAAATTAAAAAATACAGGTCTATTATTTTTCATTACTCTATCGATTAAAGTTAAAAATGAAAAATCGTGCATGACCTCATTGCCAAAATCGAAAATTTTTGTGGGGCTGTGCCTGAATTTTGGCCAAAGCATTCCCTAACATCCTGTATTTTCAGAAAAGAAAATATTGGATGTTCTATTGATCTCAATATAATCTATGAAAAGAACAATAATTTTATTTACCTTCACTGCTGTACTACTAGTTGTGGACGTAGACCCAAAAAGTGTATTTTTTAGATCCCTTAAGTATTTTGACTTGTCAAACGCAGGCACTAGACTCGATGTTTCTCGTGGAAAAATATTCTTGTGTGGGACGATCTCTGGTTTCATACGTTTATATTTTCCTGTTATTTTGAATTTCACATAATTATCCAAGTCTTGTTCAACCTGCAATTAGAAAGAAATTTTAGGGTGATACCGCGAAAACGAACTATATATAGCAAATATCTGTGTTATTAAGGGAGATACGGATTTTTCTCAAATAACCAAATTTACTCTAGATAACATGTCTAGAAAATAGGATTTATAGTGATGTTTTTTCTTCTAATATCTAGGATAAGAAGAATATAGAGTAAAAAAGAAAATGTAGTCTCATAAATAAAAATTACATTAACAGTAAAAGAAAGATTATTTGTGCAGAAAAAAAGTTAACAAATGTCAAAAAATAAGTTCTCTATTATAAATAAATTTATTATTTAAGTACGTTTTAAAATTTAATATAAGTTGTGGTTCTAATCCAAAATTAGATCTTTCTGGTAACGTCATATACGGGATGTTAATTAAAAAGCGGGCCATAGGCGTTTAACATGGGAAATCAGTTTTTCTTTGCGCAAAAGTTCAAAAAATGTTGGTAATGGTAACGTATGTCCTTTCTCTCTACCCTCTTCATAATTTATTTTGTCTAATAATTAAATTAAACATGCTTTTGTAACTTTAAAAACCAGTAAAATTTGAAATCTGACAGAATTGAGATTTCCCCCATTCTTTCTTCGAATAGATTTCAAATTCTGCTGGTCTGGAGCAGTAGAATTCGTAGTGGAGAAGACTCATCTATTTTTGTTTTATAATATAAAATTTTATATGTATAAGGGTAGCAGAATTTGTTGAGATTTTGTTTATTATTTACAGATTTATAGTTACAATTTTGTACAGATTACAGCCATAATTTATTTACTTACATTGAAGTGATCTTCACAAACAAAAAGTGTAGATTTATGCGAATAACTCGTTTTTCCCACTGCTGTTAACCACAAATTTCTTTTTACTGGTTCACGTGGAACTGTGAAAAATAACTTGTTCGGATTACTCTTCGCAGTATTTTTACATGAAGCCACTATGCAGTATTCATTTTTCCTTCTCATATTTTGACGCGACATTCATATCCAAATGGCGGACGGCAACTGTTATAACAAGACACAGTTAATAATACATGCTATATACTATTATTCACGAAAGGTGACTATTCAAGGTCATTTGTTCGAAGAAAAAATACACATCACTTTATAGCAATAGCTCAGCAACATTTTGTATTAGAAAGACAAAGATTATTTAACCTATGTCTTATTTAATTTATGTGGTGTCACAGATATACGTATATAGTGGCATTACTTTTTAACACACTATAAATAATAATGACGTATGTCGTAGAATTACAGATACCTAATTATCTACTACACTGCCATCTGTGCTAATATTTGCCCAGTGGCGTTGACGTTTAAATCAAATTATTATTCCTTGGTTTATAGTTAAGTCTATGTTTTTGAATTTTGCAAAAACATAAGTAAAGAACATAAATCTTTCAGAAAGGCATTATTTAGAAAGAAACATAATTTTCAAATAAATTACTCTTATTTTTTCAGTTAAAATGTGTTCATAAATATTTCATGTTGCACGCGTGTGCATACAAAATGCAATGAAGTTATCTGCAAGTAATATTATATCAGACGGCTCACAAATAACCTTGAATAGTCATCTTTCGTGAATAATAATTCATAAACATCGCAACAAGTAAATAATAGTATGTTTTATACAATATTGCGGGAAATAAGTGATGTCCAACTATACTGAATGCAGGAAAAAATAAAACAAGTTTGTTTAGGCCTATACCTCGTTCAACGAGAGAACGTCCCCGATCACGAACCAATTTTGTATTATTTCATTCTTACTATTATTATATTCCTTATTTCTATTATATTTGCAGTACTTTTAATTATGCGAATCTAAAAATAATAATAAAACTCTGGTATGATTTCCTCCATCCAATTTTATAATTGCTTGCGCGAAACAGGTACGTTCTCTCGTTAAACGATGTATAGCAATTTTATGTCTGGTTAAACCTCAGACCATATACCTTTTAACTATAGGGTGCGAGCAGACACGTGACTCGAGCAGCCTTGAATTGCTTAGAATCAGCTGATATGTGTGCGCGTGTCATTTTGACTTATCAATGTCACTTTGACAAGACCAATGTTTTGACTTATTTTAATTTTGAACTGTTAAAATGTTACTATTTTTAAGTTCATGTGTTTTACTGCCTGAAATTTGTAAAATATTAATAATTTAGCAGTTCAAAATCAAAATAAGTCAAAACACTGGACTTGTCAAATTGACATTGTTTTTGTCAAAGTGACACGCGCACACAAATCAGTTGATTCCAAGCACTTCAAGGTCGCTAGAGTCACGTGACTGCTCGCGCCCTATATCTACTAGCTTTGTATTAAAGGAGTTATCACACGTACGCACGTATGCAACCTGTCACACATTTTCTGCAACTTCACGCGTTTCGTGCAACTTTTGACGTGTGATCGTGTGACAATTTTCCTGCAACTAGTTTTACATCTTATTCGAAAACTAGTCACACGTATCTGCAACTATCAAGATACGCGACTTTTGTGCACTGACTCCTTAGGCAAGTGCAATAGTGTCAGTGCCAATATGGCGGCTAAACCAGCACTGCCACCGGAAGAGGGCAGAACTCGTTCAGTGTGGTCACGTGATATGTTGCACTCAGTGCGCACATGTGTAATCTGAAAACGCTATAAGCAAGTGCAATAGTGTCAGTGCAAATATGGCGGCTAAACAAAATCGTTTTCAGCTTAAACTGCACTGCCACCGGATGAGGGCAAAACTCGTTCAGTGTGATCACGTGATATGATGCACTCAGTGCGCATATGCACTGTGTAAGCTGAAAACGCTATAAAACATGATCGCTAGTTTAAATTTACGACTGAAACACCAAGAAGCCGACGCTAAGTGTCCCTACAGTTTGTTTCTTATTCTAGGCCTCTATAGTAAAAAAAATTGACTCTGTCGTGTCCAGCAATAAAACTATAGCGGCATATAAAAATAGTATTTATGTTGAAGGAACAGTAAGATTATTTTACTATATATTATAGGACTCACAGTAAGTGGAGAACCCAAGAATTTCAACAGAGCGTCGTTGGTACCCAAATATTATAATACAAGCAGTATGCGGCGATATGCCGCTTCGTCATGGTTAGTTTTATTGTTGAACAAGACAGAGTCAAAGAATTAATAGTACCACTTTGACAAGTGGGGCTCCAGCACATATGTTTTCAAGGACACTTAAAACAGCTGTTTGCCCGCGCCCTATAATCTCAGCTTGGGTGTTTATGTGAGATAGACTTATGCAGCAATGATATTTCCATTTCACATTGTTGGCTTCACGAAAAGCAAAGAATCCGCATTATATTAGTTAGTAGGTATATGTCTGACCAAACATAAATTTAGTGTATATAACACGTATTGAAAGTCCTTTGTCGAACACAAACAATTGCAGCCTTCGCTAACTTTCGTTTTGGTTCGACAAATCGACAAAGATACACTCAGAACTTGGTATACAAATAACTATTGTTATTGCTCGTGTTCGTCTAGAAAATAATGTGTATGTGTTTCGATACTTGTTATAAACTATACTACAGTAACACATGCGGGAAACGTGATTCATTAATTTCTAGAACTTGTTACAAAAATAACTATCGTGCAAGCTCTACAATAAAAGCATACTTTTAACTCTAAATTTTGTTGTACTTTAGCACGAACATAGAAAATTACTACTAATAAATTACCTTGTACAAAATGATCCGAGAAAACTAGTTCTCAGTAAGTCGACGTCTTTTGTATTATAGTTATAATAGGAAGCCAAGCATTTCTTCTATTTACTTAATTTTGGATGACGCTTCTTTTGTTACCTTTAACAGACGATAATCGGAAAAGTGATTTTATATAATTTCTGTTTCCTCTGTTAGAACATCCATATATGTATAATATAAACAATTGGCATTATTTTATGAAATAGCACTACATTTCGAGAAATTCTTATAACAATGACAGCACTGTTGTGAGGTTACGTGCGCATTTTGCGCGGTCCCACAGAAAAACGAGTTGAAATATTGAGATTTCGTGTTTGCAAACTTCTACCCCTATGAACGTTTTTCGGAACTAACTTATGAATTCAAATATTCAACCAACCAAGCAATAAACACAATAATTATTTCATATTAATTTTAGTCAATATTAGTAAAATAAAACGAAATTGAGTTCAAAAATATTATATTATGCAACACGTTTATACATACATACACTATTTTTTCTACGAGTATTCATAATTTTAAAAAATAATTTATAAAATTAATCTGTATCATAATGATAATCTGTATCGAAATGAAAGTCTTTATCATAATGAGTGTCATTCAAGTTACACATACATATTAAAGTATAGTTTTTGATTAAAAAATGTTAGTTTTCGTATCAACAGTGGAATCTATTAGTAAGTAAAATAATAAGTTTTTACTATTATGCCTTTATTTACAAATAGATACAAAATTAACTAAACTATTATTCACGAAAGATGACTATTCAAGGTCATTTGCTCGAAGAATCTCCCCACTTTATTGGCGAAGAAAATGAACTCGTAGCCGCCTGGTGGCAAAATTATGAACTTGCCTAGAAAGTAATCAAACTGTTGTGTTTACGGTTGTCATACTGCGTTTTAAACAATACTGCACTTCAAATCAATTTACATTTAAAAATATATGAACTTTATTTGCTTATATCCCTGTCTAACACTGTACAAGTTTTGACAATTACTCTTCTCGCCGGCCATTTTCTAAAATCGGTGCTGCCTCTATCGGTCATTTTCGTTGCCAATAGGACTAGCTTAGCAACATTCTGTATAATACTTCGTTTCACGTAAGAAAATAGTGATGGGAAGATAGGTGCAGTTTGAAATTGTTTGATTGGATAATATCGGGATATTCTCCAATCAAAAAACAAAATCAAACTGCACCTATTTTCCCATCACTATTTTCTTACGTGAAACGAAGTATAGTTGACGTATGTCTATTTAATTTATGTGGAGTGACACATATACGTAAATGGTGCCCTTAATGAGAGCGTTTGGGCAAAGCTATCGTAGATGGCAGCAACGGACTAGCGACCTACGCCCGGGAATATTTGAATTGGTATCATCAAAGTTGTAACTTTATAACATGTGAACTATTCAATATATATTGTATATTTAGTTCATAAATAATATTAATTTGAATAAATATATTATTGTTGAATATTATCTTTTCACTTTAATTAGTTTGTAATAATAGTTCATTTTGCATCTTCGTTCGTTTATGTACGAAGTTTAGTTGTGATGTTATTTATGGACCTAACCCCGTTACTAGTGTTGGCGCGAACTATCAATTTTCTTAACAAATTCTGCAAATTTAGTTACACTTTATGCTAGCGCGCTATACTACGTGTACGTAGGGTACCTTTATAACCAGGGTATGGCCATGGCGTGGCTCACGTTTCGTCCGCCATTACCGGGACATCTGTTATATGTGTTGTTCTTGCGCAAATTATTATGTATTTTCATGGATATTTGTTTTATTTTAATGAAACACACGTTTAATTATCATTTTAATACGTATTTATAGTGTAAGTAATATATTTTATTTTATTTACTTGTGTAGTTTGTTAAGATTCCCACCACGATTACTGACATATTGAAAACAACTATAAATTACCAAAATTAAGCACAATCATTTAAATTTTAAAAGGTAAGCTTAGAATATACAATTATTATGTAAATAAGAACTACAGATATTAAATTAGATGTGATAATAACAACCCATGTCATATATTCTACATAACCTCTAAATGTATGTCTTAATAATAATTGTGTATCTCTTAAATTAATTAATTTTTATTACCTTTCTAAATTCACAGTGTGATAATATAATATTCTTTTATAATATAATATCACATTTATTACAAATAAATAGGGAAATGAATTACCGACAATGGCGGCGATCTTGGCCCATGGCCATACCCTGGTTATAAAGGTACCCTACGTGTATATATACGTTAGTATATAGGTAGTCTTTGGTGTACGTATTTCACTACACACTTCCAGAAAATATGCTAGTCCAGTGCTGCCATTAATTCGCACAATGGGCACCAAACTCTCCCATTTCTAATACACTAAAAATAGCAGTTACGTATATCTGAGAGTTGTTACAGACATGTAATTATCTACTACACTGCCATCTATTGGGATTTTCAAGTATCAAGAGATGGCGCTGATCACATTAAACAATGGTACACTTTTTGTAGCCATTTGTAAGCGTAGCATTGCTGTCACTTGTTTATTTAGTTTTCGTTTTATTTTCTCATTTATTAGTATTTTTTATTTATAATTCAAGTATGTATAAGAGTTTTTGTAGTCATGTAGTTATAGTTTCATATAAATGTCAAATGTGTACCACTGTTTGTAGTTCTAATATTTGCCGCTAGTAGCGTTTTCTTATTTGAAAATACCAATACTAAAGTTTGTTCAGTGACGTTGACATTTAAATCAAATTATTAATTTATAGTTTACGTCAAGTCTATATTCTTGTTATATGCAAAAAACGTAGGTGAGAAAGATAAAACTTACAGCAAAATTCGCGACTGAAATTAACCCGTAGCTACCTAGCGGTAAAATTGCGAACCCTCCGAATAGGTAATGGCAGCCAATCACACCTCAGGAAAATTACCAACTAAGTCGGCCATCTTAAATGAACGCAGCGCCTCTATAGGACATTTCAGTCGCTAATACATTCCGTCATTTTTATGTATTTTATATAAATCCCATACAAAAGTATTGGAAATATATTGAAATTTAAAATTAAAGTTTTATTGCGCAAAAATAATATGTATTAATAAAAAAATACTTATGTAAAATATAAACAATATTCAAAACTGGAATTAAACAAACAGTAAACTATTATTCACGAAAGATGACTATTCAAGGTCATTTGTGAGCCGTCTGATATAATATTACTTGCAGATAACTTCACTGCATATCTTATGCATAGGCGTGCAACATGAAATATTTATGGACACATTTGAACTGAAAAAATAAAAGTAATTCATTTGTAAATTATGTTTCTTTCTAAATAATGCCTTTCTGAAAGATTTATGTTCTTCATTTATGTTTTAGCAAAATGCAAAAACATAAATTTAACTTATAAACCAATAAAAATTTGATTTAAACGTCAACGCCACTGGGTAAATATTAGCACAGAGGGCAGTGTAGTAGATAATTAGGTATCTGTAATTCTACATGTCATTATTATTTATAGTATGTGAGAAAGTAATGCCACTATTTACATATATCTGTCACTCCACATAAATTAAATAGACATAGGTCAAATAATCTTTCTCTTTTTAATACAAAATGTTGCTAAGCTACTGCTATAAAGTAATGTGTATTCTTTCTTCGAACAAATGACCTTGAATAGTCATATTTCGTGAATAATAGTATACCTATACTCCATTCACGATAGCGAGAGAAACTAATTTCTATTGGTTCGGTTCCAAAATTATCCTTTTTTAACCAATAGAATGACTTGTCTCTGTTCAAGAATTAGTTCCAAATTCACTCGCCACCGTCATAAATGGAAAGTCCTTAGCCCGAGGACGAAATTGCTGGAACTAAGCTGAAACTGCTCCATGAGACCTGTTTAAAAATAAACCAAGTATAGCAATAATAAATCAAATCAAAATTACAAACAAACCTTTATTACACCCTCACTACTTGTGGAAAATATTACAGCAATTCAAACAATATCCTGGATTATCAGGACAGTCTGGGCATTCGTACAGCGTTTCTGTGCGTTTTCCTTGGCTGGTGCACCTCTTGCATCTTCTTCTTTTCCTTTGGGTTCCTGACTTGCTTACTTCCCTTTTTACCATTGCATGAGCATTTGTTTTCTTTTGATGACGCTGCTGTCCCTCAATGGGCCGCATAAGTGCTTTTATAATATTGAGCCGGTATTCATATAAAGGTAACTTTGTTTTTGTACCCGAATATTTGTTGTATAAAGCATGTGCGTTTATTATTGTCATTTCTACAGCATGCATAAACAATTTTTTGTACCATCGTATTGTTTTTCGGTCTGACAGATAATATGAAAGTATTTGATCCTGGCGATCAATCCCCGACATATGCTTTTTATAATTCACAATTGGCAAAGGTTTATATTTGTTTTCATTTCTTTTATTTTTAAGTTCAACCATTTCGTTTTCAAATTCAGTTGAAATATAACATATCTCCCTTTTATCTCCCCATTTTCCTATCATTACTCCTTGAGCATATCTGGCAATTGTCTCACCTTTTTTTAATTTAGTGGTCCGTATTTCTTTAGGAGTATGTTTTCGTCCTGCCCTTAAATGACCCGTACAGTAAGTTTTCATACTTAGTAAAATAGTAGCCAACTCAAATGAGTTATAAAAATTATTCATGTAAACATGATGTCCCACATTTAATTTTTCATTTAATAAATGCAGCACTATTTTCTGAGCATGGTCTTTACCCCCGAAATCATCCAATGTTCCAGTGCAAATTGCACATTTTTGCACTATACCAGTTGGCGTGGTCAGAATATACAGCTTTATGCCATATTTGTGCTTGTTTTTGATGTACTGCCTAAACAACAGTCTTCCTCGCCACAACACCATAGATTCATCTAACGATAGGTCTCTCCCAGGGTAATATACCTGGCCCATTCTTTCGTTGAAGAAGTCTATGATTGGACGAATTTTATGCAATCGGTCTGTCTCTTTGTCTTTTTCAGTTTCCTGATTTTTAGAGAAGTTAAGCACACGTAGAATAATGAGGAAGCGATTTCTACTCATGCTATTAGCAATAGCTGGCTGGTGAAAAAATGGATCTTTTTTCCAATAATCTTGTAAACGATTCATTTTTACATTACCCATATGTAAAAATACACCCAAAAAAACTAATAGTTCGTCAACTGTTATGTCTTTCCATACACAAATTCTTGATTGGGGCGAGACTCCCGGAGAACAGAGAATAACATTTGCATTTTGGTTGGTTTCTTCAACAATTTTTTGGAGAAAATTATCTGTCAAAAGGAGGCGGAAATAACCCAAAGGGGTGTTTTGACTTGGATGAATAAGCAAAGATTCATTTTTTATGAACGGGTGTTTTACCATGCCTATCGGATTATTTTGCCAAATAACATTTGCGTTAGGCACTTTTTCATCTACCATTTCCTCATCGCTTGCATTCTCTGTCGATCCCTCTATTTCTACGTGTAAATATCTTGCTATAGATGGCGCTACGTTCCATAGACTAGTTGAGTTATCTTCATCGTCTGATTTGTCACTGGAGGAACCCATTCTATCATCCTCTTCGTTTTCAGATAAATCATCAGCGTCAAATTCAAAATCGCTGTCTTCAGATATTGGTAACACCTCTGTTAATTTTTTTGAATACTTTCGTTTTTTACTTTGAGACGGACCTGCCACGGTGTTATCTGTCATTTTACCGAACACAAAAATTCCTTTCTCAAATGCCTACGTTTGCGACAACACTCTTCCGCAGTGCCAGACAAACTGGTTTGCCTTGAAATAGCAGCACAGCTGGTCGCCATTTGGCGACGGCGGCCGGCGGCACACGTAAACTACCGAGCGTGTTTTAAAGACCCGTCCACACATGTTGTAATACATGTTATGTAACAAAGTTTTTACAGCATTGTTTTACATCTTTCGGACGTCCATATCTGATTATAACTTTTATTGCGTAATTATTTCAAATAAAAGTGAACAACTAAATTAAAAAATCTGATGTGGCCAGCACATTACCTTCCGTCAGTTCTATGTATTTTGTACAAATTTCATACGGAAAGTTCCTTGCTAAATTAAATATTCTATTTCTTCTACATTACCTTCTGGCAGTTGCATGTATTTTATGCAAATTTCATACAGAAAATTATTATTTTGTGACGTTTTCTATATACAGTGTAATGTATCTGCAGAAATAAAAGATTTATTATTATTATTATTTCTTGTACATTACCTTATAGCAGTTGTATGTATTTTATACAAATTCCAAACAGAAAGCAAAAGATCCTATACCTATTTCCAGTAAAATTATAAGACAAACACACTATGTCAATTTCACTTGACACTGACATCTTTCAATCAAAATTTTGTTAATATAGTAGCTGTTTCCACAGCTATGGCTACTTTATGAAATTTAATTTCTTTATAATTTTTTAACTCTATATCCATTTAATATTAAGTATAAAATGCAGTCAAATCGTATAGAGAATAAAATAGTCTTTAATATTTATAATAACATTAAATGTGAAAAAATGATATTTAACATAGTTTTTTCAAGAAAAACTGTTAAAATCTTCAAATGAGGGTACTTCCGGTTGTCCAATTCTAACCAAAATCTAATCAGCTCTTCACATAGATGTAACGAAGAGAAATACGAAAGAATTATAATTTTTAGAATTGTAGTATGGTAGTTATCGTAGACGAAAATTTTGTTACACACACACACACACACACACACACAGACACACATACATACACACACACACACACATACAGACATCATCGTAAAAATAGTAAAATCGTATTCTAGGGACCCTAAAACGTGCTCATTCATCAAAAACTCACCACCGAATTTTTTGACCAAAGACAATACCTTCCTTACCTAAAGGTGACGGAAGGTAAAAATCTGGTGTGGCCAACACAATACCTCCCACCATTTACAGCCACAGTCACAAAAAAGTTTAAGTTAATCCTTATTTTTGGATTAGCGAATTTTACTCTAATTTTGCGAGTTTATTTCTTAAAATTTAAAATATAGTCTAATCTAATCCAAGTAACTACCTTTTTTTGAACCCCTCAACAGGATTAAATCTCAATTACAGAGTGGGTTCACATTCACACTAGAGGTGGGCGCGTGAGTAACTTTTTGTTCACGATCACGCACGCTCACGGTACTAAAAATGTAATCACGACCAATCAAGCACGACTTTTTATGTTTGATTCACGATCACTCACGCTCACGATTTTATTTTGGCACTCACGCCAGATCACGCCCGGCGGGTCACGTTTGTGTCACGTAATTGTTTCTATCAGGGCCGGTTTAAGGATCCGCGGGGCCTGTGGCACTACTTATCTGCGGGGCCTTTTCCCAATATATATATAGGTTATGGTAATTACAACTATAATTAGGTATGGAAACTAGGTTGAGGGTTTGGCAGTCCAAATTGTACGGATTTACATGAAGAACACACTTTTTTAATTTGTAAAGCTTATGGTTTTGCAGTGTAGTGTGCTGCCACCTACCCCGCCCCTATACCGTATTTTTTTTTTTGAAAATAAAATTTGTGGCACATTCCACTGGTGACAGTTACAGGGAATTGATTCTACATTTTTGGTATCCCAAATGAAAGAACTTGGATGCGACAAAATATGGTATTAGCAAGATGGATCAGTATTATACAGTCTAAATAATAGCGAAAATCATTCTCTTATCGTTATTTAATCCCACGTTTGGTAATACACATTGGTCGCCAGGAGTCTTGATTTGACAGTCCCAAACTTCTTTTTATGGGGTTATTTTAAAGGAAATCTCTGGATCAGCTGCAGGAAAATATTTGCCAAGAAATCGGCCGAAATGTGATGGAAAATAAAGAGCTTGATTTGACATAGCGGACAAGGGGCCTCTTAGTCAATATTATTTTTGGAAATTGACATTCAATAACGACTAAATAAATTTATATGTTGCTACAAAAAATGATTAAATTCAAAATTTCGCAGTAGTAACAAAATTATAAATCATATAAATTGGGGCCTCTTTAGAGCTGGGGGCCCGCCCGCAATTCGGGCCCTGCGGGCCCGTTAGTTACGCCACTGACTATCGGTACTCGCTCCTTGGCTTCTTTGCTAGTAACTTAATAAAATATGCATTAATTTGTTTGTAAATTTCAATAAATTGTCAAAATTATAATTTATAATATTATACACATTTTATGGGGTCTCGTGGCCGCGTGCTTGAGTGTCAGGTCGCGAATCTGGGGAACCGGGTTCGATCCCGACCGACGCCAAATATTTCCAATTTTAAATGGCACAAAATTGACCCCTGTGGTGCACTCCCCACGCCAGCAATGAGTGCCCGTGAGGTGACGCCTGGTAAGCGCCCGCACGGTGCAAATATTTCATCATTACCGATACCTGTGTACAAAGCAGATTGGCACACCCAGCAATGGGTAATGTGCCGTGATGATATATTTATTTATTTTATATTTATACACATTTTAAATTTTGTTTATCAAATTTTAATCTTTCTGTTGAGTCGACAATAAGTGCTGCCCTAGAGTTCTAGTTACGCCACTGGTTATTTGATACCTATTTTCAAAATACCGTCAAATTATAAACATCAAAAAATCACAAATAAAATGTCTCATGAAGTAATAAAAAAAAAAAACAGAAAAGTTCGATTTTGTCCTATGGAAAAAAAATCTGCGCGGGGCCCGCGGCACGTGCCACATAGATAAACCGGCACTGGTTTCTATGTACATTTAAACCTGTTTAACACAGTCATAAGTTGTTATCAAATTTGTTAACAAATTGGTAATAAGTTAGGTAACAGGTTGGTTTCATTGGAAACGAATGTTTATTGACAAATAGGTTGTTCTATTCCATCACAAATATCATTATAAATTTGGTAACAAAATTATGATCGTGCCAAACGGGCTTAAAGATTTGTAAATCTTTAGTGAAATCGGAGCAACTGTGTGTATAATTTTGGGTACAACAATAACACTATTTTTATGCAAAAAATACTGTTGATGACATATTTGAACATCATAATAATAACAAGAATTTAAAGTAAAACATGGAAATTGACATTTTTTAAAATAAAAAATAGAAGAAAACTTGTACTCACGCCCGAATAAATTTCAATCACGCCTGGATCACGCACGATAATTTTTTAGTGCCTCACGCTCACGTTCAATCATGACGCAAAATTTAAATTATATTCACGATCACGCGGGTCACGTCGTGACCCGACAAAATCACGGCCCGCACCCACCTCTAATTCACACACATCCATGCCTTAGTAGGAATCGAACCCAGAGCCCCGAAGGCACTCATGACATGAGGCGTTGCTCTAACAATTGAACCACCGGAGCTATAATGAAGATTAAATTTTAAATACCGGGATAGAATAGAATTCACTAATGCAAAAAATGAGGATTAGCTTAAACTTTTTTGTGAATCTTCTATTTTAAATAATCTAAATACATACCTACATACTTAAGCTGGAAACTCTATTAGTTTTCTTTCCTATTGTACTATTTACTTTTTTCCTTTTAAAATGTTACTATTATTATAGTATGACTAGCGAATGAAGGTTGACGTTTAAATTATTTTATAGATGTGGTTTCTTTTGAAACCCTAGAGAAGAATAGAATTGTACGAAATATTCAGGTATGAAATTTTTGCATGAACTCATTTAAATACTGGATTAGGAAAGCACAGAAATACATTACTATGTCTGACTGAAAATGACTGCCACTACTGCTTCTTACTGTTTACTCCCAATGATGATACATTGACTCTTACTGACTGGTGATAAGGAAGAGCACACACACTTTTACTTTACACTGATGAAAACTAGGGACATGAACAAATACTTGTGTTTTAATAACTAATTTTATTTACATTTTTACTAAAAGACACTACATGTCCAAAAACAGGACACGTCTGCCCGACGCGACAATCTAATTTCGACTCTTACATGTTAACTCTCAGGAGTATCTAATCCGACTATCTTAAAACAAAACGCTATCTCCAGGACAGGATTATCTTAGGGGTACGGGGTGCATAGGCTACGGCATCCAAAGTCACGCACGCATACACAATAATTTCTAAACTTAACGATCAACAAATAAACGTCGTGACTATCATAATATGATAAGAATTTCTAAACTGAATTTTGACATTTATAACTTAAACAGATAAACAGAGTTAAAATATGATTATCGAAACTATGATTTAGAAGAGTTTATATAAAGTTATTTATCTGTTATTGCTCTTACCCTCGCCTTGTCACAGGTAACTGAATATTAAAACAGGGGTGTGTTTAAAATATTTTTTGTTTATGTTGATTATAACAAAATATTTTGATCTTTAAACTATTTAGTTTGGCAATTCTATGAAATAGGATTATTTTTAATTTCCTCCAGCAGTAATTCAGACTCGAGGGTTGTATACACCTGAGGTGAACGAACTAGAATTTGTAGTATTACATTTTTTAAATACATCCCTTAATCTTGTTGCTGTCATTTTAAATGTCTCCCGCTATTGAGTACAATTCTAATATTCTGTAATGGAATACATAAGGGTCAGTTTCCTTTCAAATCAAATATAGGGAAATTTTTTAAAAAGAAACCACATCTATTAAATAATCTAAACGTTAACTTTCATTTGCTAGTCTAAAAGGTATTTTTCGGAAAAAAGAACTATTTTGAGCTTCAAGTAAAGTGCCATTTCCGGTTATCTGATTTACACTAAAATCTAATAGGTCCTTTGCATATTAGAAAAAAAGATCGAAAAACAAGGATTCAAAATTTTCTGAATGATAGTATTTTGTATTAGAGCGGAGGATCCATAAACACATACAAACAGATATCATCCTGAAAATGTTAAAATTGGATTCTAAGGACCTTAAAACGTGCTGATTTACCAAAATCTCAATATGCGATTTTTAGCACGATCCCTATACCTTCCTTACCAAGGGTAGCGGGAGGTAAAAAAAAAACAACATGAATATGAAGCAATGGAACGATCGAACTTACCTCACTATTCTTTTAATTTTTGATGAAATCAATTTATAAAATATACTTTAATAAAAATTCTTTATTTATGCAATGTTGTAATACATATCTCTATACATAACTATGTTCAATAATAATTATTTTATCAACACCGGTAAACAAAGCTTACTTTTCCATTCAGTAGTGGTTTATAATGTCTGTAATACATCGTTGTTTTATAACTTATAATAACACTTCTCAGGTTCCATTTCGACACGATTTCAAGCAAATTGTTATAACTAGTGGCCAAGCCAAAATTAGATGCTAGCGACTGACATATTGGCTACGTTTACACCGTGCGTACTATTCTGAAACGCAGACCAAGTGTATACTAAAATTTATCTTGGTATGATATATTTACACCGGTATTTAAATTAACATACTAAATATTTTGGTACGTTATACGCGCTTGCGCAGATTTAACTGTCAGAGTCAGCCTAACCTAAAATTACTTAATAAGGAAAAATAGTTGTGAATTTATGTAATTTACATCGCCACACTATTAAAATTGTAAATATCACTAAACTTCCACAATTTCCCTAAATGTTAATACACAATTTAATTGAATTAAAAGTAGTTATAGATGGCAGAAAAATCGCATTGGTACGCTTGCTGTTTACACCGTGCATGAGTAAGGTCTGGTACATCCCCTTTTGAACGTACCAAAAATGTGTACCAATTACGTACCAAAGGTTTGGTACAAAGTGTTTACACCATTCGTCGCCATCTTGTTACGTCACTTGGTATGCGGACTAAATGTTTAGTACGCGTGGTGTAAACGTACTCATTGTCAAGAGTATAAAAGTTCGACTTTAGTCGACTAATTCCGTTATGAACGGCGAAAAGTAATGAGTACGTCATCAAAATATTATTTAAATCTACGAGTAGATAATTTTTTAAAATATATTTGTTACTACAAAGATTCGGACAAAGACTAAATAATAAACAGATGTGTAAAGTACGTAGACATTGCAGATCCCTGGGCCTGAAATAAGATTAAACTTATTTACATCCGAAAGTGTCCAGTTTAGCTGGAATTCTGTTTTAAAGTCCTTCTGCTGAAGCAGAATTCTAGCTAAATATACAATTTAATTAAATGGTGTCATTTTAGGTCCAGATATCTATCCACGAATTTAAACACAATTATATATGTATGATGTTGAACTTACGGAAAAAAATGGTTAAAGAGCCCAATTAATACACACACAATTTGTTTTTAAGCCTTTTTGCAGACAGGAAACTAAAGTTCAACGAGGTTAGCAAATTTAGCGAACAGGAAGTATTTATTGTTCAGCGGTTTGCTAATCTAGCATTTGCTCGATTTACTAGCTAAGCAAAATAGGTTCTTAATGGGGTTCTGCATTACTTTTTAATTGTTTTTATGAAACTCCTTGTAAACTGAAAGCGATTTGTAGCTTATGAAAGTTCGTTAAGCCGTAATTATTTCTTGAAATATTCTGTGACGTAGTTATTGAGATGATTTTGTTCTAAAAATTGGACTTCGCTAATATAAATATATTAATAACTCTTATGGTCAATCATTGGAAAAATACTTGGATAATAAACTATTTACTAAACAAATTAAGAAAAAAACTCGAATTATAGGGCGCAGGCAAACAATTGTTTTAAGTGTACTTGAAAACATATGTGCTGGAGCCCCACTTGTCAAAGTGACAGTACAGCCATTTTGTTGTGTATTGAGTTTTACAATAAACACTGAGATTCCAGAAAAATATAACACAAACGACGAACACCCATATACCTATCTTTTCTTGAAGCCAACACTGTGAAAAGGAAATATCAATGCTGCATAAGTCTA
Organism: Harpalus rubripes; assembly: GCA_963082715.1. Classification (NCBI taxonomy): domain Eukaryota; kingdom Metazoa; phylum Arthropoda; class Insecta; order Coleoptera; family Carabidae; genus Harpalus; species Harpalus rubripes. The sequence goes on from OY720465.1 coordinate 30,076,124, forward strand.
CCTCACACAAACACCCAACTTGGAATTATGCGCATGCTCGTAAACCTTGACTACTATTGGCTAACGTTGACAGCTGTAGCCGGCTGATGCAGCGAGCACATGGTTTGACGTTTGATTTCATTTCTGTTTGTACTTTGTGCAGTTGTAAAGCACCTAATGTTACTTTGCATAGGTAAGTTATTAAATTACACAAAAAGTTTAATGCCCGGTTGCAGAAACGTTAATGAATGCATTGTTCGGTTAGCGGTTCATCAAAACGAACAAATTCGAACCAGTTTTCTTGTTCTTATGACATTTAAATCATTGCTGTCAAAAAATCGCGTTGCAAGTGTTTTATTATTATATTATAGTACGAAACTAAATTATTGTCGGAAAAAGATGACTATATCAGAAATAAATATCATCGAATTGTTATTTAAAAATCAATAAATATTTTATAAATTATTTCTTTTATTCTTCTTTCTAGCATAAGAGTTTATGTATTAGAACGTTGAAAACTTCAACTTTGTAAGCGCTTTTCTAAAGAACTACACGGTGAATTGTTTTTTAATTTTTAGAATAGTTGGATAAGACATCCTTCATTAAAATAATAAAATTTTGAACCAGAAATTAATTTTTCAAGAGGAGATTCGCTCAAATCTGCTTAAGAAGTTAGCAAATGCTAGTTTCGCTGACCTCGTTGATCCCTATGTTCCTGTTTAATAATTTAGAGCCTTTTTTACAATTTACACCCTGTACTATTTTAGGAACATCAATACAACTACACTCTATTTCCACGAGATGATACTGTCATCAATTTCAGCTGTAAGAATTACTAAACTTTTATCTAGCTTCTTTGTCGTACATGCATGGCATAGATGAGACTTTTATTCGCTATCTCATTAGCGTATGTGTTACAGAGGGGTATTTGCTATCTCCATCCAATCAACGGCGAAAAATGAAACAGAAATGGTAGTTTAATCGCGGCAACTGATGTTATTTTTAAATATTTGAATATTCCTGTATTTTTTCTAAAACATCTAAAAATTATTGCAATATATTACTTTTATAATCCATTCAATATAGCGAGAGAATTTAGAACTAATTATCGAAAATGATGTCTGTTTGCGAATTAGTTTAAAATTCTGTCGCTATTATGAATGGATTATAGACAAGAAAAAGAGGTACATTTCATCCATTATATTATAATATCAATATCGTAATTATTTAATTGGTTTATTATTGCTAAATAAATGTTTATACATCGAATTTTAATGAATATCATTCACACATAATAATAGGCTATATTACAGGGTGCGGCAGAATAACCTCCCGACTTTTACCATGGTATTGTGAAACGAGTAGAGGTCATAAAAGGATGGGCGTACGTCCATGGAAGCAGGTGAATGGGAAGAAAAAATAAATAATCGTAAAGATAATGTGGGCGAATGAGCAACGAGCTTTTGCCGTGGAAGGCTATATCCGCAAAAAACGAGTATATTCGCGACTAAAATTAACTCGTAGCCACCAAGCGGCAAACTTGCGAACCCTCCGAATTGGTAATGGCAGCCAATCACATCTCAGAAAATTACCAACTAAGTCGGCCATCTGAAATGAACGCAGCGCCTCTATAGGATATTTCAGTCGCCAATTGGGATTTTCAAGTATCAAGAGATGGCGCTGATCGCAATAAACACTGGTACACTTTTTGTTGACGTGTGTTAACGTAGCATTTCTGTCAAGTGTATATCTTTAGTTTTCGTATTATTTTCTCATTTATTAGTATTTTTTATTTATAATTCAAGTACGTATAATAGAGTTCTTGTAGTCATATAGTTGTAGTATCATGTAAATGTCAAATGTGTACCACTGTGTGCAGTACTAATATTTGCCGCTAGTTAGCGTTTTCTTATTTGAAAATCCCAATAGGGCGCGAGCAGACACGTGACTCAAGCAACCTTGACGTGTTTAGAATGAGCTGATGTGTGTGCGCCTGTCATTTTGAGAAGAAAAATGCTACTTTGACAGGACCAATATTTTGATTTATTTTAATTTTGAACTCGTAAAATAATACTATTTTTAAGTTTGTGTTGTACTGTCCGAAATTTGTAAAATATTAACAATTTAACACTTCAAAATCAAAACATTGGTTCCGTCAAATTGACATTGTTCTTGCCAAAATGACACGCGCACACACATCCGCTGATTCTAAACACGTCAAGGTTGCTCTAGTCACGTGTCTGCTCGCGCCGTATAGGCGATGTGCACATTTTGAGCGTCAGCGCCTCTAACGGCTACATTGGCATTTTTGGGTACCTAATAAATTTTGACATTTCGAGAAAGTGATACAATTTACAATTTTATTTTGAGTTTTTGCTGTTGTATATGAATATTATACGTCATAGTATATTGAAATGAATAAAGAAAATATTTAAAATGCTAAATATGTGATGTGACAATCAAAAAATTAAAAATACTAGCGAAGGTACTGTGGCAGAAAATATAATTTTTCTTACAATATGCGTGATTTCTGTAAACCATTTTATCATATTTAAATTTATATTATAATTTATAATATTAGTTAAATGTTACAAGATGCACAATGCATGGAAACTGAGATTAAAAAGTTGGAAAACTTGAATGATTGGAAAGAAGAAAATTTCTACATATCACGATATCAGTGTATGATGTTAGCATCTTTCTTTTATATTCGCAATAAATGAAGAAGATTCTTCATTGAAAATATAAGTGGCATCAGTTGCGCACGCTCGGAAAAGAAAATTCACGAAAAATACGAACCATGTGAATTTCTATCTTTAACATTAACATTACATGTACAAAATCTATAATAAATAGACGAATTATGTCAAAAATAGACTTCTATTTCATACAACTGCAAGTATTATACAATTTTTGCTTCTTGTATTATATCTTGTTCAAATAGTAACTTAAGAAACACATTTTTATATAATTCATCATTGCAATCAGACGACCATTGTTGGAATTTTATTCATTCGATAAATATCTTTTACAATGAGAAAATATATGTACCTAAAAGAATTTTTCATATTAGTAGAAGATATTTGATGAAAAGTTATTTTCTTATACATCTGTTCCTTATATAATCTTCTAGGAAATTTATAAAATTTGAGACTTCAATCGGTAAATTTGTAAGAATTATTACATCCCCCACTGCATTACATAATATTTGACGTCCTATTATTCGCATTCATTGCAAATATTTTATAAAATATAAATTGCAAATTTATTCTGACATAAAACATAACCTTGCTGTGTTTCAATGAGTAACCACTTTTGTCATTTTTGTCCGCTGTCGGCGCTGACTACTTTTGTGCACACCGCCTCGTCCAGCGCGCGTTTAGTAGTCGGTTCCAAATACCCCCTGCGCCAAGCAAACCCATATGAGATAAAACTATCCATGTTGTAAGTTAACGATGTGAAATATTCTTTTCTACTCCTGACGCAACGAATTTTACTTAAGAATGTTTGTTTTTGTAATAGATACGCATCACAAGTACAAAAATTGACAATACGTGTCAAATTATTTAAAAATTAATTCTTTATTTCCTTATTTTTTATCTTGCAGGAATAGAAAAAATAGTGTGCATAACACTTGTTGAAAGTCCTTTGTCGAACAAAAACGATTGAAACCTTCGCTTCTCTTAGGCTGCAACTTTCGTTTTGGTTCGACAAAGAAACACTTTCAGCACTTGGTATACAAATAACTATTTTTACTTCCTTGTACATAGTAAAGGAAGTATTCTAATCGCAAAATATTTCGGTTTACATATTTGAAATATGCATTTTGACCATTCCTGAATCCATTTTGACTAATTTCGTCGTGGCGTTTGTACGTAAGGGTAAGCCGTAGAAAGTTGAAATTTTATATTTAGGACTGTTATAACATCTAGTTGTGCACCTCCCTTTTCGGTCATTACATAATTTCCAGAATTGGTACTTTACTTGAAGCCTATAATAGATTTTAATGAAAAACTATTTTAAAATATAATCCAAAATTTGGTACATAAGACATTTATATCAATGGGAATAACAGTTTGATTTTTATTTTTGAAATAAATGCTTCAAATAAATTCTGCGTCTAGTACATCAAGTATTATTAAATTAGCCCTTTGTATAAGTGAGATATATAAATTTAAAACATATACTTTTCGGTAACAAAAAAATAGAAGTTAATGTCAAATTACGTCAAATACGTACAATTTTATGATTGGGTCTATACTTCATGTTGGTCTTGCGTACAAGGAAGTCGTGTGTTCAAAATTATAGTCCAGGAAATTAACGATTTTACCTCAAAGATATTGCAATAGTAGGTTTTCTACGGAATTTTGTCCAGAAAAATGCGCTGAACATATACTGTATTAAGTTCCATTCCATATAACTATGGTTCTATTTACTATTTTCTTTTTAAAACGTTACTATTATTAATTTGAAATGATTAGTTCTTTGACAGTGACATTTATCTATCAGTTCGTCAGATACATACATTTGAGATCTGCAGTGGGATCGCGCCGTTTGGAGCTATAGAAATGAAGCGATAGATAGAATACGCAATAGAAATGAAATATGGTATCACGCCGTATCGTTTTGTAGAATAGAAATATAATTCGGCTACTTTCGGTTTTTGTATGTTCTGTTTTGTAAAAATTGAGTAATATTTTGGTATTTTGTACTTGTATGTAATTCTTGTGATCAAAATAAAGTTTTCTATAACAAAAAATTTACGTTTCGTTTCTTTCTATTTTGACGTCAGGATGCGAAAAAATGAAGATTTTCTTTTTGGCGCGATACCGACTTGTAGTTTATTTTCTACAAATACCGTTTTCCTAGCAACGAGTCGCCACTTTTCTAAATTTCTATATGGCGCGATTCCACTGTTAGTGGAAGTACGCCATGTAGAATTCTATTGTAGAATAGACGCGAAAGCGATTCTACAAATAGAAACGGACGTAGCATGTGAAATAGAATTCTACAGTAGCGTTTATCTTCGTGTATCTTCGTTTATGTATTAACCATTATGCAAATATAATTCATTTGTTGTATAACCTGACACAATAATATTTACTTGACAGATGTCAGTTAGTATTGTCGCTTTGATAGTATGGTAAGTTTTGTATAAGATTAGTAGTTTCTTCCGTGGTTTCTTCTTTTAGAAATTAAATTAGATACATGTTTTATTTCAGTGAAAATAATGCATTATGTTGCCTGTTCAGCTACATGCTGCACATAATTTGTTGGAAGAGGAAAGGCAAAATGTAATCTTTTGACAAAACGTACAAAGAAGAGTTTTAAGAGATGCCAGTGATCCATTTAGTATAAATGAAACCTTATTCATAGATACGAACGGGCTGACAAAAGATATGGTCAATTTTTTGTAAAATCGGCAAAGTTCATACATGGCAAATTCATTGCATCCAAATGCAGTTTCTCCATTATTAAGGAGAAGTGTAACCATATTTCTTTTAATCATTTTTGCCGTCTGTACTTTGATATCTATTAGTTACCTTGACTTTAAATTACACCGAAGTGCATTCAAATCAAAAATCACTATATGTCAAAAATTAAGAAGAAAGAGATAGGATATGCTTGCTTACATTTACATGACAAAGAGAAACAATGAATGCGACAGCTTCTTTTTCGCGTAACGAGGCGATACTATAAGTGGTGCTCGGGGAGGAGGGAATCATTGCGTATTGACGGCGTGCTGCCAAATTTGCGATAATGTGACGTCACTAATAGAATTCTATACGGCATACTTCCACCACGAACTGTGTTACCAAGGAGTTGTGCTTGTTTAAAGCGAAGGCTCTGGGATTTACATTATAGATAATTTTACAAATTTATCCATAAAATATATAGAAAAAGTATTAATGCAAATCTATAGAAAATTCAATAATCTTTAATTTTTATAATAACATTAATCTCGAAAAAATAACATTTAAAGCTATTTTTCGAAGAAAAACTATTTTGAGCTTCTAGTAAAGTGCCATTTCCGGTCATCCGATTTCCACCAAAATCTAATGGGCTCTTTCCAATACCGAAAAAGTTCGAAATACAAGTTTTCATAATTTTCTGAATGATAGTATTTGAGTTAAAGTGGAGGATACACACACACATACACACAGACATCATCGTGAAAATGTTAAAATTGGATTCTAGGGACCTTAAAACGTGCTCATTTACCAAAATCTCGATATGCGATTTTTAGCACGATCCCTACACCTCCCTTACCAAGGGTAGCGAGAGGTAAAAAGGATTTTTACACTTTTAACTTAGGACAAAGTGTCACATAGTTAGGTTAAATTACATTTAACGTGCCTGAGTGTGTCTGGTCGCAAATTTGGGGACCCGGGTTCGATCTCGACCGATGCCAAATATTTCGAATTTTAAATGGCACAAGATAGACCCCTGTGGTGTACTCTTCACACCAGCAATGAGTGCCCATGAGGTGACGTTTGGTAAACGCCCGACGTCATCATCATTACCGAAATTTGTGTACGAAGTAAATTGGCACACCCAGAAATGGACAATATGCCGTGATGATAAATTTATTTAATGAATGATAGAAATTTAAATTATATAAAAAAAATGTTACGTATTTAATACTTGGTCAAGGTTTTACCATTTATAACAGTTTTTTTATAATTTTTGTCAAAGCCTTCTTGATCAATGTCAAGTCAACGCTTTCCTACAAATTTTCATTTTTTCATCCACCACTCTGATTCTGTTACAGATAGGATAACACGGTTTAAAATTACTAGGGAGGTTATTTTGCCGCATCAGTTTTGATTAATCCCCCTTCACTCCTGGCGATTTGTAACACACGCTTACGATTGATGCTATGTATATCATCCCGTGGAAACAGACCTTACAATATAAATTTTTGTCCACTACTTTCTTCCTTCACTACACTGCACTCACTCACAAAACAGTCATATCGAATCTTTTTCGATAACCTGTTGTTTAATATAAATCTCTACATTCGGAACATTTAATTCCGAAGCTATTTTCTCGTTCTTTTTGTTCATTTTGCCTTTGGAATGATATTCTTCCATATGCCTTTTCTGGCTACATTTTTGTGTAAACGTTACATTACACATAGGGCAGAGGAACTGCTTTATGTTAGTGTCGTTGTGCAAATGTCTTTTTAAGCTTCTTTTCACTGTAAATAATTTATTACAAAAAGGGCAAGTCGTATTATTTTTTGAATCCGAATGCGTGTCCAAATGAGATATCAAAGATTCTTCCTCCTGGAAACGTTGTTTACATATAGTACATTGAAAAAACATTAGTCCATTTATATTATCTTCTTCTTTCTCAGAATTGTTATCCATATTTTGTTCATTTATTCTCATATTTTCTTCCTTACTGTCAATTTCATTTTTGTTATCTTTGCTACATTTTACTTTATCACTTTCTTCTTTAACTATGTTCTGCAGAACATCATTATACATATATTTATAGTCACTGGTATTTCCTTCCGATTGCTCTTCTTTAACATATATTTCTTCTAAATTCTTCATTTGAGTGTTTGGGGAACTGCATGATTGTTCTGTGTTGTCTTTGCTACATTGTGCCTCGGTTCTGCTCTGAAATACAAATTTTTATTTATTTATTAATGTTGCATAAATATTAATGCAAATAAAAAACATTATTTCACGAGGAAATATACAGAATGTTTCTTGGATACGGGGCACCCTGAATATGTTCTGTATTATTGGAAATACAAGAAAATCATTTAAATAAAAGTTGTAGTAGATGAAGGGGGACTTATTGAAGAAAAGAATTTTTTTAACCAGTGGTTCTCAAACTATAACATAAAGTTATATATTTTTTTAAATGGGATGGTATACAGGGTGGTGACTTAGATGACGCAGCATAGGGGTTTCAATAGTAAAATCGTAATGTACAGTTATTTGCTCCCCGAATTATTTTAGAGAAAAACTGTATTTAGGTGTTTGCTATAGAAAAAAATACTGCATCCAAATATGCTATTGTTTATAATTTTTCAATTTCCGGAACCGTAAAAATAATCGAAAACAATAATATTTTTACAAAAATCATTGATGCCATGGAACAAAAATTTAAACAAAAGTGCAAACATCTGTTATAGATTCTTGACGTTAAACTTATTTTCAAAACAAGGAAAATGAAAACACCTTTATTGTAGTTGACGGTAACAATGTCATAATGTTATAACAACTATATGAATACGATCCTTAACTTATTTAAATTATGGGCCGGTATTTCCATCCTCGGATAAAGTGCTGGGTAACTTATCTGTCGGATAAATTAAGAATATCGCATCAAAAAATGACGTTCAATATAATTTACCTCATTTATGCCATTATTTCGATGCGATATTTTATCATTTATCTGACGGATAGTTATCTTGAACTTTATCTGGAGATGGAAATACCGGCCCTAAAAGACATAAAATTTACCATTAAACAATACCCCAATCTGTTGTAAAATTCTTGTCTGACATTTCCTAATGGACCTTTTCAATTTAACGGCTATCTCTTTCTATCGCTTCAAATAGTAAGAAAATGGCGAGAACAACTGTCAGTTGGGCTGTCAAACGAAACGCCAAAAATATTGCAGTCATTAAAATACGTGTACTCTCAGTGAAAATTTGCATCGTTAGACATTTTACCTTCAATAAAAGCTTTTGTAACTTATTTAGATAAGATTTTTTTAAAGATATCTGAGATATTCTCACATTTTACGTCTAATTTTTTTAGAAACAAACGCCATAGATCTCAGTTAAATTAAATCGAAACATAAATATTTGTTTTTCTCTTTATAAATAGCAAGAAAGGAATTATGCGCTAAATAATTCAAACTGACAGATAGCAGTTTTGTTTTCCATACATAGCCTACTGAAAAATAACTATAAAAATAAAATTTATTTAAATTTCAATTGCATTTTTCTCAATATTTTTGTATTGTAAGGATATAAAATGTATACATGGTTGAATTAAGAAAAAAATATTTTATCGAATGGGCCTAAAAAATATATACCATCCCATTTAAAAAAATCTGATGTGGCCAGCACATTACCTTCCGTCAGTTCTATGTATTTTGTATAAATGTCATACAGAAAGTTCCTTGAAAAAGATTATATTTCTTGTACATTATCTTATGGCAGTTGTATGTATTTTAAACAAATTCCAAACAGAAAGTTTCTAACAAAAGATCCTATATTTCCAGTAAAATTATAACATAAACATACTGTCAACTGCACTTGACACTGACACCTTTCAATCAGAATTTTCTATTTTCTTAATGTAGCAGCTGTTTCCAGAGTTATAGCAAAGCTGACTAATATACATGATATTTAATGTCTTTATAATTTTTTAACTCTATGTCCATTTAATATGAAGTATAAAATGCTTTCAAATTGTATAGAGAATAAATAATTCTTTAATATTTATAATAACATTAAATGTGAAAAAATGATATTTAACATCGTTTTTTCAAGAAAAACTGTTAAAATCTTCAAATGAGGGTACTTCCGGTTGACCAATTATAACCAAAATCTAATCAGCTCTTCACATGGCTGTAACGAAGAGGAATACGAAAAAATTATAATTTTTGAAATTGTAGTATTAGATATCGCATTAGAAAATTTTGTCACACACAGACACACACACACACACACACACACACACATACATACACACACACACACACATACAGACATCATCGTAAAAATAGTCAAATCGTATTGTAGGGACCCTAAAACGTGCTTATTCATCAAAAACTCACCACCGAATTTTTTGACCAAAGACAATACCTTCCTTACCTAAAGGTGACGGAAGGTAAAAATCTAACTTTATGTTATAATTTGAGAACCACTGGTTAAAAAATTCTTTTCTTCAATTTGTGAATGTCCCCCTTCTACTACTACAACTTTTATTGGAATGATTTCCTTGTATTTCCAATAATAAAGAAAATAAACGGGGTGTCCCGTATCCGAGAAACATTCCGTATACAAGATTGTGACCGGCACAGCATGTAAAATTATACTTTCGTAAATTCCTGTTTCCCTAATTATTTTAGGTAAAATAGCTTCAAATAAAAATTATAGAGCATAAAATTCTGCATTTCAATCAATAACCATATTAATTTTGCTTGCTTGCCATGGAATGGAGGGTTATGATTTTGACGTCACACACAAGAAAAAGAGAGTAAAGGTAAAAGTTGAGATAGAAGATCATATTGCAAGTAAACCATCGCCATTTTTAAAGTTCTGTCTTTTGTCACTTATGTTTTGACATTTGAGTTTTACATAATTAACTTATAAAATTTCACATTTGTTATGTATTCGCCACTGAAATTAACCCGTAGCCACCAAGCGGTAAACTTGCGAACCCTCCGAATTGGTAATGGCAGCCAAACACACCTCAAAAAATTATCAACTATACACCGATTTTTCTTACTTGATCCTCACGTCATTGATTTCTGAACCGCAAAATAACAAGTAATTGTATGTTTATCTCTGTCTTATTCATGGTTTCCTACAATCTATATTCGATACGTATGTCTCATAGCTTCGTCTTTGTCTTACTAACGCATTTAGGACCGGTATTTCCATCTTCGGATAAAGTGCTGGATAACTTATCTGTCGGCTAAATAAACAATATCGCATCAAAATATGACATTCATTATAATTTACTCCATTTATGCTTTTATTTCGATGCGATATTTTATTATTTATCTGACGGATAATTATCCTGAACTTTATTCGGAGATGGAAATACTAGAGAAAGATTGTTATACGAAATTTGAATATGACATTTGACAGCAGTGGTACTTAATATTTTTGCATGCTAGTTTCCAACCCAAATTTAGGCGCAATTACAAAAGTTACCCTTATGGCTCACTCTCCACGTAAACTGTCGCGAAATTCGAGAAGTATTATTTCATTTTGGACAAAGAATGTGTGAAATATCTCAAAAGTAGATTTTACATTTTATATGTACATATTTGTCAATGTCAATATTATTTCTCTAACACTATTATAGAATTCATACATTCTATAACTGAAAACTGTTATAGAATGAGGACATTCTGTCATACTGTTACGGAATAATATTCCGTAATAGCTAGTCACAGACCACTAGTTTTTCAATACACCCATTTAAAATACATGGGAAACGCAATTGTTTTCAAAATCAAGACGGCTTTGCTTGGCGCTTTGTTTCTTTTATTTTGTCACCTCAACTGCCTTAACTATCAAATTATAAAAGAAATGATTACAAAATATTATTATACGCCTTGTTTTACGCGTTTTGAAGCTTTTACATGGTAAGTTAAATAAAAATTATTGCTTTTATAACATACCAATAATATTTTATTATTTTTTTACAAAAATGTCAAGTGATGAGCAAAATATATTTTTTAAATAGTGTTAGAGAAAGTATAGTCTAAAACTCGTATGGAATAGTATTTCTGCCACTCGCGAAACCGTAGACCTCGCCTACGGCTCGGCCTACAAACTTTTCGCTCGCGCGGAAATTATCTATTCCATACTTGTTATAGAATATACTATTTTATAATTTATTGGCGATATTTACCCTTTCCTACAATGATTCTTATTCTTATGTAAATATAATCTTAGAAAAAATCGTAAAATGTAATAGTATTTTAGTTTAAGAATGAAATAATTCACTTTTTTATTATAAGTAATAGAAAAAAATGGCCCATATAAAAGTTTTATTATTTTACATATACTATTTGATGGCAGATGTAGATATTTTTATAAAGTCAGGTTTACAAGATACGACTATCAACTTTTATTTTTCAAATGGCAACCTATAATTATTTTAATAAAATAGAAACCGCCATTTTTTTCTCTTTTCAACGATGTATTATTTTTTATTAATGTATTTGAAAAATTTCGAGAAAAATGTGATAATTTAGATATATTAGAAATAATTTTTAAACAAATATTATAGGTGGCTATGTGAAAATAAACAAAACGTAATAATGTAAAACAATTAAATTAATGTTAAAAAAGTATACATTTGTTTGTTACTTAATTTATCTTATTTTGTAAACAAAAAAAAAACATTTTGAAATGTTTACGAAGAACGAATTAATTGATATAATTCTAATAATTAGTGAATCGACTGGTATCATAAGAGCAAAAAGAATTTACCGGGAGCGGTTTCCTAGACATGGTCGTAATTTTGAACATTTGTTTTAAGTTGTTTTTGTTACTACTAAATTTGTTTTTTTAGTTTGCTAAGTTGTATAGCACTGTTACGTTTTGTTTATTTTCACATAGCCACCTATAATATTTGTTTAAAAATTATTTCTAATATTTCTAAATTATCTCATTTTTCTCGAAATTTTTCAAATACATTAATAAAAAATAATACATCGTTGAAAAGAAAAAAAAAATGGCGGTTTCTATTTTATTAAAATAATTATAGGTTGCCATTTGAAAAATAAAAGTTGATAGTTGTATCTTGTAAACCTGACTTTATAAAAAATATCTACATCTGCCATCAAATAGTATATGTAAAATAATAAAACTTTTATATGAGCCATTTTTTTTCTATTACTTATAATAAAAAAGTTAAAGGGTGGGGGGCGTCTTCGCAGACTCATCCTGTATACATAAATAATTTTTAAAAATATTCAAAAGTGAGGTTAAAGTCACACTTGCTCTCCACTTATGACGTCATGTTGGATTGTCTAATTTTGAATTACGAAGACATGAATTTCAAACGACAAATTACGCTCCGAAGTGAGAAAAATCGGGGCTGAAGTATACAATACGGTCCAAACTCAAAATGGGTTTAAATGACAATATATCGGTTCATTAGCCTTCTATTCATTATAATAAAGCAAAATTAGGGTGCGGAAGCAAATATATGATGAGTTTTTGTAGTAAAGTACGTCGTTAGTTGTCACGCATGTTACCCTGAAAAAATAACGAATACTGAATGTAACCTTCCGAGTACCGTCAAATTGATTTCTATGCGATAGGTAATGTTGGGTTAGGTTAGTTCTGTTTTGTTTAGGTTACCGTTACATTAAAGTATTTTGTATTTTTTTTGAAAATTTGTAAGCGAAGTCACAATTTTTACAAATGCAGCTTAAATAACGTAACCTGTTTCCGTGCTGTAATTTCAGGTTTTTTATACGATATTTTACATAAAAGAATAGAGTCCATTAAAAAATGCATTTTAAAGCTGGACCCTATTCTATACTTCGCCCAAATCGGGGTGTAAGTCAGTTGTAAATAATAGTTATTTACATTATACGTGCGGTAGGTGTAATTTTACAACGCAAGGTTTTATATTGAAGCACGACGCGCAGCGGAGTGCTGCAATAAAACCGAGCGTTGTACAAATACCTAACGCACACATTATGTATTAAATTTTTTGGCCGAGATATCTATTAAAATATGTATTTTCTATAAATTTTGCTTGTTAACATTAAACCATTGTTGTCATCAAGCGAGCTGCTATCAAAACAAAACAATTTATTGTAGGCTCAGCATCAAGGCGCTTTGAAAACCAATGAAACGTCAAAATAATCAAAAAATTGTATTTCTTGATTTCTGCCTTGGTCAGTAATTGCTAAAAGCAAGGCTAAAATTATTGTAATCATATCTATCGAAAAGAAAAATGACAGACATAGACGAATCTATAACATCTACTCCGCCAAAGTTACGTGAAAAGTAAAAAATATTTCATCAGAATTACTCCCTGAAAAATCAAAAGCCCGTTACGAGAGATATTATCAAGTTTTCATACGGTAGTGTGACGAAAAAAATGTCAACAATTGAGAGATTGGGTTGGGACAAGACCAAGAATTTGCACTTTGATTATTTTATTTATTAGGGATGTCTATTGTCTATGCTGCTATGCTGGAAGGAAAATAAGGTTAAACAGATTAGTTCCTACATATGTAGTTCCTAAACAGACTACATGAATGATTCTAATGTTAACCTACCCTTTTACATTCTTCATTAAAATTAATTTCAAACATTTGAAATAAAATAAATAATTCTCATCAATCATTCCACAAATTTTATCATTTGAAAATTTTGACATATTGACATTGCCGACTGAGAATTATGCTAACAGATGGCGCTGGCAGATTAAATTAAAAGAAATTCAGTTTTATTTATTTACTATTATTAAACGAAAATTGCGGTAGCTGGCGTTTTTGTAGGCACTCTTTATTATTACAAAGTAGATTTCTTTATTAATGGCCTCTTCAAACTTAAAAATATGGGTGTGTATTACTTTATTCGGTGCGGCAAAGTCATGGCATGTGTAAAATCGCAACTACCATGGACGCCAACGATGTGTGATTGTTATGTTTACACTTTAGGAGGCCAAAAAAATAATTACACGATTTTATATTTAGTTTCAATGCATGATTTTTGTAGAAAGCCACTTACGTCGGCAGAAGAAGAAGCACCGTTTGTAGAATTTGCGAGGAATGAAGATAATAATGTAGTTTCTATATCTGTATCAGCTGTTGTACTTCTAGTATTCCTTCTGGGTAATATGGGTCTCAATCTTTTCTTGGCAGGAGATGTTACTGGCTGCGTAATATCTAATGAGGGCATTGATTGAATAATACATAATATAAATGGCGGTATATTATTAATGATTTCACCTTTTAAAGCTAAGTGTGGGACAACACCTGGCTTCATACGTTTTCTTGCACCCATTACTTTCATTTGTATATAGTTTTCCATATCCTCTTCAAGCTGCGATTATTATTATTGTTTATTATCTACTTTTTTCTTTACTCTCGAGTGGCACACATTTTTTCCCCAAGAACCACCTTTCATTTCTTTATTTCATTAAATAAAGTGTCAGCTATTTGTCCTAATTTTTTCAATCACTCTGTACACATTCATCTGTAGTATTCAACATTTATGTTGGTAACTATAAATAGTTATGTGTTTAACTCGGCACTAAAATACCAGATTTTTTGTGTTTGGTATTGAAAATATAATGGCTGATAGCACAAGCCTTGTTTTAAATAAATCGCTGTTTTAAGAAATATCAATTTCAAATTTTAATATTCAATGGGCTACTTGCGTGCTATTTTTTTATATAATATTTTTGAAGAGACGATAAAAACTTGCTACACATATTTTTTCTTTTTGCAAAATTTTCATTAATTGGCCAGAAAAAAATTAATGAAATTTTAATATTTAAATTACCGCCATGTATGACGTAGAACTACGCCGAACCAATGAATGGCCGTAAAGCAATAACATCGGTACGTCCAATAGCAACGGCATGTGTGACAAGGCGAGGGTAAGCACAATAACAGATAAATAACTTTTTATAAACTCTTCTAAATTATAGTTTCAATATTCATATTTTAACTCTGTTTATCTGTTTAAGTTATAAATGTCAAAATTCAGTTTAGAAATTCTTATCATATTATGATAGTCACGACATTTATTTGTTGATCTTAAGTCTGGAAATTATTATATATACGAGCGTGACTTTAGAATGACCTCGCCTATGCACCCCATACCCCTAAGATAATCCTATCCTGGAGATAGCGTTTTTGTTTTAAGGCAGTCGGAATTAGTTAGCCATGGGATAAACATGGGGCAGTCGGTATTAGTTAGCCATGGGATAAACATGGGAGAGTCGAAATTAGTACGTGGCGTCGAAAAAGACGTGTTTTGTTGACGGAATGTAGTGTTTTAGTTTTGGGGCGCGAGTGCAGAACGCCCGCCCGCAATGTTACAAAATGTAACAGTTTTGTTAGTTATGTTTAATTAAGTTATTAATAATCATGTAAATAAAAAGTTTAGTTTTTAAAACCACAAGTTGTGTTCATGTCCGTAGTGTTCATTAGTGTAAAGTGTAAAAAGTAAAGTGTCTGTGTGTTCTTCCTTCTCACAAGCCGTGGACGCCAGCCATCAAAGCGTCCACCAGTCAGACAGTGGATCAGTCGGTAGAATTGCCATCAGCTTCTCAAAGACCCCCCTCGTGTTACACATGTGCGGGTAATTTAAACATGACAGATCATCTGTTTGACGTTTGAATAACAGTTTAGAGGTTAATATTTTAGTTTGTCATTATAAGCTAAGTTAAAATCGTTCAAAATCCTGCTTAACAAATCGAAATACGTAATAAAATTAACAGAAACCACGCAAATTGTAAATAACAAAGAAGAGAGACAGTGACAGAAAAATGAACTAATGTCAAAATCAAATTAAAACTCGTACTCGCTTGCCATCTACAGGTTACATTCTTAAATATGTTTCCCTTTCTCCAGTTATAAATAATAACGTCAAAGAAAATCTTCTGAATTTATTAAAAAATTAATAAAATTTATATTTTCACATACGTTTTCAGCTTTACTTTAGGTACACTGGCTTGCAAAAAAATCGCGTACACCTTAAAAATCAAGTAACCGAGTTTTTGTAATTTTTTAGCTCTGTAAATAATGTAAAAACTGACAATGTTGTCACTGTCATCACTATTTGATCTATTATGAAGCCAGTTCTTCATTGCGTTTAATTTACCTACTATTACATTACAAATATATTCCAGAAAAACGAAAGAACAACCAAGTATGTATTTCATTTTCTATTAATTTCGACATCTTAATTCACATTAGTGACATTGACAAATTAAAAATCAAGATCGACTTAATACAGCAAAAAGTAGGTGTACGCGATTTTTTTGCAAGCCAGTGTACATAGTGATAGATTTCAGATTTTCAGTACCACGCAAGTAGCCTATTTCACACTTATATTTAAAGAACGATTACCATAACCTCCCATCAATTTCGTGTTTAAAATAGCAATGAGCTTTAAGTAAAGTATTACTTCCGATTGATCCTTTGTAAACAAAATCTAATTTTTCGTTCCAATAAATAGAAAAGTCTGTAATACGAAATTTTGGATTATTTTTTATTGTTTTTCCTCGAAAATCTGTTAAGAGCTCCAAATTAAGTACCACTTCCGGTTTATCATATAAGTATAGTCAAAATCGAGTTTTAAATACCAAATTTGATAAGTTTTGGATCATGTTTTAATATATTCTTTGAAGAAAATCTGTTTATAGCTTTATGTAAAGTACTACTTCCGGTTTATCAATTTTAGAAAAAATCGAATGTCATTCTCATTAATATAAAAGTCTTAAATACCAAATTTGAAAAGTTTTGGATTGTATCAATTAATTTTTCGCGAAAATCTGTTCAGAGCTTCAAATAAAGTATCACTTCCGGTTTATCAATTTTAGCCAAAATCTAATACGTTGCTCCCCCTCATATAAAAGTCTTAAATACTAAATTTAAAAAGTTTCTGAATATATCATAATATATTTTTCACAAAAATCGGTTTTGAGCTTCAGGTAAAGTATCACTTCCGGTTAATTAATTTTAGCCAAAATCTAATATGTTATTCTCCTTGATATGAAAGTCTTAAATACTAAAATTGAAAAGTTTTGAATTATATTTTAATATAATTTTTCATTAAAAACTGTTATGGGCTTCAAGTAAAGTATCAACTCCGGTTGTCCAATTTTACCCAAAATATAATCAACTCTTTATATGAATATAGAAAGATTAAATACGGAAAATAGAAATTTTCGGAAGTTTGTTGTAAGAGTTATCGTGGAGGAAAAAAACCTCACACACACACACAGACATCATCGTACAAATAGTAAAAACGTGTTGTGGGGACCCTAATTTGTGCTTATTTACTGAAAACTCATCATCGACCGATAACATTACCTCCCTTACCTTTGGTATGAATCAAAAATTCGAAAACTCCCCTATTAGGTAATATTAATCTAGTGATCATTTTTAATACCCAAGAATAATAGAAAAAAATATTTTTACTGCAAATGCAGTACAAGTGACATTTTACAGACTGTTAACTGTCAAAAAATCTAACTTTGAATGTAAATTGGAAAAAAATGAATAGTGTGTCGAAAGCGATTTCAATTCTAATTATGAAATGTTTAAATATTGTCTCCCCTAATTATTTTTCAGTAGAACAGTTAATAGTTTTTTTGTAAAAAACAATTCAAGCACAAAGACTGGTTGTATTTACTCTAATAATGGTTGATTAAGCTATGGCTAAAATAATAAATACAGTTGTATTTTTGTCATACCAATATATTTTTAAATGGTAGCCATGGTAAGTAGGGTGATTAATATTTTGCGTAAATACTATAATTATTTTTTTTTTAATATTTACGGCCAGTTTGCACATCTTATAGTTAAATTTTAACTTTTGTTTAAATTAACAATATCGTATCGAAACAAAATATGTATAATTTGACTAAAATGTTTAACATTGGTATCTATGGATACTTATATTACAACAGTATATTAACAAACACAAAATCATTCATTAATACGGGTCATTATAGTATATTAAGTATTAAGAACGGTAATTCTTTAACGTTCGTGATGCTTATAACATTTTTTGCACAATCGACGGACAAAATTTAAAAAAAAATCTTATGTGGCCAACACATGACCTCCCGTCAATTCCATGTTTGAAATAGCAATGAACTTTAAGTATCACTCCCGGTTGATCGTTCGTAAACAAAGTCTAATTTGTTGTTCCAATAAATAAAAAAGTGTGTAATACCAAATTTTGGATTATATTTTATTGTTTTTCCTCGAAAATCTGTTAAGAGCTCCAAATTAAGTACCCCTTCCGGTTTATCATATAGGTATAGTCAAAATCTAATGTTGTTTCAAATTATATACCAAATTTGAGAAATTTTGGATCATGTTTTAACATATTTTTCAAGAAAATCTGTTTATAGCTTCCTGTAAAGTAGTACATCCGGTTTATCAATTTTAGAAAACATCTAATATGTTGTTCTCATTAATATAAAAGTCTTAAATACCAAATTTGAAAAGTTTTGGATTGTATCAATTTATTTTCACGAAAATCTGTTCTGCTTCAAATAAAATATCACTTCCGGTTTATCAATTTTAGCCAAAATCTAATATGTTGCTTCCCATTATATAAGTCTTAAATACTAAATTTGACAAGTTTTGGATTATATCATAATATATTTTTCACAAAAATCTATTCAGAGCTTCAAGAAAAGTATCACTTCTGGTTGATTAATTTTAGCCAAAATCTAATATGTTGTTTCCCATGATATAAAAGTCTTAATTGGAAAGTTTTGGATTATATATAAATATAGTTTTTCATTAAAAACTGTTATGGGCTTTAAGTAAAGGATCACTTCCATTTCTCTAATTTTACCCAAAATCTAATCAACTCGTTATATGAATGCAGGAAGCTTAAATACGGAAAATAGATATATTTGGAAGGTTGTTATGAGTTATCGTGGACGAAAAAATCGTTACACACACACACATCACCGTAAAAATAGTAAAAACGTGTTGTGGGGACCCTAATTCGTGCTTATTTACTGAAAACTCCCTATCGAATTTTTGGCACGATTACGGTATGAAGGATGTAATAAGATTTGAAAATTATTTTGACATATTAAAAAAATTTAGTTGTCATATTTAAAGTAAGCTTTGATCGTTGTTTTCATTTCTTATCGTCTCGCTTCCTGAACAATAAATGATTCACATCACTTACCGTTCAGTAATTTGTAAATAAAAAATACTGTCTTGGACACTCGGTAAATACTTTAGAAGAGCACTTACTGACCGCAACGCTTATTATGTTTTTTGCACGATCGACGCACAAAATTAAAATTTGAAAATTTTGACGTAAAAACTTTTGGTTGTCATTTCTAAAGTAAGCTTTGATCGTTGTTTTTATTTACTTACCGCCCCCACTTGCTGATCGGTAAGTAATTCACACACATCACTTACCGATCAGTAATTTATAAAATAAACCTTTCTGTCTCGGAAATCCTATCGATAAACATTTAAAAAAAACCGATCGTGCAAAATAATGTATTTATAAACATTAATGAAACTCATAACTGAACAATCAACAGAAAATTATCTTGGATCACTAGTAACTAAAGTAAATAAATAAATATCCATAGCAACCAACAAAATTTATGTTGTTAACTAAAAAATAATATACAAATATCATTCACATCTTTAATTTTGATGAAATAGATCTTAAAGGCAAGTGCTGGAGAAAATATTGTTCATATTCCATTCGAGAGTAAAGCATTTTATCCATTTGAGGAAATTAGTTCACTCAGTTTACACTTCGAGTGTTAAACATTCATTTCCTGTATATATGTATTTACACTTGTACAATAAATAAATATTTTTATTTAATACTCACATTAAAGTGATCTTCACAAACAAAAAGTTTAGATTTATTAGAATAATTAGTATTTCCCACTGCTTCTAACCATAAAGTTCTTTTCATTTTGTGAACTGGAACTTGGAAAAACACCTTATTTGGATTATTTTTCGCCGTGTTTTTACACGCAGGCACTATGCAGTATTGGTGGCTCCTCATTTTTATTATTAAAAGCACAAGCGAAATATTTAGCTTGATTAGCTAACGCTGTCATTTGTTTAATATCTACCGTAGTAGGGATTTTAGTCGTGTGGCGCCACTGACATACTTTCTTAAAGACCTTTGAAGTGACGACAAAATGGCGGCAAACAGAACATATTATTACAATACTAAATAAATTTTTATTACATTAGTGCCATCTGTGATTTGTATTATGTACTTATACCACGAATCGATAAGATATTTTATCTCAGAATACTGTAGATAGAAAAGCGGGCAATCAGCCGTTTCCCGTAACCTTCCAAACAGCTGATCTTATTGCCCCTGTTCTGGAAATAACTTCATTATCAAAATTTTTGAAAATATAGTACTTATTTAGAATAAATTTTTTACTAAAAATAATTTGTAGGCTACTCTCTATAATTATTCACATATTTTAATTGTTAGAGGTCATTGACCCTGACTCTACATAAACTCTAGTAAATAACCTATTAAACTTAAATAGTTTAATATGTATATATTTGGAGTATAGCAGTTATAAATATTTCATTTCATTTCAATAATCAATGGACCTTTTCAATTTAAAGATATAGAAGGCATGCTCAATGGGGATCTGCGCATAGTAAGACAACTGAGATCTATAGCGTTTGTTTCTAAAAAAAATAAGACGTAAAATGTGAGAATATCTCAGATAACTTTAAAAAATCTTATTGAAATAAGTTACAAAAGCTTTTAACGAAGTTAAAATGTCTAACGATGCAAATTTTCACTGAGAATACAGGTATATTAATAACTGCAATATTTTTGACGCTTCGTTTAACAGCCCTACTGGCAGTTGTTCGCGCCATTTTCTTACTATTTGCAGCGATAGCGATAGAAAGAAATACCCGTTACATTGAAAAGGTCCATTACTCCCTTATCCTTACATTAATATATGTTAAATGTTTTCCGAAGTTGCAGTTAACTTTGAAGAAATTTATTAATTAATATGATTTCTATACTTCAAATACAATATTTTATCTCATATAATTGAAATAAAACTTTGTTTTACTAGAGTTGATCCGCGGTCAATGACCTCTAGCAATTAAAATTTGTATAGAATTATAAATAGTAGCGTACAAATTACTTTTTCATAAAAAAATTATTCTAAATAAGTGTTATATTTCAAAATACCCTTTCATGAAGGTATTTATTTAAATTTATTTATTTTAATGAAGTTAGTTACAGAACGGGGTGGGATCACAAGACAAAAGACTGTGCCCAAGACTACGCTATGATAGCGGCAAATAACACATCGTTTCCCTAACAACAGTGGAAGATAATGGGAAAAGGAAGGTGAAACGTAACGGGAATTTTTCGCTACGCTGTGATTGCCATAGACAAGATAGCGTGGTCTTGGTGCAATAAAATCAGCTGTTTTGAAGGTTACCCGACACAGCTGATTGGCCACTAGAAAAAGCAGATCAGTGGAGGGGACAGGATATTGGCGCGCATATTTAAATGGTAATAATTGTATTTGTAAATAAATTTGAAATATAATATACTTACAAATGTTGTACAATAATTTATAGGAAATATAGTAGGAATTGCAGTACTCTTCAGTTTCCTATAAAAAGGGGATTCATCATCGAAACAATGTTTTACAAAGTGTTCCGAGCATACAACTGCACATTTATTAGGATTCCAATCTTTCCGTTTTATTGCATGTATCCAAGTTTGTCGTATTTTTAAGTTAACAGGAAACCTTAAATACAAGGTATTTTTATTGCTTGTATGTATGTACCTATATTTTTATTTTTCGTACCTGTGGAACGATATTTTCTGGATTAATTCCTTTCCTTTTTGAGCCCTGGTTTTGTGTGAAGTGCGATTATTACAACGAGGTACACAACAATGTCCCATTTTTTTGTTCACTGAGAATTTAAGTATGTACACCAAAAATCAAAACACAAAACAAAAACGAACAAATATATAAATGAACACAAAGGCTCGTAGTATGATCACGGTTTTAACTAAAACGCTGTTTTAAGAAATGTCAAATTTGATTATTTAATATCAATAATAAATTATATTAAATTTATCGAAATATGATTTTAAAGCAGAACATAGTTTGTATTTAAACAAATATTTTTTAAAAAATCGTTCTGTAAACATAAGAGCGAAATTAAATATTGAAATTTGAATTTGACATTTCTTAAAACAGTGTTTTAGTTAAAACCGTGATCATACTACGAGCCAAAGTGTATAAAATCTAGCGAAAGAAACCTGCCACAAATATATGTAAACAAATAACAGACGTAATAACATAACAAAGCATAAACACAAAACCAGCATAAAACTCAAAACTCATAAAGAACGCACATGTGTTCAGTATGACACATGCCCAAGAAAGTGGGGGGTGACCATAGACAAAATATGTAAATAGATCGACAACTTGGGACCTTCATAATTGTCCCATAGCACTTTATAATGGACCCACAAATGGACCTTTTCAATTTAACGGCTATCTCTTTTCGCTACAAATAGTAAGAAAATGACGCGAACAACTGCCAGTTGGGCTGTCAAACGAAACGTCAAAAATATCGCAGTCATTAAAATACATGTATTCTCGGTGAAAATTTACATCGTTAGACATTTTAGCTCCAATAAAATCTTTTGTAACTTCTTTCGGGATGTTTTTTAAAGTTGTCAAAGATTTTTCTCACATTTTACGTGTAAATTTTTTAGAAACAAATGTCAGATTTCAATGGAGACTTATACAATTCAAACTTTTCTGACGCCATCTAGCGAGGGAAAAAGTATTCAATAAGTAGTTATGTAGTGAGCAAGATTTCGCTCTACAGATTGACATTTATCAATCATGTGATCCAACACGTGATCACAACAACTGTTCTTTGAAAGGAAACGTAAACATGTCAGACTGAACACATTTTTATATAATTATTTAAGTATATTTTCTACTCAGTGCATACCTTTCAATTAATTCATGTTTATTTCCACTTTTCGGCAAACCCCGCTTTGTAACCACCTTTTCAACTGTAAGACGGAATGATTTCAATGTTTTTAAACACAAATCGTGCCCCCGGCCCCGGTGCATCATTTTGTGTTAAACTAAATATTTATTTGTGAAATTAGTTTTTAGTGATATTTCAAATGCCAAGGATCACTACACTTTAGTACAAGAGATAATAACAGGCATTACACAAAATAACATAACCAAACTTTGCTGACTAAATAACAAACAAATGATGGGATCAACGAGGCGAAGTGCTGAAGGCACGCTGAAGGGGAGAGCATTTGATCGACTCGGCCATGGTCTATCACCTCGCTTTTTCTAAAAATTTGTTGTTCTTTTCTAAATTGTGTGGAGGAAGGTCCGCCGCCGATCCTCCACGGGTGACGTCAAATTTATAAGTCCCCATTGTTCTTACTATGCGCAGATCCCCATTGCGCATATCTTCTATCTCTTTAAATTGAAAAGGTCCATTTCAGTGCAAGTAGCGTTGTTTTAGTGTTTGCACAAGAACTAAAATCTTTAAAACTGAACAGTGAAGGTTTTGTGTTTGAATTTAAATATATACAACAACTATTTAAAGTGTATATAAATACTAGCCATTTGCATATATTGCTTTACATTTACTAAAATGTATGCAAACTCAAATAAAATTATTAGTAAGAAATATAATTACATATTAAACACAAAGGGTAGCATGAATAGTGATTAGGAGATGACTAGCAGTGTTCTCCTCCCTAAACTCTATCCGTTTTTAATTATGTAGTAGTGCGAAGATAGGAGCAGATTGATCTTGTTTTCTGATTGGATAATACCCGGAATCCATTCAAACAACAAGATCAAACTGCTCGTATTTTCATACCCTATGGTTAAAATCTCAAAGTTATTTAAGTATTAAGAGCGGTAAGTGCAGTTTGTACCACTAGAGATACCAATACGTACTTCAGAATTTTTATACAATTGCTCTTGGGCTTTTTATATCATTTACTGCTTTTGTTATCTTAGCAACCAAATCGATCAATAAATAATAGTATATTACTAACTGAGGTGGAAAGTGTGTTATTACTACCTCAGTTGCTCTTGAAGTGAGTTGAGATTTACTGAAGTGAGTGCGCCCATTTGCCAGCAGAACAGGGAACAGGTGTCTCCCAGAGATATATCTCTGGTGTCTCCTCGTTGTACAAGTACAATACCAGCGCCAATATGAATGCACAAGTAACTAAGCTAATTTGAAAAAGGTAGTGTCTTTAGAACGGTCCGAACGGTCTCCCTCCTTATGTAGTTCTCCATGGGATGGACCATTGGTTGGTCGTCATTTCGTCAGTTAACAACATTAGCCAATCAGCAGTTAACAACAAGTCAGGCTGACTGATTTGGTCATATGCTGTGAGCTATGTGGTGTTTTGGCGTTATATTGATTTAAACTTATATAAACTGGTTTCTTTAAATAAATTAATGTATTTTCGCGTTGCAATGGTGACGATATTGAAATAATTGTGAGTTTTCAAATCGCCCTTTATGGACGATTTAAAATCACGGGTGTAACAACTTTTATATTGCTTATGGTTCCTTGGGTCGGGTCAAACTTTCGTAATCGAGAAATAAGACAAGACTACTATAATTTTATATTTTAAAGTCATATTTTTACAATTTATTTGAACAAAACTTGAAAAGAAAAGAAATGTATTACTCATACCAGTGACATCAATTTCTGTGATAAAACCAAAACTAAATTAACGGTGGCATTGAACATAAACGAAACAACGAAAGTGAAGCGGTATAACGGAAACGAAACGAAAACAGTTGGTAGTACTGTGGTAATCCTTATAATCAGTGTTTGTGTTCTGTGTCCTTGGTGGTATGGTAAATAGTTGCTTTTAAACAAGAGTGTATGCGCAAATGAAAACAATTTAATAATAATTACTCATTTGTGCTCAAAATGAGTGACGTTAAACGGCAAGAACCTCCTGTAAAGGTAAAAAATTTCTGCAAGTTAACATCAGTAACAACATAACCAAACTTTTGGTTATAGAGGTACCGTAAGGAGGAAAAATCTCAATCTGAATCAGACGATGACGATAATTACGTTCCATATGTACCAGTAAAAGAACGATTAAAACAGAAATTACATAAACTAGGACGTTTAGGTCAAGTAGGTATTGATTTATTTATCAAATCCTCAACGTTTGCTAACGTTATCTTTTATCTGTGTAGATAAAAGATTCCGAAGCAAGTAGTAAAGCCAAATCATCCAGTGAAAATGAGTACGAGGATGAAGAAGGTGAAGATGGGCAAGTATGGGGAAGGAAGTTCAATATTTCTCTTCTTGATCAGCATACCGAGCTGAAGAAATTGGCTGAAGGTAAGATTTAATAATTATTTATGTCGATAATGACATATTTAGCTGTTTTTGTAAAGTCGACCATATTGAACGGATGTAATTTGAAGCGTTCGTATAATTAATCGTGTTAATCCCACACATTTGTAAATTTAGTCCGAGTTTATTTTATTCGAGCCACTTTCTTGTGGTTAGTACAGATTGCGCGCGAATATTTAAAATTTTAAAGTTATAATACAAAAAAGTCTTAAAGTTGTTTATATTACTATTATTATTATTATTTTGTCTTTATGTTTAAATATATGCAAAACGTATTAGTTAAAATATTTTAGTATTTGTGCCTACAGATCGGACTTTCGTTAAATGGGATATTTGATGCGCTTTGGTGGGGGGGGGGGCCTTTGTTGGTTGTTTGGTTGTCTTAAATTTTTTGCCATAACATATATACCAATCTGGTTAAAATCAAAAATTAGTTGTTTATGAAGGAAAGAAGTTTCTGGATTTCAGTCAAAATTTTTTTTATTTATATTCTCGAGTCGACTGGCTTTGCGCCCCACATGGGCCTTCCTCAGGAGATGAGAATAATAAAAATAATTTTAAACATTGAAGTAATCAACATATGTGAAAAAATTAATATTGGCTTGTACCGTTCCTTTTTGAGCGACGGCAGCGCCGACTATTGGAAGCGATAAGCATCTTTGAGCTGATCATTGTCAAAGCCCGGAAAATGTCAGTTACAAATTACTTGTGGTTTTGAAGACGTAAACTTGAATATTTTTCGAAATAAAAGTAAAAGTAAAGGTAGAAAATTAGTGGAAAGCTATTAAGTTTCTAAAGTCAAGAAAATTATTGAAAATAATTCGTGAAAATTAAGGTGGTGTTTTAAGAGAAACTTCAGGAGCTCTTGGCAATAGAGCACATTCAAATATTTTTATAATGTTGAAATTAAGGTAAAATAATGTAGATATTATTAGTCTAATTAATAATTAATTTTAAAATATGTTAGGTGAAGAAAAAAGCAACAATTACATTGACTGATAAGAAGGAAACTTCAGTCAAATTTGAGATAAGACCAATACCTAATTTAGGCCAAGGAAACTACTTGATTTACCAAGGGCCTGTAATTCCCAAAAGACAAACTTATTAATTTTAAATCTACGAAATAACTGTTAAAAAAGATGTTTCGCAATAAAGAAAATTTGATTTCAATAATGAAAATGGCTAATAATACAAAACAATTATTATAACACTTGTATGTTTTTATAGAACTATAGTTTAATCGGGGCTAATGCAAACATCTAATTTGTATCATATGGCTGGAGATAATACTGAATATGTGACTCTCTGATAAAGAAAACTACTAATCACACAGAAAAATTATTACAATAATTGTATCGTTACTCTATGTTTTTAGTATAATCGGGACATATGAACATATATGTATATCAAAGATGTATCCTTTGTAGATAATTTACTGAATATATGTCCATCTGATTAGAGTCCCTCAGTTATCTTAAAAAAAAACAGAAACATTGATTTGATTACAATACACAATACTTATATAATTACAACAAAGGAACTTTGATTACAATAATGAAAATGGCTAATCACGAATGTTTCTTAAATTCTAATACAATTTAGTTTATGATATATTCACAGCTGCAATATCTTGTAAAATTGTACGTCCTGGTTTTTTTGATTAAATTAAACCATGGATACGACTGAACTATAATTTCAAGTTTAGTTACAAATTATTTCTTTACTTGTTAAAATATTTAAGTGATAGAACTGTTTCTTGTATTGAAATTACTTATTAATATATTATTCAAGTGATCAAATTTCAGAATTTTGGGTTTTTACTTTCAAAATTTGATAAATTTTGAGCGCAGCATAATCACCTGCCTTTTATCTTAATTATTTCTATTGAACCCAGTAATCATTATGGATGATAAAATCTTTTAAAGTTATAATAACATGTAAATCCTATTGAATACACATACTTCTGTCAGCTCAAATATTGCATTTTCGGCCGATTGGCGTCGCCTCGAGCGTTACGGTACAAGCGTATAGTGCAACCTGTAGCACATGGCTTTCGTAAAAATATAAAAAAATGTATATAAAAAATATACAGATTTTACACATATGTATAAAAGAGCTAAGAACGTATTGTTCTGCGTGACCACACCCGTGGAACTCTTGGGTGAAACCATGCCGAAAATGTGATTCTGAAACTTCATGCAAATTTCAAAACACTGCATTTCTTTCAGAAACTTGCATTCGTTTCAGAATCACTAATTATCTTGCATTTGTTACAAAAATTATTATTAAATTTACATACTTATACATATTTATTTTTAACAGTGACATTTGTTTGTCAATTGCACATATTTGAATAAATAAATATATCATCATGGTTTATTACCCATTACTGGATGTATGAAGTTGCATTTTTATACGCAGAGTTCGGTAATGACAACATATCTGAACCGTTGGGGGCAGGATGTTAAGAAACAATTGTAACACATTTATAGGACAATAAGTAAAAAAAAAAAAATACAATATGTGTCCGATCTTAAATAGTTTACAAGATATGAGAGAGTGAAAATGAGTTTTTATTGGATTTACTCTGCTATCTCGAAAAATATACGAGTTATGACTTCGAGTAAATGAGATTTTTGCTTACCTTTGACAGGTCTTTTAAAAGTTTTTATTTTTCAAAAAAAAATCAAATAATTGTGCTAAGTAAAATGTGGCGACCTTGACCAATATTTAACTTTCAAATAACTTCGTATAGAAATTGAGAAAATTTTCATATTAAATTCTATTGTATTTTTATAGTCTGCTTATTGGCATAGATAAAATTTTGTTCGATCACTATCTTCGTCAGTTTTTCTTCGCGAACAGTTCATTTTTGGACACATATTAATAAAACTTTTCGACTTCTTTTGACGTCTTTTCTATGTCCTATAAATGTGTTATACTTGTTTCTTAACATTCTGTATGTATTCGTATCCATATCAAAAATCTCTCTATCGGAAACAAAGAAACAATGATTGCGTAGGCTTCCACAGTCTGAATCATGAGAAATATTCGTTTTCCGGGAATGGACTGTGTCATATTTTGGGTGAGAGCTCAACGTTTCGCCCGCAGTCGTATGGGGCATCTTCAGGAGCAAGGGGATAGTACTGTCTTAAATAAGGTTACCCGACGTGTCAACCACGCAGAGGCCGAGTTTAAGCAACAAGAGGGGGAGACTCAGTTTACAAGGATACCCGACGTGTAAACCACGCTAGAGGCCAAATAAACCAAGTGATGAAAAGAAGGCCGAGAAGACAGTTATATACTAATCAAAAGATACGGTAGATGAGCAAAAGCTGATGTTTTCATATTTCTAAAGTTTCCCTGTATTTACGTCTGTAAAACTCAGGGACAGGAGCTAAAATGCGGGAATTTTCAAATAACAACACAGGACATAACATCTTATTTGAAAATTCCCGCATTTTAGCTCCTGTCCCTGAGTTTTACAGACTTAAATACAGGGAAACTTTAGAAATATGGAAACATCCTAATAACATCAATCGGGATGATGGCTATTTCTTGAGCTACATGTGGAAATCGGTGATTCTCGGAACACGACACGCCCAATCTACCATTACGAACTCGATTCCCATTGGTCCTCATTAGCTTTGCTCATCTACCGTATCTTTAGATTAGTATATAACTGTCTTCTCGGCCTTCCTTTCGTCACTTGGTTTATTTGGCCTGTAGCGTGGTTTACACGTCAGGTAACTTTGTAAACTGAGTCTCCCCAGCTTGTTGCTTAAACTCGGCCTCTAGCGTTGTTGACACGTCGGGTAACCTTGTTTAAGACAGTACTATCCCCCTTGCTCCTGAAGATGCCCCATACGACTGCGGGCGAAACGTTGAGCTCTGACTTAAAATATGACACAGTCCATTCCCGGAAAAAGAATATTTCGAAAGAAACAATGAACTTACTATTTTTTACAGCTAAGAAAGTAAGTGCTGTGGAAAGACAACTGAAGGAAGAGGAAAAAATATTGGAGAGTGTAGCGGAGAAAAAGGCTTTGATGGGCGTTGCTGAGTTAGCCAAAGGAATTCAGTATGAAGATCCAATAAAAACCAGGTATTTTTTTAATGATAGTTATTTTAGAGTATTAGTTCATTTCATGCTTCAAATTTTGGTGAAAAATAAGATTTTAAAGTGTGCTTTTATCTACTCATAATAGTGGCTCAAGTGGCACTTTTTAAATTTATGCTTAAACAATAATTTAATTTATAAATAGTAATAAAAATAACATTTTATACCCGATGATAAAATTTAATTATCCACTGGCGAAAAATAATTAACTCGCGATTTCATCGTTCGTGAATTAACGCTTTTTGCTTAAAATAAAATTTTATCGACGTATAAAAAATAACTACTAATAATGATTATCATTACATTCCAAAAAAATTATTTGTTTAAAACTTGACGCGATAAGGAGACTGATAAAATTTTGTCTATTGACACAATCATATTTGAAATATGATACATAAATATTTTTTAAAAAAGTTCTTCTAAAGTAAAGATCTGAGAAATTTGAAATTAAATTTATTTTTGAGATAAAATTGTGAACAAATATGTACAGCGGTGGACAGAAAAAAATAGGACAGTATTTTTTTCTAGTGTAAACTGAACTTTATGTTAATGACGGAATTTTTATTAATATTATAGCCAATTAACACACCTCCGTAAACCAGATGCGTCGACGCATTCTTGACTAGTGAAAGTAATAGACATTTCTAAATATCGAAGTATTACACCACTTATTGCAAATTCAATGTTATTTATGACAAACAACAAATATTGTTTTTTGGAACAACTTGATTTTTAGATTTTAATTTATTAAGTAGTTAGTTCATATTTGATAGATTGTGCAGAATGTATGTATTTCAAAATATAACTTCTTTCAGTTTTTTTTTTATCATACCATGAACTGTGGCACATTACTTACATAACACGCTGTATAAATAATTAATATTTATATTTTGAAACATATATAACTGATTATTTTTTGACATTTCTTATAACCAATGAAATTTTCCATTTTGTGTCACGTGTCTGCATTTTAATCAATCCTGTCATTATTATACTGAGAATAAAGCTCTAGAGATTATTCCCGGGAATAATCTCTGTAGCTTTTGTTTTTGTTGATGTCAGATAATAATCAACACATAGTAAAATGAGCGAAAAAGACCAATTTTGTGCCATTTCTGATCATGAAATATACCAAAAAATTATAGAAACCACTTCTAGAAATACCATAATTAGAAATTATGTATTTTCGTGGCTATTTGTTTTATTTTCATGAAAAACATTTAATTATCATTTTAATATGTATTTAAAATGTAAGTAATATATTTTATTTACTTTACTATAAATTACCAATATTAGCACAAT
This sequence comes from Harpalus rubripes, assembly GCA_963082715.1. NCBI lineage: Eukaryota > Metazoa > Arthropoda > Insecta > Coleoptera > Carabidae > Harpalus > Harpalus rubripes. The sequence continues at coordinate 30,107,394 of OY720465.1, forward strand.
CATTTAAATTTTTAAAAGGCAAGTTTAGAATATACAGGATGTTATATTTTAATGGACGCAGCAAATATCTCGCTTATTTATTAAGTTGGCAATTTTTTCATATAACATGATTTATACAGCAACATGTAAGCTACTTGATGACGGATGTACATTCCTGATACCACTTCCGATTTATGAGTAATTAATATCTACTTTGAAATTTTAAATAGAACATACTATATTTTTTTTACAAATTTGAAAAGTACATCAAATTTGCTTTACAATCATGTAAAATAATCCATATGATACATTTTTAAAAAGTAAAATGGCGGGCAATTTTTTATACACCTAATTGGAAAGAGAATAGTGAGCCATGACTGTGGCTTATGTTCCTTATTCTTATTTTCTGTATTATTATGGCAAAAAAATATTTCGTTTAATAATAATAGTTACAATTGTTTTAGTTAATTGTTTTATTTCAAGCCACAGTCATGGCTCACTATTCTCTTTCCAATTAGGTGTATAAAAAAGTGCCCGCCATTTTACTTTTTAATAATGTAACATATGGATTATTTTACTTGATTGTAAAACAAATTTGATGTACTTTTCAAATTTGTAAAAAAATATAGCATGTTCCATTTGAAATTTCAAAGTAGATATTAAGTACTCATAAACCGGAAGTGGTATCAGGAACGTACATCCGTCATCAAGTAGCTTACATGTTGCTGTATAAATCATGTTATATGAAAGAAATCACCAACTTAATAATAAGCGAGATATTTGCTGGGTCCATTAAAATATAACACCCTGTATAATTATTATGTAAATAAGAACTACAGAGATTAAATTAGTTGTGGTAATAACAACCCATATCATATATTCTACATAGCCTCTAAATGTGTCTTAATAATAATTGTGTATCTCTTAAATTAATTAATTTTTATTACATTTATAAATTCACAGCGTGATAATTTATAGTGGGATTCTGAAACCAGCGTTAAATAACGTTCGGCGTTAAGTAACGATAGTAACGTTCACGTTTCAGCGTTAAATCGGTATTCTGAAACACTGGCGTGAAAGTGGATCGTTAAAAACGCCAGCGTTAATTCACGTCAAATACATTCATGTGATCTTTCCCTTTTAAAATTTTCAACCAATAAAAAGCGGTTAAACATAACAAAAATTACATTTATCTGTCTATTTTAATAGCATATGTCAAACCAGTGTGTCAAACGTCAAATAAACGAATATATTTACTGCGTGTAGGTATTTTGTGCTAAAATATATTTATATTTATTTACATATGTTAATAAAAGACGATTAAAGTAGCTAGTAGTATTTTACAAAAATAGATAATAAAAACACACGTATTAATTTACCTATAAAGAGTATACCTACAAGAATGGAGACTTGTGGAATTGTTATATTATGAATAATATTAGCCTTAGCCAGTCTGCAGTTAGATGTTAGAAGATTTATGAAAGAAGTTACTTTGCAATGGAAAATTAAGCACCTACTGACTTTACGAATAAGATTTCCAATACCTGGCGAAGAAAAAAATATTTTAAAATATTTGTACTATTTATAAACATTTACTAATTTTAGTATAGGTACCAGTAATCAATTACTTTTCCAATACATCAATAATTTTCTGTATTTTTTCCTATGTTACATTGTTATAATCAGTATAGGTATTCTTTGTTGTAATCAAACACAATTTTGTTTGTTATAATCAGAATTTCTTCATGGAATTAATAATCAAATATCACTTTCCTGGAAAGTATTTTTTGTTGTAATATTTGTACAATATAAAAATCAAAATACTTTACATTCTTGAAACCAACACAAAATTGCTTTTATTCACTTCACTTTTTAGTACTTATATACATCAGTCATTTTCTATGATGTTAGGTACATTATTGTATTGAATTCTAATTTTTCATACTCTTACGGACTCGTTGTTTGTGATTTGAACACTGTAATGCTAAAAAAATATATATTATAAGATTATGTTAACAATATATTACTTATAAATAATAAACATTTATATATAACATGAATAACTATACTCACTGTTAATAAAATATACTTCTTACAAGTATATATAGCAGTACAAGAAAAATATCAGGGCTATTTAGACCATAAAACTCACAGACATCCCGCCGTTTTCCCTGTTAACGCTTCGATATGTCCAGCGTGAATTAACCCCGACTAGCAGCGTTAACGTTAAGTAACGCTGAGTTTCAGAATACCACAGCTGTCAAAATCAGAGTTAATTCACGTTAACGCCAAAAGTTAATTAACGCTGAGTTTCAGAATCCCACTATTAATATTCTTTTATAATATAATATCAAATTTATTACAAATAAATAGAGAAATGAATTACCGACAATGGCGGTGATCTTGGACCATGGCGTTATAAAGGTACCCTAATGACAGCTTGATTCTGTTGTTTGAAACTTGTGGATCAAAAAATAATTAATTAAATATAATTCGAGTGTTCGATAAATTTGAAAATAATTTATTCTTAGTCTCTTGTTATATTATTGCTGAAAACTTTTTGATAATTTAACGAAAACTTTGTTTTAGTTGGAAACCACCAAGATACATCCTAGCAAAACCAGAAATTCGTCATGACAAAATCAGAGCTAAACTTCGAATTATGGTTGAAGGAGATGAGATTCCTCCACCTTTGAAGACCTTCAAAGAAATGAAATTTCCTCGTGGAGTTATAGAAGGCCTTGAACAGAAGAAAATCTTCAAGCCGACACCTATACAAGTACAGGGCATTCCTACTGTGTAAGTAAATAAAAATGTTCAATTTTTCAAAATATATACAATTATTTGCAACCGAGAAAATCTTTCTCGTTTAAAAGTTTGTCTTTTCGTGATATAACACGATGCCACTTATTTAGCATTTCCCCATCTTTAGGGACAGAAAATGAAGAAACTTTATCGCTCGCCACAACTTTTATACCCATTAGTCTTTGGAAATAAATAAATATTATTATTATTATTCTGATTATTGTAATTTGGCACAAAACGTCCTGTCAGCTGTCAGCCACCGCCGGCCATGTTGGCTTGCCTACACCTGTCGCTCTCTCTACCCTCTTTGTCTTTCATGTTACATTTTGGAGGACACTTTTCAATAGCGACTAGAATGGCTGGTAGCACGAGTTGTTCTAACACCGGTTTTAACTAAAACCATACTAACGACTTAGCACGTACTTCAGGGTTATTAACAAAATCAGTGTTGCAAATGTACTGAATAAGCCGAAAATGTACTGACAGCCACATCAGTAAATTTGACGGCATTACTTGAAACTGTTTAATAAGATTTATGTCTTGCCTTTTTTGTAATATAATAGTACATTAAAACACAAGTATCATAAGGCAATCTGTTAACGTACGAGTCCGTTTGGAAAACGAGCCGCCAGGCGAGTTTTACAAAGGACGAGTGCGTCAACAGGCCTTATGATACATGTTTTTTATACTATTTTTTCTATTGAGGTAATTTTATAATTAGATTTTTAAAAAAAGGACGTCAAAAATATGAGTTGGTGTTTTTTTATCAGTTATGTTGGTAGCGTTTCCCGCTAAAAATTGAAATTTCACATTTTGACAGTTTGTGTATCTTGTGATTTTGTCTGATTGTTTACATTAAAACATTGTATCAAGCATTATACAATTATGAAAGAGGAAAACCAATACATACAATGAACTCCAAGGTTATTAATGAACCATCCTGATTTGACATATCGGTGGTTCGTGTTGGTTATTATCATAAATAAAACTTGAATATGGGATTGAAGGACGTTACGTGGACCATCAAACCTTTTTATTGAGAAAACAACATATAAATAAAACTCTTTAAATAATGAAATACTTTAATGAACAATTTATTGCTCTAGACTTTTACTTTCCATTTTTACAACACTCACTGCTCAGTTGCACAGATAACGGCAACAGCTTTTCTTACATTTTTAATACGAAACATATATGGCATATATTCGATAGTTCGCCATGTGGAACTGCAAATCATGGATTAAAACGTCAACTTTTCATATTTGTTTGCTAGTAGCCGCCACAAATTGAGTAGACAGTGATAACATTTTTAAGTAACGTGCATCATACATTTCATAACCTGCCTGGAATAACAATACATTAAATTCAAAATTGCATTACCATAAATTTAAATTGTAATAAATAAAACTTACCGTTTTAATTATTTTGACAAAGTAAACCTGAGCGCATTGTTTCTTGTTTCATAATTTTTTAGTTGAAATTTTAACTTTACAGATTCTTATTCTTTCTTAACTAACAGCTATAGCTATAAATTTCTTTTCTTTCTAGTCCTATCACCTAGAGAAAGGATACAAATCCACAATTAGAAGTAATATTTCAACACACAATTTACCAATTTAAGGTTATCTGTCAGTTATGAGAAAGCATGACTACCACCTTCTAGAACATGAAAGGCGCCAAAAACAGTACGTTTATAGATTTTCTAAACGTCGTGTTTTCAGTGATAAACAGTGCTTTTATAGAAACATAAGAACACCGAAATAGAAAAAATTCTTTAAATAATGAAATACTTTAATGAACAATTTATTGCTCTTTTCACCATTTTTACAACACTCACTGCTCAGTTGCACAGATAACGGCAACAGCTTTTCTTACAATTTTTAATACAAAACATATATGGCATATATTCGATAGTTCGCCACAACGTGGAACTGCAAATCATGGATTAAAACGTCAACTTTTCATATTTGTTTGTTAGTAGCTGCCACAAATTGAGTAGACAGTGTTACCATTTTCAAGTAACGTGCATCATACATTTCATAACCTGCCTGGAATAACAATACATTCAACTCAAAATTGCATTACCATAAATTTAAATTGTAATAAATAAAACTTACCGTTTTAATAATTTTGACAAAGTAAATCTGAGCTCATTGTTTCTTGTTTCATAATTTTTTAGTTGAAATTTTAACTTCACAGATTCTTATTGTTTCTTAACTAACACAGCTATAGCTATAAATTTCTTTTCTTTCTAGTCCTATCACCTAGAGAAAGGATAAAAATCCACAATTAGAAGTAATATTTCAACACAAACAATTTACCATTTTAAGGTTATCTGTCAGTTATGAAAGCATGACTACCACCTCTTGAACATGAAAGGCGCCAAAAACAGTACGTTTATAAATTTTCTAAACGTCGTGTTTTCAGTGATAAACTGCTTTTATAGAAACATAAGAACACCGAAATAGAAAAACAATTTAAAATAATGAAGCCAAATTTATTGAATATGGTTGTTAATACATTTTCGAGTTAATCAGTATATTGGCAACACTGATTTTGTTAATAACCCTGAAGTATGTGCCAAGTCGTTGGCATGGTTTTAGGTCAAACGGGTTTTAGAACCACGCTCGTGCTACCAGCCATGTGTCCACTTCTTAGTTTTATAGGCCGCGAGCAGACACGTGACTCGAGCAACCTTGAAGTACTTGGAATCAGCTATGTGTGCGCGTGTCACTTTGACAAGAACAACGTCAATTTGACAAGACAAATGTTTTGCCTTATTTTGGTTTTGAACTGCTAAATTGTTAATATTTTACAAATTTCAGGCAGTAAAACACATAACCTTAAAAATAGTAAGATTTTAACAGTTCAAAATTAAAATAAGTCAAAACATTGGTTTTGTCAAAATGACATTGTTCTTGTCAAAATGACACGCGCACACATATCAGCTGATTCTAAGCATTTGAAGGCTGCTTGAGTCACGTGTCTGCTCGTGCCCTATACTTCGTGATCAGGACTAGCCTGGAGTCTGGAGTTCACTCTAAATAACGCGTACCTTATTCAATAAAATAACATCTACCGGACTTCATTATGTAATGTACTGTATTTAATTTTCTTTCCAGGCTCTCGGGACGAGACATGATCGGAATCGCTTTTACTGGTTCAGGAAAAACATTAGTGTTTGTTCTTCCTTTGATAATGTTTTGTTTGGAGCAAGAAACAAAGCTTCCATTTGATAAAAACGAGGGCCCTTACGGCCTTATAATTTGCCCATCTAGGGAATTGGCCAAACAGACGTTCGATATAATTCACCACTACTGTGATAGTTTGAGAAAATGTGGCCAGGCAGAAATCAGAAGCTGTTTAGCCATTGGAGGTGTTCCAGTTTCGGAAAGCATGGAGATTATTCAAAAGTAAGTCATTTTTAATCATTTTAAATTTTAACTCAATATTGGATTCTCTGTTATCATAAAAGATACGAAGTCGTTTAAATTAGAGAAAAGTTATCTTATTTTAATTATGTATTTCTTTTTCCCGAAAAATGCATTAGTCATTAGGTATATTAAAAAATCAATTTTGCTGATTTTTATTTTTACAAATAACTTCTAAATATGAAATAATTTTGGTTCTTAGGACACATTTTTATTTTCTTTCGATCGACGATGCTTAAATTTTTGTATTACTGTTAGATATCGAGGTATGATGTGCAAGTTTTAATTCTTATATAGATGCCATATTGCAAAGTTACATAAGTGAAAAGAGAACTTACGAGGTCTGTTAGAAAAGTATTCGACCTTTGGCCGAGGGAAAAAAAACTGGCATAGGTACCTGGAGCGTTGGAAACCTAATCATCTTCAAAGTAGTCTCCTTGGAACTCAACACACTTCTCCCAGCGGTGCCGCCATTGTTGGAAGCATTCCGAGAAAGCCTCTTTCGGAATAGAGTTTAGGTCGGCTGTTGTTGCAGCCATAATATCCTCTCTTGTCTGAAATCGCGTTCCTTTCAATGGTCTCTTGAGTTTGCGGAATAGTCAGAAGTCGCAGGGGGCCATAGGAGAGTAAGGAGCCTGTTGAACCACAGGAGTCTTGTTCTTCGCCAAAAAAGTTTGAATCCAGTGCGAGGAATGTACTGGGTCTTGTTCTTCGCCAAAAAAGTCTGAATCAAGTGCGAGGAATGTATTGGAGCATTGTCGTGATGGAGGCGCCAATTTCCTGTTGACCACAACTTCGGTCTCTTGCACCGCACAGCATCACGATGGATGATTGTTTGACCCTGAGGTGCGTATTCGTGATGTACCACACCGCGGGCAGCATCTCCACCGATGTGCGGCCGTCTTCAAACCGGTTTACCACTCCTTAATCTGTGTGATGATAGCATCGTCACCGAAAGCTGTCTGAATCTTTCGAATGGTTTCCACCTGGCTGTCGCCCAGCTTCAGGCAAAATTTGATGCAATAACGCTGCTCCATTCGTTCCGTTATTTTGCTTGCAATGAAAAACCGAAGAGAGCAATACACACTTGTTTAAGACTAATATGTCTTAAATGAGAGGAATTGGAAAATGTTAACCCCTTTGAGGTAGCAACCCGCTGCACATGGGAATAGAACGGGGAACCCGCCCTGACTCTATTTAAATAAGTCAATAAATAAATAGAAATAACTGTTTCTGTTACTTGGAAAAATTAGTTATATATTTTCTACGTGTTTAATTTTAATTTTAGAATTGTTTGAAATATCTGTAGTATCTTAAACTATTTATTAACATTAATATACCACTGCGACTAGTTCCACGCGAGTGCGCGCGCAACCCTCCGCCAAGCGCAGTCCATCTACAGTATTGATCGACCGCGGAGAGCACAGAGTGTGTCTAGCTTGCATACGGGATAGACGTATCGCATCGTCGTTCGCGAGAGTGGAATTTCCACCATTTTGCATAAACTTTCTGATTTTCATATGGTCAGCAAAGTAATTTGTTGTTTAATTATCGTTCGCGTAGCTTGATTAGCCTAGCACGACTAATTCAAGGAGTTATCGTTTGGTTTTCATTTAATTTTGTACTTTATAGTCCGTGAATACTTTACGGCGCAATTTTATGCAGATACAATTTGATTTCTCACGGGAACTCGTGTTGTTGGGGATTTGATTCATATTTCCTTGGGTGAAATTATTATTATTTCTTTGTAAACCTACTTGCACGATCACGTTCGAGTGACGTCATCCACAGCACATCTGCTGTTATTGTCGCTTAGGTACAGTCAATGCAACAAGTTTTGCATTCTAGTTGGTTATTATTAAGTTCATTTAGGGTTCTTAATATTGTTTAACTAAATTTGTGTGGTCATACACTTATTAAATGATTTAGTTAATTTATACAAATATCGCATTTGTTCTATCTTTGGTTTATTATAGTTTATGTCACTTGTATTCAATACGCTCAGAATTGGTTTTTCAGTTGTTTGTTATTTTGTTGCAATTATACTTAGCACGTTTGTTAGTTCGTAAAACTAGCTGGTCCTTCGTTCGTTGTTAATTAGTACGTTTCACAAATTAATATTATCCCGTGTATTGGCCAAGTCCAGTGATGTGAACCAGCTATCGAAGGTTGTAATTAATTTGGTTTACATATAGTTTTGTTTTATTCATTGAATTTAACATCAAACACATTGTTGGTGCTTCTAGACCGGATTCGCTGATATAGAGACATCACATTTGGGCTTGCGAGCAGGATCAAAACATTTGGTTCTTCTAGGCCGGATTCGCTGGTTTAGGGATTGAACATTTGGTCCTTCGAGCCACTAGGTCCTTATTATTTTGGTCTTTCGCACCGGAGGGACGTAACAACACTAGTTCACTCAAATGCGGCTTGCCAGCAAAAGATGTTATCAACAGGCGGGGAAAAATTCACGCATGCGCACGAAGATTTAAGGTCGGGTCAGGTCATGCAAGCGCGCTTGATTTAAATCCATCAGGTTTTCACAAAAAATAAGGCCGGATACTTTTCTAACAGATCTCGTATTTTTAGCTGTCCAACGATGTGTGTAACTTATTGATGTTCTTTTGTTTGAAATAGCAAAAAACGTAACATTTATTAATATTTTGCACGATCGAGTTATTTTTTATGTTTACCGATAGTGTTTCCAAGACAGTAGGTCTTATTTACAAATTACTGAATGGTAAGTGATGTGATTCACGTCGGTAAGTGATATGCTTCACTTACTGTTCAGGAGGCGAGATGGTAAATAAATAAAAATCAAAGCTTACTTCAAAAATGACAACTATATTTTTTTAATATGTTAAAATAATTTTCAAATCTTATTTGCTTTTAAATTTTGTGCGTCGATCGCGCAGAAAATAGTATAAGCATCACGAACGTTAAGGAATTACCGATCTCAGACAAAATATTGTCTTCGATCAGTAAATTGTCCTTACCGTTTTTAATACTTAATATACTATTTTTGGGAAAAACAATGATTGTAGCAAGTTGGAACTTATTTCAGAGGCGTACATATAATGGTCGCAACTCCAGGCCGTCTTATGGATATGCTGGATAAAAAGATGGTTCGGTTAGACGTATGCAGATATTTGTGTATGGATGAAGCCGACAGGATGATCGATATGGGTTTTGAAGAGGATGTCCGAACAATATTTTCTTTCTTTAAGGTATGTCTACATATAGCAATAACTCTAGATAACATTTTTAGTTTCTTGTACCAATAATACTTCTATGTATAGTATTGTTATCGCTACTATAGTGTGTTTAAAAAAAATCCTAACTCGGAGTAGGCCATGAACAGTGAAACGTATGTCTGATCATTATTTAATTCAAAAGTCAAGTTGTCAAAATTGATATTAAAATGTAATTTTAAGGAGAAAAGACAATAAAGGATATAGTATATTCACATTCGTCGTTTTCTAATTTATTTCCATTTCTAAAATAAGATTCAAGAAGAAAAGCTCTGATTTCTTTAGATAACAAATTGACATTTAATTAAATATTTTTAAATTGACATACGTTTCTTTATTCAAAGTCTACTCCGAGTTAGGAATTTTTTTGAACACACTGTATTAGAAATAATGTTATAATAAATGGCCTTACTACTATACTAGTTTAACCTAACATTATTTCTATTTTTTTATACCATTTTTCTTGAAATAATTGTTAAAAACCCCTATACAATATTTATATTGTTGAAATCAGAAAAAAAATCTATCTAATGGACTAAAAAATTATATAGACTACCATTTAAATATAATATAATTTTGTTCTACTGTTCGAAAACCACATGTTTCTTATTACAAATAAATTGGCTTCTTTTCTTGATCATTTTTTTGTATACAGGGTGATTCATCGGTGTGTCCTCTCTTTATAACTTTTATTTTAAATCAGATAGAAAAACTCTTCAAATATAATTTATAATAATTAGTGTAATGTTTAAAGTATTAATAAAAAAGGATCAAAATTTTGTATTATATTATGGTTTTTTCCACTCTGAAATACTATTTTTATGAACGTAAATAACTTCTTAATTTATAATTTTAGACCCCTTATCACTTAATCCTTTTTAAAAGGGAATCTAATTTACTATCAAAATAAATAAATAAATATAGGGTGTTCCATTAAGAAATATAAAGTTACATATTGTTGCGCTTAAACGGAGAACTCTGTATATGCATATGGTACGTAGATAGACAATAATATATCATATAAATTATATTTGAAGAGTTTTTCTATCTGACTTAAAATAAAAGAGTTATAAAGAGAGGACAGACCGATGAATCACCCTGTATAATATTTTTCTCTAAAGTTATTAGTTGTATATTATTACATGGTTATATATTTTATTTTAGGGCCAACGTCAGACCCTTCTCTTCTCCGCTACAATGCCCAAAAAGATCCAAAACTTCGCACGCTCGGCTTTAGTGAAACCCATCACTATCAACGTTGGCCGTGCTGGCGCCGCTAGCATGAACGTCACACAAGAGGTGGAGTACGTGAAACAAGAAGCCAAGATCGTATACTTGCTTGAATGTCTGCAAAAGACACCGCCTCCTGTGCTCATCTTCGCCGAGAAGAAGCAAGACGTGGATGCCATCCACGAGTATTTGCTGCTCAAGGGTGTCGAGGCTGTTGCTATACACGGCGGGAAAGGTAAGGAATATTGCTGTATTATTATTTTAATAAATCGATTTGTTGGTCATACTTCTCCTGACATAAATATTAGATAAATACTAAAACATTTCCATTTATCAGGAAAGTATTAATATCTGAAGTTAAATTATTAAATAAAATGTATAAAGGAATATTCCAAAACTGAAGAAGTTTGACAAGGCGAGTGTTCCTGTTTATTTCAATTCTGTCGCGATCACCCGTCCTACGGTCATATAACAGTTGACAGTTTTGCTATTGTCACCTGTCACTCGTCATTTTGTATTTTTGTGTTCACGTTTTTCAACCGATTTCTATAGTTTTGAAAAGTACTAAATTACGTTAAAATGGATACTGAGAGCAATGGGGGGAACTGCACCCTGCCAGAATTACTTCAGTGAAAATTTAAAATGGATATTTCTACCGTTTCTGAATTTTAACAATAAGCCTGTTTCAGGTTTTTCAAAAAGTATTTTAAATGAAAGTTTATGCAATATTTTTATTATTAATAATTATTTTTTTAATAATTTGTTGTTATTTTCGTAAATAATTAAATACGAATATTGGCGCCAGACATCACGTCATTTACAGCCAATAGAAAAACAGGTTTTCCATCAACTACATTTATTTTTGTTATTTAGATAAATAAACGTAGGCGATAATTTGTCACATGTTAATAACAAACTTCTAATTTGACATTTTCCATTATAAGTAATAATAGAATACACTCAAGCTATAACTATTGGGATTTTCATGTATCAAGAGATAGCGCTGATCGCATTAAACAATGGTACACTTTTTGTTGATATTTGTAAGCGTAGCATTACTGTCAATTGTGTTTCTTTAGTTTTCTTAATATTTTCTCATTTATTAATATTTTTTATTTATAATTCAAGTATGTATAATAGAGTTTTTGTAGTCATATGATTGTAGAAGAAATAAGAAAACGCTAACTAGTGGCGACTATTAGAACTGCAAACAGTGGTACACATTTGACATTTAAACTATTATTCACGAAAGATGACTATTCAAGGTCATTTGTGAGCCGTCTGATATAATATTACTTACAGATAACTTCATTGCATTTCGTATGCAAAGGCGTGCAATATGAAATATTTATGGGCACATTTTAACTGAAAAAATATGAGTAATTTATTTGAAAATTATGTTTCTTTCTAAATAATGCCTTTCTGAAAGATTTATGTTCTTCACTTATGTTTTTGCAAAATTCAAAAACATAGACTTAACTTATAAACCAAGGAATAATAATTTGATTTAAACAGCAACGCCACTGGGTAAATGCTAGCATAGAGGGCAGTGTAGTAGATAATTAGGTATCTATAATTCTAGGACATACGTCATTATTATTTATAGTGTGTTAGAAAGTAATGCTACTATTTACGTATATCTGTCACACCACATAAATTAAATAGACGTAGGTCAAATAATCTTTCTCTTTCTAATACAAAATGTTGCTAAGCTACTGCTGTAAAGTAATGTGTATTCTTTCTTCGAACGAATGACCATGAATAGTCATCTTTCGTGAATAATAGTATACATGAAACTATACTCTATCCGTTTTAACTATAGACTAGATGGCGTTTCGAGCGCGGCCGTTTTTACATGTATTAAATAACAAATTCAAATTTTGGCGCCATTCCTGGATTTAAAAAAATTCTTTATGACATTTTTTCAGTAATTTTGTCTTGTACGTACATATCTATCTATTTTTATCCATAATATTAACGAAGAGAACAATAACAAAACTAACGAACTACTAACTAAAAACTAAAAAACAACGAAAACTGCGTAATATGAAATTAAACGCCAAAAACACTGCGAAAGTTATATTTAACAAACAGAACTGAACAGAAATTAATAACATGTAATAAATCATGGACTTTGTTGACTTTTATTTATTTTATGTCAGACGTCAAAATAATTGATACAGTTGTCAAGCAAATTTAAATTTCGCGTCAATTATTTGACTGTGTAAACTCGGTTCACGTTTGAACCAATCAGAGAGCTAGAATCTTAGGCCCTATCTCACCCAACGCTCTATAGTTAAAACGGATAGAGTATACAACTATATGACTACATAAACTCTATTATTGGCAACGAAAATGACCGATAGAGGCAGCACCGATTTTAGAAAATGGCCGGCGAGAAGAGTAATTGTCAAAACTTGTACAGTGTTAGACAGGGATATAAGCAAATAAAGTTCATATATTTTTAAATGTAAATTGATTTGAAGTACAATATTGTTTAAGAGGCAGTATGACAACCATAAACACAACAGTTTGATTACTCTCTAGGCAAGTTCATAATTTTGCCACCAGGCGGCTACGAGTTCATTTTCTTCGCCAATACATACTTGAATTATAAATAAAAAATACTAATAAATGAGAAAATAATACGAAAACTAAAGAAATATAATTGACAGAAATGCTCCGCTGACAAACGTCAACAAAAAATGTACCAGTGTTTAATGCGATCAACGCCATCTCTTGATACTTGAAAATCCCAATAGGCGATAGGAAATAAGCAATATGACATCTGGTGGTATTTTGAGGAACTATAGTTGACGGGATAATTTATACAAATGACATTTCTTTGACTGTATAAACACAAGTATTATCTAATAAGTTCCTAATATTTGCGTTTGGGTATGTAATATCTCTTTATATTACAGACGTAATGCATAAATTAAATTAGTAAATGTCAAATTATCCCTTTAACATTAGTTCCTTTAAAAGCCATTTTGGCGCTACGATCTTATTTTCCATCGCCTATAGTTCAGTTGAACTGAAGACAAACTATTTTGCGGTTTATTTTCATATTAGAAAAATGATATAACTGTCAAGTGACAGATAAATGAGCTTGTTAAATTCGAGTTTTTTTATGTTGGTGCTTGTTATTAAGATGAGTATAAATGAAAATACGAGTAACCGCGCCTTAAATTTTACCAGAGAAGAAGAACAAATAATATTGTAATTATTTTCTACTTTATCGACAGTCAAACTGTCATAGTAATATTTAGTTTTTGAAATTGGTAACGGCCAATTTCTGTAAGCGATACTTCATGTCTTTTGTTTTGTCCTTTTCCTGCAGTGAACTCTATACATACATGGAATGGAAACGTCTATGTCTATAGCTATAGCATTGTAAGGGGCAGGTCATGCGAACTGTCACAATTCCACCAGATTCCACCAATTGACGCATGCGCAGAGCACAGCTCACGCTTTTCCAGGGGTTTCAAAATATTTCTAAATGGGGACTTTTACTATTACTTTAATAATTTTTTGCATTATTATTGAATAATTAAATAATTTATTTTTCTATAAACTATACATGACATTCTGAAATTTTTTATGTAGAAACAATTATCAGTAATAATATAACAAGAGAGTGAGAGTAAATTGAAAATAATTTGACATATTATTTGAAAACTTATTTCCCTAGGGGTTTTCGTGACTATTGCCCAATTGATGATGAGTTTAACTTTTTTTTATTATTTTCTAGATTTCCTAAAGACTGTTTAATAAGAAATATATGGATCCAAAACATTAATAAGGAAAAATGTGTGGTAAAAGATCATTGGAGAGTTTGTAGTTAACATTTTTCTCCCAGTGATTATGATAAGGATGGAAAATTATATTTGTTTAAGTTTATCTTATACGTATTAATATTGTTTTGTGAACTCATCAACCATTCAATTAAAATACACTTGTGAAAACATTTTTGTGGTCGCTGGAAAAATCTACACGTAGTATGGGTTGCCTAAAAATTTGAAGTACCATGCCAGCAATGATCGTTTCCGTTCCATAGTAGTATAGAGTTCAATGTTTTCCTGTTTTTTCTGTAAATGGCCGCTGTGAAAATATGATGAAAATTGTGGTTAATCAAAATCCTGTGGTTGGAGGATGATAAATAGCCATTTATCTATTTAATATATTTTTCAAGCATCGCTAAATGTGCTGAGTATTTATAAAGGTAATTTTAATTTTGTAAACTAATAAATTAGTAAATTAAACCATTGCCATCTAACCTCAAAATGTATCATTTACAGGCAATGTAAAAACCGTATTTGCTCTTTTGCTAATACTTAGTTTAATAGATCTGGGGCCTGTTTCTCAAAAAATACTGGTTTACAAGTTATTAGTTACAAGTGAAATTATTAATAGTACTAGTTAATTGTGTTTCTGAAAAGTATTTTACTAGTTCACAAATTACTAGTTTACAATTTAATAGTTACAAGTGAAATTTTATGTCAAGTGAAATAGTGCTTCTGAAACATTTTAAATAGCCTAGTAGTTTTTTTTTTAAAAATACTATAGTTAGGGCCGGTTTATCAATGCAAGGATAGAAGTGCCAGATAACAATCTAACAGTTAAAGATAACTGTCAGATAACTTTACACGATTGTTTATCTTTAAGAGCCGGTATTTCCATTTCCGGATAAAGTTCAGGTTAACTATCCGTCAGATAAATGATAAAATATCGCATCGAAATAAAAGCATAAATGAAGGAAATTATATTGAACGTCATTTTTTGATGCGATATTGTTCATTTATCCGACAGATAAGTTATCCAGCACTTTATCCGAAGATGGAAATACCGGCCCTAAATCAAGTGATTTAATTTTCTGACTGACATTGACATTTTCAAGTATTTTAACTTTAAATTAACTATTTTGGGGATAATTCGAGATGCTTAAGGTATTCTATTTGGAGCATTCTCTAAATAAATTGTCTAAGTGCTGGTATTTCCATCTTCGGATAAAGTGCTGGATAACTTATCTATCGGATAAATGAACAATATCGCATCAAAAAATGACATTCAATATCATTTCCTTCATTTATGCTTTTATTTTGATGCGATATTTTATCATTTATCTGACGGATAGTTATCCTGAACTTTATCCGGAGATGGAAATACCGGCCATAAAGCAGTTAAAGTCAATGAATGGATAAAAATCTGCCAAACTTGTCAACGCTTTGGGTTGAGTAGACAAGACAAAGACTACAAATATATCAGGGACACATTATGGCCATATTTAAAAAAGTTGTATTTTTACAGATAACTACCCCTATTCTGTAACTCAATCGATAACTTTTATCGATCGATAATAAATTGTAGCCAATAATTATAGTAGACACTGAATAAAAAATGATGCTGACAGATGATACATTTGTTTCTATTTGTCAAAAATTGTTATCGATCGATAACTATTATTGATTGAGTTACAGAATAGGGGCGAATGCATGCTGTCTGTTCATATCTAGCGGAAGAATAGGTCCCAATAAATTAATTAATGTTTCAAAATTATTTGTCGTGAGTAACCTCTCATTCATATGAGTTTTCTGTATGGACATAATTTTCTCTTGCTTTAATTATTTTTTGACGACGCACTACTTCATCACTAGACTCAGAGTCACTTGATCACATTATTATATTATTTAAAAAATATATTAATACTAAACGACGACAGACACTACAAGAAACTGAATTAACATTAACAATGAACCATTGAATTACATACGAAGAAGAAAAAAAAAACGCACGTTCTGTAAAATAATACTAGTAAAATTTATATTCAAAATTTTCAAGACTTTTGACACTTGTAACTTTTCTCTAGTAAACTATTATTCACGAAAGATGACTATTCAAGGTCATTTGTGAGCCGTCTGATATAATATTACTTGCAGATAACTTCATTGCATTACGTATACATAGGCGTGCAATATTAAATATTTATGGACACATTTTAACTGAAAAAATAAGAGTAATTTATTTGAAAATTATGGTTCTTTCTAAACAATGCCTTTCTGAAAGATTTATGTTCTTCACTTATGTATTTGCAAAACACAAAAACATTGTCTTAACTTGTAAATCAAAAAATAATAATTTGATTTACACGTCAACGCCACAGGGTAAATATTAGCACAGAGGGCAGTGCAGTAGATAATTAGGTATCTGCAATTCTACGACATATGTCATTATTATTTATAGTGTGTTAGAAAGTAATGCCACTATTTACGTATATCTGTTACACCACATAAATAAAATAGACATAGGTCAAATAATCTTTCTCTTTCTAATACAAAATGTTGCTAAGCTACTGCTATAAAGTGATGTGTATTCTTTCTTCGAACAAATGACCTTGAATAGTCATCTTTCGTGAATAATAGTGTAAATTACTAGTCTGGCAGACAACAAAAATATTTTGAGAAACTAAATACTAGTATTTTTTGTAAAATACACTAGTAAATACTAGTTCCCAACTTGTAACTAGTATTTTACGCTTGTATATTTCAGAAACAAAAACTAGTATTACTAGCGTATTTTTTGAGAAACAGGCCCCTGAACGCTGTGTAGTAAGTTTATTCACTTTCATTGTGCTGAGTTTAATAAATCAATTGAAAATAAACTTATGACTTGTTCCCTTTATTAAAGTGAAGTGTTCGTTTGCTTTAAAATATCAACATTATCATTGGTTTTTAGATAGTCTGTGTTTCACACTCATGTCGGAAAGACATGTGGAGTCTGTGTTTGTCAAAAAGAGCTTGAGTTTCGGCTCGCGTTCTGCGTAACGCGAGTATTTCGCCCTAAGAAGATCACAACGATATTACGTACATTTGGCTCTATAAATGCAGTTCCTTTGTTGAAGAGTCACAATTTTTTGAATTACATAGTATATTTTTGATTTTCAGATCAAGAAGAACGTTCCAGATCAGTCGAAGCATTCCGAAAAGGACAAAAGGACGTTCTTGTAGCAACTGACGTTGCTTCAAAAGGTCTGGATTTTGCTGAAGTACAACACGTCATCAACTACGACATGCCCGATGATGTTGAAAATTATGGTAAGTTTATTTTGACAATTTTACATAAATCGCGTAATAAATTCTGCTATAGCTTGTATGTAGAAAATACATATACAGAATGTCTAAAAGTACAGGTAGGTTTTGATAGTGTGGTGATTTTTGTGGACATGGTTTGTGAAAAAAATATGATAAGGTTAGCTAGATCTCCAAACACTGTTTGTTAAGACCTTTTATTAAAAACTTAAACAAAACAAATAAAATTATTTATAAAAAAACAAAGAGAACAACAATAAACGAATGTGGTTCAATGACGGAGCCACCTCCGGCCTGGGGGCAGGGTGGCCACCTTGGAGCGATCGCTGAGCTGAAGCCGATGTCGCGGACTAGGGGTGGACGGCGGCAGCATTGGTGGCGTCGTTACCGGGGCCCGGCTCGGTTGGCCTTCTTGGTCAGCGGTAGCGCCGGCAGCGTGGAGCAGTTCGGTGCTGACTCGTTGCGGTGAATGGTGGGGCCAGTAGAGCGACGCTCGGATACACTGGCTGGTACTACTACAGTGGATGCTTGAGTTGGACTCTCTAGTAATGGTGAAGAGGAACTATGCCCATGAACTCTTGTCATTCCTCTCAATTCTCTCAATGAGGTGTTGCAAAAAACATATTTTTCTTCTTCTGAAATTCGAATAAGTATGTTCTACAGTATTATTAAATATGATTTTCTGTTGAAATTACTGTATATATTTAGCACAGTAGCAATTTAAAAATTTACTTTTTGAATTACACTGCCTGTGACGTCAGAATTACATTAGCCAATGACAAAACTGAAAAGATGATGAAAAAAAAGATGTATCATACATCAACGTCAATGATTGCTTTAATGACAACTGGTTTTGGTTCTTTAGTGTAGTTCTTAGTTATTTATTATTATATTACAGCGTTATATTTCATAGTTTAATGCCCAGTATTATAAAAGATAGATAAGTAAAGCACTAGCAAAGTAAAATTTACTCTTGAAGTAAAATACTTTATTCCAGAGATTTTCGACAAAACAAGAATAAAAATACTATCTAATTAAATCTATAGAACTCCACCGATGTTCGAGGAAGTAAATTTTATTCTGTATATCAAATTTTCCGCATGTCAACGTTAATTAAATTAAATTCATTATAAATTTCATCCCATGTATTATTTTTACATTTATTTCTCACCAACATGTTTGCTTGGTCTATTTCTGAGTAATTTTTCCCCGTTCTCTCAATTTTCCATTTTAGTTGACACCTGACGCTTTATGACACACACTTTATTTTCTATTTTGTCTTTTGGATTTATTTCGTGTCAGGAACATTCAGAATACACTATTATTAAAACATATATAAAATATATTCCAGCGACACATTGTTTGGAATAGATCCTCTTCAGTTAGAGATTGACATTATTGTCAGTAGTGGTCTTAAGAAATACCGTCTAGTAATGTTTTATCCTAGATTTATCAATCTCTCTTATGCTCCAGTAGTGCAAAGATTAGCCGGTATAAGATGTTAGAAATAAATGCTGACATATGTCACAATTATGTCAAATGTTTGATCTATGTCCTACATACTATGAAATAAAATGAAAAGTAGATCATATGTTTTTTCAGTTGTTATGTACATAGAAAAATAAAAACACGTTAAGAGATTTTCATGCTAATTTCTGATAATTTACTTTAAAATAAAAAACATTAACATAAGAAACTGTAGCCTGAGTGCATTATTTTCCAGCAAAAAAATTAAATGTATTCAATAGTTTTTATTTAGTTATAAAAATATTTATATTTACATCAAAATGATCTTTTATCTTTACTTGCAACAACCATATCATTCTTCTTTTTCCGTTTTGAGGTACTACTAGAAATATTTTTCCCTATTATCAGTTGTATTTGGGCACACTGCACAAAACATTTTTTTACAATCATGTTTGATTATTTCCAAATACAAAAATCAGTAGTAGTTGACAGCTGTCATGATTGTCACTCGTTTAATTTCCGTCGGTGGCAAATGTAAGCCACACCCTCATTAGTTAGGTCCTTTCGAACGTCATCAGGAGAAAGGGGAAGCGGAAATTCAAACATAATTTCAAAGACAATTTTCTCATAAATTAAGAATAATAAGAAAAATATAAATAGGGGCTAAATATTTTTCTTACTCTTTTGATTAAAGCAAAGTATAACAATACGGTTATTTATTGTTATTTAATTAAACAAAACAAAATTAGAAATTCGTACCGACAATCTCAAATCTTAGATATGCTGCCACCACCTGTGTTTTTACTAACAAAATACTGGAACAAGATACTAATTTAAAAGAAACTCGAAATCCTTTTTAAATAACAATGTATTAATTACCGTAATAAAAATATATATTTACATAAACAGATTTAAATTAAAACAATGTTTAAAAATACGAAAATGATTAAAATAACTTACAGAATCTAACATATGGGCACGATTAGACAAATTATCTCTTTCTCTACATACTTACTAACTAAACTATCAAAACAAAACTTGATACTTTTGGGTCGTCATACTGACCGTCAACCTCGAAACTTGCACGACCTCATACTGACTACCGACTAATAATAATCTGCATTTTCAACTCTCACGCTCGAATTTGTTTTTCTTGTTATCCAAATGACATCACAAATTCTGCCTCTGATTGGCTAGTCAAACTAGTGACTAATTTCTAACTCTACGTCATCAAGGGTAAACATCCCTTGGCAAAAACAACTTTTTACTTCAATTCGAAAACATGAATCATCAGAGCAGAATTTAGAATGCAGATAAATAACAAGATAACAACTTCAATTTTGATAAAATAAATATAGAAACAAAGAGTTATACTGCCCCCAAAGTCCAACTGTTACATCGAGAAAAAAAAAGAACAAAACCGTGCAACACCTCATTAAACAATTTATATGGTACAAAAAAGGTTAGAATATTTATGTGCTTAACATAGTATGTCATATAAGTTTTTTACCTCATGGCTAGGGTTATGTTGTCGAGTATTGCGCTTAGCGCAGGTGGGAAGGTCGATGGTAGCGTTCTGGAGGAGAACTTTTGTGGGGTAGCGGTATTTCTAGCGAGGGCGATGACGAAGTCTCCGTTGAGGGGTCTGCAGGATTTCCAGGCCGCATCTCTAGTTTCTCACGGTCCTCTTCACGTATTTTGCTTGAAGGTCCGCGATTCGAGTGGATGGGAATGGCACGGCGTTGGTGCCCTCGTAGAGCGTGGCAGATGGGCAGTACTAGGACAAGTCGTTTCAATTGGACTAGTGGTTGTAACTTGTGGGCTCGAGACCGCTTTGAAGTCTGCTACTGGATGAACGAATGTCTTGTAAGTGTGCATGAGCACACTGCATTTTGTGTCGCCAACATGCCATGAGTGATGTGTGCAGTCTTGTAATTGTGGTACATCTATTGATGTCCTCCTGCCAATTTGAAAATTGGTGGAGGACTGTTTATTTATTTATTTATTTACAACCTCCCAACAGGATACAAAGTATCCCAATAACAGGTGGGATGGATACACCAATACATCACAATACAACATGAATAGACAGATTATACAAAAATATGCATTCTATACAATAAGAAAACAACCAACTACAACGACAAAGTAGAAAAAGATTTTAAATTATTACAATAAATTTTTACATAAGATATTTTTTAATTGACAGTAGCTAAGACGGAAAATATCCATTTTATCATTCATAATACTTTCGACTTCATTATATTAGACATAGGTAATCGCCTAACTGGATCTCTAGTTTCATAATCTTTTCTACATAGCCTAGTGAAAAACGTTATATAAGACCTAGATGCCAACCGAAGAATATTTATATGTACCTACATTTTTCCCTGACTTGTCAAGATAGAGTTTTGCCAGCATTCTTAGATCATAGGAATCCAATGGATAACCCCACTCTGCACATATATTACAATGTCTCACAAACATTTCTTCTTCATCTTTTGAAAAAACCGGTTGTCTTCCAATAAGATTCATTTTCCTTTTCGAGTGTCTGAATAGGACTGAGTAATGTATATTGTGTCTTTCAGCTGCTTGTCTATAAGTACAACCATTGTACTTAATATCTTTCAAGGCGGCTTCCAGTTTTTCAGCAGCATGTTTCTTATATTGTTTTCTACCTTTTGGCTTGTATATACGAGGCATTAGCTCTTATTTCTTTTAACCCCAATTTAACCTAAAAATGACATCAGTGATAAAATAAATTTGTAAAAAATATATGAAATACTTCTGGGAAAAAACAAGTAGTTTTTAAACAACAATAATGTATGTAAACAACATTGACAAAAGTTAAATGATCATTACTTACTTTGTTTTTGAGTGCCGAACAAAGTTTTCCAGGCTCCAAATTTCCGTGTAAAAAGCGGCAACTGGATTTATTTTCTGACAGATGGACTTAACGCTATATTCACCTGACAATGTTCCCAACACAAAGCACCAAAAGTTTCTAACATGGTACTTTTTGAATCATTGGAATTGGTTAAAAAATGAATTTGTTACAAATATTTTAAACAAATTTCGGCTTTTTGTTTCTAATTATACCCCTGTCTCTAATAACCCCGTTTTACGGTATACGACTTGTTGAATTAACGGCATCTATAACATTTCGCAGTAACCTATGTAAATATAAGCATGAGCGAATCTTACGTTTAGAATCCAATGTTTGCATATTTAGATTTGATAAAATCACGGAGTAACTGTAAGTAAATGAATTAAAAAAAGATTTTATCCCGCAATATCGTACAAACTTTCTTTGTACCCATTCAATTTTGATATTATGAGTATGATACATGGGATTCCAGATAATCAGGCAATACTCAAGCTTGGATCTAACTAGAGAGAAGTATAAGCACTTGAGAGTTGTTGAGGACGATGCCGAGATATTGTGGCGTTTTTCTGCGGGTAAATGCGTTCGCCGCTGAGTGATAGCCGAATGTACGTTCTGGGACGAAGGTTACGGTGCCGGAAATGGACCAGCTGGCTTTTGTTGGGGTTGATTCTTATCCTCCACTTGTTCAACCATTCCTCAGCTGTGTGGAGGTGTTGTAACAGCTGAACGGCGTACAATGGGTCGGCAACAGCTGCCCAGCACATAGGGTAGTCTGCAAACTGTTGGTGGTCGTTCCTCTGCTCGGAGCCGTCTATTAAGTTGGTCGCTGGCTGGTAGGAGAACCGTGTGACCTCGTTTGAGTACGCAACTGGCAAGCCGGATTGGTTTTCATGTCACGCGCTGTGCCCGCGTCGATAGCACCATGCGTGCGGGTATCATATCTAAACTATATCATATTTGTTTGTTTTCTAATCAAATGCGTAGAAGTAATGAGGGTACCAGGAGTTCTGCAATAAGAAATTTCTATTATCACATGTACCGGTTTCTCATTTTCGAAGTTTTTGAAACTATACCATGTTTTTCAGCTAAGGTGCAATATTTATTATTCTGTCAATCTTTGATACTAGTTACCCTTCCAGATAAAATGCAACATAGATTGTTAACGTTGTCAAAGTCATATGAATCAGATTTTTCAGTTGAGCTTAAATTGAAATTTTCGTAATCAGTGGATGGTATAAACTCATCACTAGATACATATGGAGTTTCTAAATCTGTTTCGTCAGCTAAATGTAATAAAATATATTATAAAAGTCACGCCTCCAATTAGAGAAGAATTTACATTTACCTTCGGCTTTTATTTTGTATAACTACGTTTATCTGAGTCGTGATATGATCAGTTATGTATTGCACTACATGAGTTAATTTATGCGATCTATTTGAATGTTGCGCTCGTTTGTCAGGGGATGGTGCAGATGAAGCTTTTTTTTATTTTTGTATTATTTCAACCTTTTTCGTACTTATTTGAAAGAGTGCACAAAATGCACTTTTTCACAAAGTAATCATAGCAAAAAGATTTATGGTTTCTATAATTTTTTACAACACGTTTCTTCGGTCGCCCTACAATGCTTTTAAACAATAAAACATTTCTGCATTAATATCAAGCTTGTAAAATTGATTGAAAATAGAGTTTCTCAATTCAATAAAGAATTTACTCGTAAATTGCAATTTGCAATTTTCATGACAATACATATCGCACGGCGCCGAGCGATGGCTTGGAGAGCTGAGGTTTTTTCTTTTCACTCCAACTTCCATCTTGGGCTAAAACTACGTCTTTTAGCATTTAATTTTTGTTTATAGCACACCGTTTTTTTTATCAATATTTAAAGCCAGTTCTTAATGTAATAATAAAACTCTAGTTCTTACCAAACGAAGAAATCTGGTAGATTTTAGTTTAGTGTTACCTGACAAAACATGCTTTACCACTCCAAACCCAGTTTTCCACTGATGTGTTACTTTGCCTGAAGCAAGTTGTAGTTTGCTCATTATTGATGTTCATAGAGGAGAATATGAAATCAACAACTACAAAGTGAACAGTGGCTGGATAGCCCACTTCCCGATAGCGACGCGAGAATCGCAGATCCTGTGTCATGACCTTATACAAAAGGTAATTTGAAGCTGGTTGCACAACCTCGCGTGCCTTGTAAGGGCTGCACACACAAACTAAAGGGGTTTTCAATAAGGGCGGGTAGATGTTGAAATGGAATAAAACAAGATGTGTGTAAGGTATTAACAAAATTCTTCTTTTATTTGAAAGGCCCATGTATGCCATTATGTATGGAATATAATATCATTCAAATGTCCGCCGCGGCTTCTCACGGTGGCACGGATCCGAGTGGTCCAATTTTCAATGACTCTGCCGCATAGATCCGGCTGAATTTGAGCGATGGCATTGGTAATGTTAACTTTAAGGGCATCCGTCGATTGCGGCTTATTGGCATAGACCTGCGACTTCAGGAAACCCCACAAGAAAAAGTCCAGTGGGGTCAAATCGCACGATCTTGGTGGCCAATATACGTCACCTCTGCGAGAGATAACCGTATCCTCAAATCGTTCATGCAGAAGGTCCATTGTGGCGTCCGCTGTGTGGCACGTAGCGCGGACCTGCTGGAAAAACATGTCGTCTACCTCCATATCATCCAATTTGGGAAAAAAGAAATCTGTTATCACCGTTCTGTAGCGCTCGCCATTGACGGTGATGGCCTCACCAACGTCGTTTTCAAAAAAGTACGGACTAGTGACGCCGCCGGCCCAAAATCCGCACCAAACGGTAACTTTTTGTGGATGCATTCCGACCTGGTGAACCTCGTGTGGGTTGGTGTCGTCTCATATACGGCAATTGTGTTTATTAACATAGCCATTCATCCAAAAATGCGCCTCATCGCTAAAGATGATTTTTCGGCCAAAATTGGGGTCCTCTTCCAAACGCTCCAAAGCCCAGTCAGCGAACAAACGGCGTTGTCTATTGTCATTAACTTTAAGCTCCTGGGTCAGTTGGATCTTGTACGGGTGTAGGCCCAAGTCCCGACGCAAAATTCGCCAAGTTGAAGTCTGCGAAAGGCCGAGTTCTTGTGCACGGCGAGGAATTGATTGCATCGGGTTCTCCTGCACACTTTCTCGGACCGCGGCAATGTTCTCGGCCGATCTGGCGTTCCTTGGACGTACGGGTGTTGGCTGATTATTTACCGAACCGGTCGTCCCGAATTTGGCCACCAAACGTTGGAGAGTCGACTTTGAAGGGCCACCGCGTCTGCCGTAAAATGGGCGCAACGTTTTCACTAACGAGCATTCATTTTGATAATACAGTTTTATCATTTGGAAGTGCTGCTCAATCGTGTAACTTGCCATGGTGATTTGGCATCTGTGACAGAATAATAAACAACAGATTTGACAGACGCCACCAAAACAACATCGCCGCCACAGCCTGCCAACATCGACCCGCCCTTATTGAAAAACCATTTATAACAGAAACAACGACGATATCTTTTGCGAAGGAATCTGGGTTTTGTTCAGAATATAATTCATGTGTTACAAATTTTCTTGTTTACTGTACCAATATCTGTCAGGGTAGTATTTATAATAAGATCCTCAAAAGAGAATTTTAATAAGAATAGCCCGGTAGCCTATCTTTACCTTGTTTGATGTATTTTGTCAGCACTGCTAGATGTCTTCAGGCTGCTTCTTCCACCGCTGGATGACTACGCTGCTTCCTCCGTGGGATATTATGAAGAAAAGCATCGCGTTTACCAGATGTTGGAGAATAAGTTATGTATTTTAAGTAATTAGCTTTATAATTTAAGCTGGTACAACCTGTTGGCTAACTTCCACAAGATGTGCAGTACTATCTGGAGCCGTTCGCTGGCTTCTTTTTTTCAGGCAATCAAAGATTGTCATGTGTTGAACCACAATCGAAACATGAACCTATTTCACCTACCTTCTTCCACCATCTCCTTTTGGTCTTCTTACACTTTCGATTGACTTATCTTGCCATGTTCTAACTGGGGCATCTTTTTGAAAAATCCACGTCTCGTCCATAAAAACAATTGGTAGTGGATCTTGACTGTTCTTATTTTTTATGTAGTTCTTTAAAAAACAGAATCTTTCTTGTGTAATTTCTTCTTTTTCTAAAAGATATCTTCTGTTGTCTTCCACTTTCCACGCAAATTCTAAGCTATGAAGTATTTTTAACAGATTACTCTTAGAGCCATGAAATAGATCTCTTTTATTTAAAATCTGCAATAGTTTTTTAACAGTAACATGTTTCTCTGAAAAAAATTATCACTTATATAAGAAACTTTAACACAATAGAATTCAATATTACCTTCTCTACACAATCTATAAATGCACCGTCTGATAGCAGATTGATGAAATTCGTCAAGTTTTGTTACTGTTTTTCTTTTATAGCGTTTCCTTGCAGTCACGTTCTTTACTTTCTTTGATAATACGTGTCAATGTTGCTGTCGAAATTCCAAGTGTGGCACATACTCTCTAAAATGTAATTTTGGTAAAAATTAAAGGTCATACTCAGAACAAAATAAATGTTATTCATTATGTTCAAGTAAAATGTAAAACATAACCTCATACTTACAAGTTGTACACTATCAAAAGGAATAATTGTTTCCTTTTGTCTCTTTTCTTCTTCAAAATATGCCAAAGCACTTAACACTATGTATTTCGAACTTCTAGATAAATATTTTCCAGACATTTTATTTATTATTGAAAAATCAAAACGTGTATAATACTTGTATATATGTAGTATAGGTATATTATAAATATAGTGAACTGACTTTTGGGTACACTTCGTAGCATTACCACAGGATTATCCCAAGCTTAAGCAGGTACAAACACAGAGAGGTATTCTAATATTTTTACTTGCGAACAATGTTTATTACACAAAACAAAAATATATAACAAAAATAAGAATCAAAACATAAGTACAAAACTACTTAATTAATTATCACATGATTAACACGTCAAAAAAAAAAAACAAACATAAAAAAGTAAAAATACAAGTAAAATGAAAAACAAAATAGAATATGTATGTACCATACGAGGGTACAAAAACGTGAACTCTACTTAGGTAACTAAATATCACATAGTTAATATGTTGTCAAAAAATTAACATAAGCATAACCTAAAACATAAAAGTAAAAATACAAGAAAAGTGGACACAAAATATTTACAAGATACAAAATCATGATCTGAAATATTATATGGTCAATATGTACTCAAAAAATAAGTGAGAAATATAAAAAAGTAAAAACACAAGTAAAATTATCACAAAATATATACAAGTTACAAGAACAAAATTTTTTCAGTCGATACCTACAAAGTCTTCATCTTCTGTTTCACTGTCACTACTCGATTCACCTGTATTTACTGTTATTATTAACTCACTTGTAGTATTATTTACAAATTGATATTGATTTTCAATTTCAATTACGTGACGAACACAATTCTTCCAGTTTTCAGCGGTAATTTTATTAATTTCTGAATTGATTGTCTCTATTACTTTATGACTTACTGTTGGTGCAGTGTTGTGTTTTCTAATCCCATTTTTCAATTGACTCCATATTAACTCAATTGGATTAAAAATACAGTAATAGGGCGGCAATCGAAGAACACTATGCCCCAAATTTTCTGCTGCAGTATCACAATAATAAATTTTATCAACAGGTTTTGATTTCACTACTTCTAACAACTGCGCTTTGTTGTAGCTTTCTTCAAAATATATATCATTTTTATATAAATATTCGATAATTTCAGCTTTAGTGTTGTTTTGCGTGGGAACTTTATTAATTTGTCGGGAATGATAACTTGCGTTATCCATAACAATAACGCTGTTTGCTGGTAAATTCGGTAAAAGTTTTTCCGTGAACCATTTCTCAAATACTTCAGCATTCATATTGTCGTGGTAGTCAACGTTGCAATGACGGATATTTTTAGCAGATAGAAAACTACAATTATCAACCCACCCGTTTTCAGAACCAGCATTTAAAATTATTAACCGTTTTCCACGCGATGCTGGTACACTTACAGTGCATTGTTCACTGCCATTGGTCCAACCTTTAGATTCTGTTTCATAAGTATCGTACCATGTTTCGTCCAAATATGTAATTGGTCGTTGTTCTTCTCTAAACTTTTTAATAGTGAGTAAATACTTATGACGCCATTGTCGCAACCTATAACTTTCCATTAAAACTCTACGTTTATCCACTTTTTTATACGTAAACCCCATAGATTTTAAGGCATTTCGTAACGTTGAAATACTACAATTAACGCCTGTATTATTATCGTTCAGTCTTTGATGCACTGTTTTTAAGGTTGGTAATATATTTTCTTCATACATAGAATACACGGTTCTTCTAATAACGTCTAAGTCAAAATCAGATAGGGTTCTTCGCTGACCCGTATCTTTTCGCGTTTTCCTGACATGAACACCATTTTTTTATTATTTTTTGAACTGTTGTAATTGGCACTTTTGTTAAATGAGCAGTTTTTTTCAAAGGGTACTTATCACCATCTTCTTGTAAAGTATTGTACACATTTAATACTAATTCTTTAGCCTTACGCGGCAAATGAACTCGCTTATTTTTAAAATCATTATCTTCTTCAATTTCAGCCGCACTATCATCACACCAAGGTCTCCACATTTTCGCTGTTCAAATACGTTCAACCAACACTGACCGACAATATCGAACAATGCCTGCATAACACAATGTTTGGCTATTTATGTGTATTTCCAATCATACAGTTAACTTACCAGCCTAAGTACAAATTAGTTTTTAATTATATGTACAGTTTAATTCGGAATTTCCTTAAATACAGGCCTTCCTACTGAACAGCGGCGCCCTGTTGTGAGACAGGTAAAAACCGCAAATTATGCAGTCAGGTCAGTTCACTATATTTAAAATTACCGTATACATTCGAAGCATCAAGTCAGTGCAGATGAATCAAGACACGAAGGATGTTCGTTTTTCGCATCGTTCAACGATGCAGATTAAAAGCAGATAGTATATAAAGACGTAGGCGAATTTTGAAAATTTATTATAAATGATTAATAGATTTGGAATCCTCTTTGTATAAAAATCCGAGTATACAATA
This sequence comes from Harpalus rubripes, assembly GCA_963082715.1. Taxonomy (NCBI): domain Eukaryota; kingdom Metazoa; phylum Arthropoda; class Insecta; order Coleoptera; family Carabidae; genus Harpalus; species Harpalus rubripes. Next base: position 30,136,693 of record OY720465.1, read on the forward strand.
ACAGCAAAAACTTAAAAATATGAGCAAAACAAATCAAATAAAAACGAAGAGGAACATTGAACTAATTTAAATTAGTATCTGGCCACATCCAAGGGCAGTTGCTTTTATTGTCTGTGGTTGAGCTCCTCATGTGTCGCCCGACAATAACAGCAAAAACTTAAAAATATGAGCAAAAGAAATCAAATAAAAACGAAGAGGAACATTGAACTAATTTAAATTAGTATCTGGCCACATCCAAGGGCAGTTGCTTTTATTGTCTGTGGTTGAGCTCCTCATGTGTCGCCCGTTAGTTTGCGTGCAATGTTATTCCTAGTTGTTGGCAGTATTTTTTGTAGGTGAGCGGTCCAGAGTTACTCTTAGATATTTAGGTGTCGAACAGTGATCTAGTAGGCTTTATTCGTACTTTCAGTATATTCTTTAAGCCAGTCTGAAATATTTACATCCATAACTTATTTATCACTATTATAGTCTACTGAATGAACTTACTTTCTCTTATTCCTTTGTGACGTGCTTTTCCCTAAAGGATTTTCTGAGTCATCACTAGGTTGTTCGGTAGGGAGGCCGCCAGCTTTTCGACAGGAATGCTTATAAAGAGGGATAGGCACCACGTAATTTTTGCCCACAAAGTTACGAAAAGGACGGTAGAAAAATCGAGATATAAAAAGTTACTTTATCTATCGTAAACGTTGTTGCTTGCAAACGACTGAGGTATATAAAATTTTATTTTATAAAATCATTCTTTTATTTATCAAACTGCAAGTTGAAGGCTCTTTAAAGATTGTAAAAATAATGCAACAATATAAAAATGTGAAATATACACCTACAACAATGCGAAGTGGAACCAGTTCGTAAAGTGGACAACATGCTAAATGATACGCGCGTCTGTTGCTGAATTACCATTCACGACAAAAGGGGCAGCAATGCAATCAAATAAATATTTGTATTTCCTGGCATATTTGCTCCGCTTACCCCATGGTTTTCTTTGTTACTGACAATAGTGATATGAATTATAAGTAAATGTGATTAGGAGTTGCAAGGATGAGGAATTGTGAAGAAAATCTCAAAACAAAATATAAACTTCACCTAAGACTGCAGAAACCAGAGTTAAAGTATGAAATAAAAAAGCGCATGGGTGTAAATATATGTCGGTTTTTGCTCATTACAGTGCTTATCATGTGTTGCAGACAGCTGGGGTATTTCGTCAAAGAATTGAAAGACCGTGAGCGGAAATGAGTGGACTGTATGAAAAATAGTATTATGCTGGATATGAACCTAAACCTATTATTATACTTTGACAGATAATAACAATACAATTAAAAATAGCCCAAAATGGTCACCAGGAGCCAAACATGTTAAACAGTTAAAAGTAGTCCAATGGCGAAATTTTGCCCAATCTGGCAACCCTGATTCTTATATCACGCTTAGCACTGCCATTTTGTTCTGGCATGTAGGGTCAATGGTTTCAAGTTCAATTCCATTATTTGATAAAAAAAATGTCTTTACATTCTGATTAATATTTTCTCAAACACAATAACTTTGTGAAATTTTGAATTTAACTTTGTATAAAAAACAATCTAGTACCTGGATAAAATATAGTAGACCCATTTGCAAGACCTATTAAACTTTCAACCAAAATACTTTTACCTACATTTGCCGGACCATAAATATACATTTGCTTTGTTTTAAATCTATGAGGCTCTATTATTGATTCCACCAATAAACTACGTCCATAGACCAATTAGCAAACCAATAATATACCTTACGAAAACCTATAAATTTATGAGATGTCATAGAAGATACTTCAGAATGTAAATTTAACAAAAAACGATAACAAAATCTATGTTCCATGACAAAGGGATCACTATACTCAAAAACCTTCGTTTTACAAGCCCAATCAAATGCACGATAATTAAAATGCAAATCAGACAATTTTACATTAAAATATGGTTATCGATCCTCTTTGGTTATGTTTATTATATTACAAGAGGTGGTCTCATGTGGATCCCTGTACTGCGACCTGTAGATCTATTGTACCCTCCAGATTTACTCCTATTCTAGGAGTCCTGTTTGTTTAATAAACTCCAGGGTTTTCTTCAGATCTAAATCTTTTAGCATATCCTGCTGGATCTTTTCTGCCCCCAGGATATTTTATCTGCTGCTCGTAAAGGCTTCACAGTGACATAAGGTGCTGAGGGGTCTTTTCCTCTTCACCACACCCTCTGCATGTTGGTTCTTGTGTTAGTCCCATCGTGTGTAGGTGTTTGTTTAGTAGACAGTGTCATGTTAGGAGTCCTGTTATTAATCTAACGTCTTGTTTGCTTATTAGGAGTAAACGTTCCGTTCTTTTCTTGGTTGGTTCATTTAGGAAGAGCTTTGAGTGTCTGCCCTGGTGACTCCAACCAGTGATTCTTGTGCCATTGATTCAGCAATGTTTTTATTTCCAGCTTAATTGTCTCCGCTGAGATTCCGAAAGCCGGTTCTGGTCCTATGAAAGGAAAACTTGTCCCCTTCTTAGCCAGACTATCTGCTACCTGATTTCCTTCGATCTCTGAATGCCCGGGTACCCATATTAATTTCAATTTGTTCCTCGTTCCTCGTGCATTTACTCTGTGGATGCACTATAGAACAAGTCCAGATTCTGTCTCACAAGATTCTAGTGCTTTTAGTGCGGGTTGGCTGTCTGTTACTATAGAGATTCTTCTGTTGCTAAAGTTGCTCTCTAGTAGTAATTTGGCGTAGGTTAAAATTGCGTACAATTCTGCATGGAATACATTTGGTATTTTGGATCCGTCTGTATACATGACTGTCATCTTTTTTCACAGGACTACTTAAATGTTCCCATGCCTCCCTTGCGGGGATTTTTACCCTGTTGGTTTTATTGATGGTAAACTTTTTGCTGGTCCGCTCTGGCACCATTCGAAGGATGGAATTGTTTTTTATATCTTTGAAGATTTTGGTTCGACCATCTCTCCATTTATCCTCTCGAGTGAATTCTCATTCTGTAAGCTCCGCTAACTGCCCTCGCCTTTACTATTAAGTGTAGCGGAGGTATGTTTAGCAGAGTTTCCATAGCCCCTGTTAATGTGGTCGACATAGCTCCAGTGATTCCTAAACAGGCTAGTCGTTGGATTTTGTTTAGTGTGTCTGCAGTGCTGTATTTTCTTTGGTTATGTACTTTAAAATATTACGTCTACTACGTGCAGGTTGAATATCCATTTTCACACCACCATACACACTTCAGACTTTTCAACCGACACACATTATTACACTAACTGTTCAAAAGCAGAAGCTGCTTCTACAATATATTGACGAAATGAACGCCAAGGCTGTTCAAAAGTAAATGAAACGAAAAACTTAATTTCTTGTAAGCAAATAGCCGATTGCGCTTGAGAGGCGATCGCTTTTACATGCAATAAATAAATAATTTATAGTCGTGAAACCAAATTTTGTGAATACTAAATATTTTTATCCAAATATTAAAAATAAGGCAACTTTTGTCTAATTTGAACCGACTTCTTATTTCTTGTAGTTCTTGAGATTTCCATACAGGGTGCGTTTTTTGACATCTTGTATGAAAACTTCATCCCGACCATTTATGTTGTCACAAATGATACGTCATTACTGAAGTCGCGGTCGGGACCAGACTACAGTCCCTTTGTCGGGACGCTAGACACAGCCTTATGTTTATAATTTGCTGTTCCGTTGGCATTATATATAAGTTGTTGCCTTTCGAATTCCCTATTCCAATCCACACAAACTGATCGAACTACGCTTGTTAGTTGAAATTCTGTCTTTAGGACCACAACAGCTAAATCTGCTTGATAATTTTTATAAAATCCTGTGTAACATTGTGGAATGTGATGATACTCTTTCACAGGTTTCTGCGGGATACTTTTCTCCACATTCATCCGTAAAACAGTGTGCAGCTGCAACAGTTTGTTCCTTTCACTACTAGGCAGCCATGGGTACGACTCCAAGTTTGAGAAAATGGGAAGCGTGGCGTGGGAAGGTTAGGTTTTGCGTTTAAAGAAATATAACTCGCAAAAACAGCAAACGCTTTTAATAACACACCCACACACAAGTAGAATATTGAACAAACAAGATATGAATATACAATTACAACAAATGCAAAGTGGAACAAAGCGAACGAAAGAATTAGCCGACGTGCATGGACTGGCTTGTATGGCACTACTGTTGTGACAGGACGGTTCCCGCCACCAGAATGTAAATAACAATAACAAAGAATTTATAATAATATTTATATTAATAGCGCCGCCACCAGGTTATTTTTAATGGTAAATAAACCAACCCCTAATTTTGAATTTGAATAATTACTTCAAAATAATAGCCAAATAAAATTAATTAATGTTGGGAATAAAAGATTGAACAATAATTCCTTGAATTCGTAGAGCAAAGCGAAATAATCAAAGGCAGTAGTGAACAAGTTAAGTATATTAAACAAAGTTAAATTAAGTTACAGTAAATATAGATATACAAAGGAATACATAATAAAGGGTGTTTCAAAATGAGCGCAAGATTTAATTTTTCAATAAAACACATAATTTACTCGAAAATTATAAATATTTTTATTTTAATATGAAGTATACATAAGGCGATTATGTGTGGAAGAGAACATCCAACAAATGGCTGCCACGACTCTGCTGGCACACTCTTGCTCTTTTAGAGAAGTTTCTGATTATATTTTCGCACATTTCCTCTCCAATTTCGCCAATGACACGTTGAATTTCTTCCTTCATCTCAGGAATTGTGGTTGGTTGGTTGACATAGACGGAAGACTTCACAAAACCCCACAGGAAGAAGTCGCACGGCGTTAGGTCGCATGATCTCGGTGGCCAATTCTGGTCGCCAGTGCGTGAGATTACACGACCAGGGAATCTCTCATGCAACAACTGCATTGTCTCTCGCGCAGTGTGACAGGTTACCCCGTCCTGCTGAAACCATATCTCGTCTAAATCCATACCGACCAATGCAGGCCACAAAAACTCCGTTATCATATGGCGATAACGTTCACCATTCACGGTCACTGCATTGCCAGCGTCGTCGAAGAAATATGGCCCAACCACTCCACCAGCCCAAAATCCGCACCAAACGGTTACTCGTTGTGGATGCATTGCCTTCTGATGAACAACATGTGGATTTTCTGCTCCCCATATCCGGCTGTTTTGCGTGTTCACGTACCCATTCAAGTGGAAGTGAGCCTCATCGCTAAAGATAATTTTTCTAACAAAATCAGCATCCATTCTTTGGTTGTCCAACACCCAGTTGACAAAGGTACGGCGTTGCATACGATCACCTGGCTTAAGTTCTTGTGTCAATTGAACTTTATAAGGATGCAGATGGAGATCTTTCTTTAAAATTCTCTGCAAACTGCTTGTCGAAATGGGCAGTTGTTGCGAACGGCGACGAATCGATGTCCCTGGATTTTCACCAACACTTGCCGTAACTAAAGCAATATTTTCAATGGACCGGCCTGACCGAGGACGACCTGATGATTTCTGGTTCACAACCGAGCCAGTTCGATCGAATTTCTCTATCAGTCTCTTTACTGTCGAACAATTTGGTGCATTTTGTCGACCAAAAATTGCACGCACTCTGCGAACTGTTTCCGCAAAACTTTCACCATATTTAAAATAAGTTTTCACTATTAAAATTCGCTGTTCGTTCGTATAGCGTTCCATGACTAATAATTGCGATGCGTCTACTTGACAGTTGTCAACTTTTTAGTCCAGCACCCTTGATTAAAAAAATGCTGGCCAATTCAAATCTTGCGCTCATTTTGAAACACCCTTTATAAAATAGTGATACAACGTACAATTCTGAATTTTAAACAACAGATGAGCAGGTTATTAACATAGGGTACAACAATATGTGTATAAATTTCTGTTCGCGAAGCGATGGGCACATAAACTAAATATATCAGCAAATTTTAAATGGTTATCAATGGGATGACGATGACAAAATAACAATAATAAAATAACAATAATAACTAATACTACTTAATACTTAGGACTTACCGAACATTTGAGTCAGGAGCGGACACTCGCACTTAGAAACGGACTTCTTCACAACAAGTTAACAAATGATCTCCGAATTTTTGAAATTGTCTATCTTCGAAAATATTATCCCCACTAGTATTGTGGAGTGGGCGTTCTTCACCTCTCCTATTGGACAATTCAAATCTGAGAAAATTTGGCCGGGATGAGTGAAAACGTAGCTTACAAAAATGACTCATCTGCCTGGAATGCACGCCAAACTTTCCCAGGGTTGAACTTCCCTTAATACTTGCTGCGTGACTAATTTTGAAGCATAAACTTAAAATTTGGACAAAGGATAATAAATCTTTACAACTGTTGCACTAGTAAACAGAATTTCAAAGGTTTTCCGAACATTGACATTTTCGAAGACATTTCTCAACACCCACTAATAAATAATTATGCCGCTTGTCACACTGTCCAAACATCCTTTGTCTTCGGCTGCGTTGTCTGTTGAGTACTGCCCCCACACACTCGGCCGTCAAGATTTTCCACCCTTTAGGACCTCGCCTTCCTGACTGTTGCATTGAGGCTACTACAATCCTAAGCAAGAGAGTTCTTTCGCTACAATTGTTAATAACTGTCAATTAAAATATCCACTTCGTTTCACGAAACAAAATAGCGGATGGCGCTTGAGAGCTGACCGTTTTTACATGCGTTATATAAATAATAGGTTTGTTCGCGGTAGCGATCCCGGACTAGTTTGAGCACCATACGCATGCACAGTTTCATTTTACTTGTTCGCAGTACGACTCAGACTGACACATGATTGGTCACGTACTAATCGGACCAGTCCGTGTGCTGCTCAAACTAGTCCGGGATCGCTACCGCGAATAAACCGAATTTAAATTCGTGAAACCAAACTAACGATACTAAATATTTTTACTGTATGGACTCAAAAGACTAGATTTTATATGAATCTGTATTTGTAACAGTAAATTAATTACAAGATATCAAAAACATGTGGTTAGTCGCTGTTTGTTACAACAATCTTCTCTATCGGGAAGTGGTGCTGGTGACATCTGTTGGTATTTGACTAACTACTATTGCATGGCAATATTTAAATTATACAATATTACATTATTATACATTCCCCCTTTTTTAATATAAGCCTATCCGGCTTTTTACTAATACGTCCAGATCTAGTAGGGTAAACAGTTTCATTTATACACTTGTAACAATTAATTAAACAAAACCAAATTAAAATTAGAAATTCGTACCGACAATCTCAAATTTTAAATATGCTGCCACCACCTGTGTTTTTAATAACAAAATACAGGAACAAGATACTAATTTAAAAGAAACTCGAAACGTTTTTTAAATAACAATGTATTAATTACCTTAATAAAAATATATATTTACATAAGCAGATTTAAATAGAAACAATGTTTAAAAATACAAAAATGAATAAATAACTTACAGAATCTAACATGGGCAAGATTAGACAAATGATCTCTTTCCTACATACTTACTGACTAAACTATCAAAACAAAAATTGACACTTTTGGGTCGTCATTCTGACCATCAACCCCGAAACTTCCACGACCTCATACTGACTACCCACTAATAATAATCCCCCTTTTTAAAAGCCTTACGCTCAAATTCATGTTTTTCTTGTTATCCAAATGACATCACAAATTCTGCCTCTGATTGGCTAGTCAAACTAGTGACTAATTTCTAACTCTACGTCATCAAGGGTAAACATCCCTTGGCAAAAACAACTTCTTACTTCAATTCGAAAACATGAATCATCAGAGCAGAATTTGGAATGCAGATAAATATCAAGATAACAACTTCAATTTAGATAAAATAAATATAGAAACAATTTATCATACTGCCCCAAAGTCCAACTGTTACACACTGATCAACAAAATTAGGGGAACACGTTTTACCCAGCTCCAAATCTGTCCGCTTCCTGTATACTCTGGACAGTTTATCGCTCTCCAGTGGTGGAAGTATGCTGTATAGAATTCTATTAGTGACGTCACATTATCGCAAATTTGGCAGCACGCCGTCAATACGCAATGATTCCCTCCTCCCCGAGCACCACTTGTAGTATCGCTTCGTTACGCGAAAAAGAAGCTGTCGCATTCATTGTTTCTCTGTCATATAAATGTAAGCAAGCATATTCTATCCTCTTCCTTCATAATTTTTGACATAGTGATTTTTGATTTGAATGCACTTCGATGTAATTTAAAGTCAAAATAAGAGCATAAACGAAAAAAAAATATACAATTACATACATATTAGCATATTAAAATAATATCTATTGTATGCATTACTAATCAAGTAAATATATAATTTAATGAATACTGAATAGTTGGTTATAATTTCTAAAATTCACCATATCTTTTGTCAGCCTGTACGTATCTATGAATAAGGTTTCATCTATACTAAATGGATCACTGGTATCTCTTAAAACTCTTTTTGTACGTTTTGTCGAAAGATTACATTCTGCCTTTCCTCTTCCAACAAATGTTGTGCAGCATATAGCTGAACAGGCAACATAACGCGATATTATTTTCACTTAAATAAATCATGTATCTAATTTAATTTCTAAAAGAAGAAACTACTAATTTTATACAAAACTTACCATACTATCAAAGCGACAATACTAACTGTCATCTGTCAAGTAAATATTTTTGTCAGGTTATAATACAAATGCATTATATTTGCATATTGGTTAATGCATCAACGAAGATAAACGCTACTGTAGAATTCTATTTCACATGTTACGTCGGTTTCTATTTGTAGAATCGCTTTCGCGTCTATTGTACAATAGAATTCTACATGGCGTACTTCCACTACAGGTCATCTATATTGGCGACTGAAATGTCCTATATTTAAGGTGGCCGACTTAGTTGGTAATTTTCCTTGAGGTGTGAGTGGCTGCCATTACCAATTCGGAGGGTTCGTAAGTTCGGTAGGTGGCTACGGGTTAATTTCAGTCGCGAATACTCGTACACGACCATCGCAATGAATTACAGTAAACTGCGACAGGCAAGGACCGGAACAGTGCGCTTGCTTAGGTGCTGCTTGAGTAAGAAGATTGATTCTGACTGACGTCGATCCCTGGGTAAGCGCCTCTTATAGGAGGTTGCATGGGCGCACGCAGCGTCAGCAAGGGGTGGGTGGAGGCTGGCAGTGGGGGTAGCGCTGAGCAGCGACACCGAGAGGGTAGTAGCGGAGCGTATCAGAACTAATTTGCTACAATACTTTCTTCCCTGCACATGTTTTTCCTGAAAATTCAATGTATCGAAGAACTTTCTTTTCTTTTCCTCCCGGAGCTCCACTTTTCACAGTATCTTCGTATTCTCGTTTTTCCTTGGTATATGGCTGCCGCATTGTAGTCCATCTAGATTTACATGCATCTTCTAAAAGAAAATAGAAATTTTGTGCTTAAATAAAATTGAGAAAGTATAAACAATTTGTACTTACTGTTTATTTTCAATGCCAGGCATTTTATTTTTTAATATTATCTTTATAATCTACATTACTTTTATCGTACAAGTATGGATTACTTTCCACTAAACTTATTAATAAATTTTCATCCATAATTACTTATTGAATAAACAAAACAAATTCACTTGGACAGAACAAGTAAAACATAAATAATGACCAGACGACCAAACCAGCTGATAGACATTCACAAACAGGCACTACTGCGCCGGCGCAGACATAGACATAACGCTGAAAGTTGAGTTGAAATCAACTGTTGTGTTATGTCAAAAGACATGATATATGTGACAAGCTATGTGACTTGTTCCATCAGATTTAACATATCTCAACATAAGGACATAACACAGACATGACATGACATAAGCTATGTGACCAGGCCTTTATATATTGAGTTAAAGACTTTTCTAAATATTTGATTTTGTATGTTTATAAACTTTCCGATTTAACCGATTAACTTGTGATACTATTCTTCCTTGATTTTCACTAAGCTTATTTACAACTGATTTAAGATCAGATGATGAAAATGAGTTATGAAGGGGGTTTCAATAAGAGCGCAAGATTTCAAGGTTCAATAAAACATGGTTTTCTGTAGCAAATTATTGAAATATTTATTGATTTTATAATAGCTCTGTTCGTTGAAAATCGTGTCAGTGCAGTGTAGAACAGTGTAGTTAGCACCAGTGTACACTGGTACTTCGGTATCAAAAAACAAGAAAGTGTAGGGCAGTTCATGCTGTCATAATATTTGCAGATTGTTGCCACAAAATATTGATCATTAATTAATATATTTGTAAAAAATAAAAATCACATTCTGTTCACATACAAAAGAACAACAAGAATAAAATATAATTTCTTAAAAATATTAGTCTTTAATACCTGCATCATATATAAAAATAGTAAATAAAAATCATTCTGACATTAAAATTATATATATATATATATATATATATATATATATATATATATATATATATATATATATATATATATATATATATATATATATATATATATATATATCGTTACCGAAAAAAAACACTATCAGATGGGCCTAAAAATATATATCATCCCATTTAAAAAATATAACATTGTATTGTAACTTGAGAACCACTGGTTTAAAAAAATAGGTACACTACTCTTTTTTAGATAAAATACCTATTAACTCTCTCAGTAATGAATTCATTTATTACTTCAGTAAGTTTCTCATAAGCCTTTAATTTTTCTTCTTGCAGTTCTAATTTTCTTGCATATTATTCTTTTTTCTCTCGTCTGTATAATACTAGTTTTTAGGTTATTTCCCTGTAAATATGAGCATTTAACATATTTCATCCCCATTACAGCACTCTGCACTATTTACTCTACCTCGGGAGTCAGTGCAAGTAAGTTAGTCCCAGTTCTGAAATGGGTGTCAACGAACACGTTGCACGAAACTGCCCGATTAGTCAAAGAACACACTAATGTATACTCGTACATAAGGTAATTATGTATGAAACAAAATATCTTGTAAATGACCGTCACGGCTTTTCTGACAAATGCGTACTCTTTCGACAAAATTTGAAATAACCTTATGGAACATACGTGGCGATATTTATTGATAGAACGTCTAATTTCGGCCTTCAATGCATCGGTTGTCGCGGGCTTGTTGGCATAAACCTGTGACTTCAGACAGCCAGACGTCCAAAGGTGTTAAATCACAAGAACGTGGCAGCCAATTATGGTCACCAAACCGGGAAATGACACGACCAGGAGCAAACTCTTGCAAGACAGTCAATGTTTCACGGGCGGTATGACATGTGGCACTGTCCTGCTGAAACCACATGTCAAATGCAATATCTTCCAATTGAGGCAGAAAAAACTGCGTTATCATAGCACGATAACGTTCGCCATTCACCGTTAATGCATTGATGACATCAAAATATTTAGAAATATTTGTAGCGGCTCTATGAAGTAGCGGCTACGTTGTTTTATTATTGATTATAGATTCAGTTGTTATACATTTATTTATTAAAATATACACATGTCATCTCTACTCTCTACTATTTATTATTTTACGTCTTATACAAATTCATATATTTATTTATTTATACAATGATGTAACAAATAAAAACCTCATCGTTACAATTAACTCAATGAACGATTGTGAAAGTCTTCAAAAAGATATTGATAATTTGACTAGTTGGTCTCAAACTTCTGAATTATATTTTAACACGAATAAATTTAAAATAATGACATTGTTTAGGAGACGTCAAATTATATACTTTAATTACAACATGTGCAGGGAAACATTGCAAAGAGTTAGTGAGACTATTGATTTGGGAATAATATTTGATGACAAATTATTATTCTACAAACATGTGCATGCAACTGTAAAGTCATCATACAGAAATTTAAATTTTGTAATTAGGTGTACACAAAACTTTCAGAATATTTCTACTATTATGTCTTTGTGCAACTGCTACGTATGATCAAAACTTGAGTATTGTTCTCAAATATGGAGTCCATATTATGCAAGTTCAAAATAAACAAGGAATATATACGATATCTGAATTATAATACAGCATTATCAACATTGAATTTGACATCTCTTGAAAATCGTAGAAATATTTTGCCTGTACTTCTTATTTATAAAATACTGAATAACATGATAGATGGCAGTAATATATTAGCACGTCTAAATTTCTGTACAAAAAGAATATCTTCTAGATGTAATTCAGTATTCTTCATCCAACGTTTTCAAACAAATTATGAACTCAACTCACCAACTGTCCGCATGTGCAAAACAATAAATGACAAATATAGAATTTGATTTGTTTTTTGATAGATTCGATGTATTTAAATGTAAATTAGTTACCAGTTTTATGATTAAATAGAATTTCTGTAATTTAGCTAAATACTCACTAGGTACATTTTCAATTTTCATTCTAATATGTATAGTGTCAATTACTTGATATATGGTTTTTGTATGTCTACCCTGTTTCATATTATTATTTTATGTGTATTGTTCATATACCCTCTGTAATTGGGATTACATATCCTGTAGAGTGGTTAATAAATAAATAAATTACCTTCTTCATCTTCAAAGAAATACGGTCCAGTTATTCCTCCAGACCACAATGCACACCAAACAGTGACACGTTTTGGATGCATTGCTATCTGATGAATGAGTTTTGCCGATTAACGAAACCATCGAAGTAAAAATGGGCCTCATCACTGAAAATGATTTTGTCCGCAAAATCGGCATTCACTTCTGTTTGCTCAAGGATCCAATTGGTGAACTCTCTTCGCTGTGCATGATCTGTTGGCAGAAGTTGTTGAATCAATTGGACTTTGTAGGCGTGGAGGTGTAAATCTTTAGTGAGAATACGCTGGAGAGTAGCTGTTGTAATGTCCAATTCTTGTGCACGATGACGAATCGGCGTCTCTAGCACTTTCGCGACTGGAAGTATTTTAGAAGATTTTTTTACAAAAAATTAGATAAAAATTTCAAAAGGAAATTCATTTTATTTATGTGAAAATACAATATAACCGCACAAAAATATATTAGACCAAAAGAAAGGATAAAAAAGCGAGTGTCAATATTTGGTACAGTTTGTAAGTAAAAAAATTCTAATTATTTTGGCTTAAACTGTGTGTTGAGAATTATTTAACCCTGTATCCAAAATGGCGCCATCGGAAACATCGGAATTGTCATCATATATTTCATTTAGGATTTGATTTCGTGTTTCTTTTATGCCATTATTCACTTTCAATCTCTTGCCCTGCAGATTTTCCATACAGATGATGAAGTGATGATGTTACCTCAAAGTTCTTATCGGCAATTGAATCATCCGAATCAAATTCGTACTCAATATCACTTATATTGTCAGCCAAATGCCGAAGTTCAGCTTCACTGAGGTATTTGCTAGCCATTTTACAGAAAACTATGCTTGCACTAACCTGCCAGGTTATAATTACGAAAGAGTGATTCACTGGAGATACGAAAGATCCTACTCGGGCCATCTATGAATTTTTTTCGAACTATTCCACCAGACTACTCACAAACTGAGGCTATCGAAATTCTTATTTAAACCTATACAAATCGTGTCCGTTGAACGTACACAGTGAGTATAAAGAGCCCGCGATCTGTGATCAAATGTGGTCACACAGTTTCCTGGTAAATTATAGTTGTGTATCAATTATTGTACACACAGTCGTCAAAGTGCTAGATTTTCGGCCACACTCTCGCAAACTGCCGTGATTTTTTGTTCTGAACGACCTCTACGAGCTCGTGTCGTGTGTTTCACATCACCAATAGAACCAGTACTTTTGAATTTTTCGATTATTCTTTTGACAGTAGATGAATTAGGAACATTCTGTCGACCGAATATTGGACGCCCTTTACTACTATTAATGACGTGGGGATCAAGTTGTGGAAATGGCCTGTATTCTGTGGAGCAAACTGTTTCACCTGCACATTGTTTCATGGATGAGTTTGGAAAAAAATATCCCGCAGGAATCAGTGAAAGAGTTTCACGTTCCTCCATATTATAAAGGATTTTATACAAATTATCAAGCAGATTTAGCTTTTGTGGTGCTAAAAGCAGAATTCCAACTAACAAACGTAGTTCGACCAGTTTGTGTGGATTGGAGTAGGGAATTCAAAAGACAACAACTTATATCTAATGCAAACGGAACAATAAATTATAAATATAAAGCTGTGTCTAGTGTCCCGACAAAGGAAGCGTAGTCTGGTCCCGACCGCGACTTCAGTTATAATGTCTCATTTTTGACAAGGGGTGTAGAGCTAGTTCGCCTCCTCGTGGTGCACTCCGGGTAACGCTAAATGAACTAGCATAAGTCGGCGACCAGACCATCCATAAGAATCTTGTAACACGTAGGAATTTCGAATCATACTTTTCGTGCCGTTTACGGCCTGTTTACGTGATGCTGAACATAAGTTTAATTATCACAGTTTTCTACCGACTATCAATACCTCTCGGCGTTTATTTGTATACAACTTGTGACAAATCGCACAATTTCTACTGACAACCGGTATTTATACAGTTTCTGCCAACTGTAACTTATGAACTTCCGAATCTAACATCGATGACGGTACAAATAGCCCTTTGTCTATATATAACGTGTATGTCAACGGACATATAACGTTTAATCGATACTTCAAAATGATTCGAATCCCTTTTTCCGGGGGTATGTAAACAGGCAGATGTTTCCACACCCCTAATCATGTATATGCAGAAAATGTGTGGTCATTTGGGAGCGATTTTACATAGTGTTATGTATCGCCTTCGATGAGGAGCTTGGTTTCAAGATTTGTGAATAATATTATTGTGTTTGTAGGTTTAGGTTAAACTGGTCGTATTTGTAGGGTAGGATTTAGGGTGTATGTATATATAAATAAAATATTCCTTACCCACAAAATTATTCACTTTATTTAAATGTGTACGTTGTACTTGTTCGTTGAACGATTCACGGGCCGGACGAGAAGAAGTAACAAGTTCCGTGCGGCCGTTTATATATCCAATTATAACTATACAATGTTGCCAATCTCAGAATATATGAACAGTAATGCCAAAATACAACAAATAAAAATAACTTCTTTATTTTGTAAAGATTAACTTCTTTATTTACTACTACTTCACAAAGTAAAATATTACAAACTTCCAAATAACCAACTAACGTCTATACTCTACGATAGTTCTCCCTCGAATACCTGCCACCCAACAAACACCCTCCGTCGCCAGCCGTCTCCTCTCGATCTTGCTGGGATCGACTTCGCTCGTCTCCGCTCGTACCCGTTCGGCAGTTGGCAACCAATTCTCAACAATAGGAATAAAGGTACTTACTATTTGTGCCAGTTGACATCACTATCTGCTAAGCTTGTTGACTGGAACCCTCTTAGTCACTACATTGGACTCCACTAGTTTTCACTGTTATTTAGGGTTCATTTCAATTAATATTAATACCATTGTAACAATACCGTTATTTATTGTTATTTAATCAAACGAAACCAATTTAAAATTAGAAATTCGTACCGACAATCTTAAATATGCTGCCACCACCTGTGTTTTTACTATCAAAATACAGGAACAAGATACTAATTTAAAAGAAACTCGAAACCCCTTTTAAATAACAATGTATTAATTACCGTAATAAAAATATATATATTTACATAATCAGATTTAAATACAAACAATGTTTAAAAATACAAAAATGAATAAAATAACTTACAAAATCTAACATATGGGCAAGATTAGACAAATGATCTCTTTCCTACATACTTACTGACTAAACTACCAAAACAAAACTTGACACTTTTGGGTCGTCATTCTGACCATCAACCTCGAAACTTGCACGACCTCATACTGACTACCGACTAATAATAATCTCCCCTTTTAGAAGCCTTATGTAGAGTAGGAGATATACGTTGTATTATAAACTACTCTACATGTGTAAAAATATAACTAAGAACGTTAAACTAGTATAACATGTAAAGCAAAATAATAAACACAAATGAATTTGGATCAGAGCGAAAACGGGAAAACACTTTTATTTATTTCGTATCTAACAACATTAAAACATTTTCAGAGGTGTCTTGATCGAATTGTGTGATCGACACATGGTTGCTAGATGTAACTGTAACACTTACGCTCGAATTTATGTTTTTCTTGTTATCCAAATGACATCACAAATTCTGTCTCTGATTGGCTAGTCAAACTAGTGACTAATTTCTAACTCTACGTCATCAAGAATAAACATCCCTTGGGAAAAACAACTTCTTACTTCAATTCGAAAACATGAATCATCAGAGCAGAATTTGGAATGCAGATAAATAACAAGATAACAACTTCAATTTAGATCAAATAAATATAGCAACAATTTGTCATACTGCCTTAAAGTCCAACTCTTACACCATGTAATTTAAGGTTAAATATATTGTAATATCTAAACATGTTGAATACAAATATGATTACACTTTGGTTAAACATTTGTAAATGACTAATAAGCGATTATGACAACGTACAATGTCATTTAGCATACTGTATGCTGCATACAATTTCGTCATATTCGTACAGCGTTAAACTTTAGCTTACTTGCTAAGTTCTTACGAACATTTGTATACGTGTTATCTGTACAAGCGAGTGCAACCTCACTTGGAGCCGCATATCTGCGTACTGAAGAATCAGACTTCGGCGAGAGAGTTCCTAAGCGATTAGTGCTGACTTTACTAAAACTCATCTCTTTACGTCTCGCCAAAGTTGAATTGCGTCTCTCTATCTGTCTCTCAATGTTACAATCTTGAGAATCTCTGGTTTCGTTTATTGTCTCGGAAAACTCTGAACGATCGTAAGCGTTTATTGTCTCAGAGCGAACCTAACTGCGTTCTGCGATATCGGAAATGGGACTTAAAATCTGTAATTATAATTACAACCGTAATTATATCGTAAACATAAATTTATGATACATTATCGTCCTCATTATAATTTTAAACAATTTTTTCTATACATATAATTATGTATTTTAGTACGTTTTATTCTATTTCTTAGGAAATTTCATAAGAATTTTATTGGATAAAAGCTTCAAGCGTTGTTTAAATTGTTTATTGTTGGAAATATAATTTGACGACGTTTCGGTACATGGCTATGGCCATTTTCAAAGTCTGATTTATACAAAAAAAGATATAAATAGTAATATAAATTATTATAAGAATATACACTGACATTGTTCAAGATATACTTAAACTCATCCTTAAGATAATGGAGATGTACTTGTCGAAATATGAGAATTTCTATTGATGATGACAAACTCTTCACCGTGTACTTTGCTGATGACCAGGTTATTTTTGCAGAGGATAAGGATGATATAAGTTACATGGTAAGAAAGCTGGACAAAGAGTACCAGGAATGGGATCTAACAATTAACGTACAAAAGACAAAATATTTATACTAAAAATGAACAAGCAGAAGACGCACGTCATCTTTAAATATTACTAGATCATAACGTCACATTACTTCGTTTACATGGGGTACTAATTTGATGAATTATCGTGTAATACTTATTAAAACAAACCAATAATACTCAAGGCCTGGTTTAATCCTTTCGAGACGGAATTTAATTAAACAAAATTTACTTAAAAAAGTATATCTATTTTCTCACAACAGTTACCGTAAACATGTGCAAAAAAATAAAATATTGGGGTTTTTATTTAGAGGGCAGTACCTATATGTACCACCAGTCCCAGTATGTGGTACACATAGGTACCAGCCGTCTAGGAATACCAGATACACGCAACACAACGCAACATTTTTTTATTTGTATTTGAAAATTTTATTGATTGCAAAATATGCACAACGAAACAATACTTGTATTATAAAACAAACTACATGGTACTTACAAGCTAATATTATTATGATACCTACAATCTAATATTACTTATTGCATATGTTACTTGTGGTACAAAGCAAGGGAATGTTACAAAGTTCACACACTGTTTTTGTACGTGTTTGTTTTTTGTTTCTTGAACAGCTCACACGTCTTCTCGAATGACCTTGTACTGGTAAGTGGAGAGAAACATTACCATATGCTCTCCTCTTGCTCAATAGTCTGCCTCATCTAGTTTGCCTTTTTATTTTTGCTATTTGTCTGCCTTCAGCTATAAGTTCTTCAGCTAATGGAACAAGAAAATCCAAAAACGAGTTTTTTTTTCTTATTCGATTCTTTGTATAAGACCCACGCGTTTACAGTCGCCATCATTGTCAGTTTGTAGAACACCTTCATCCACCATTTTCTTGACTTTCTGTCTAATTCATAGAGACCCATCATTTGGTCGGCTCTATCAACTCCCCCCATAATTTTCCTGTAAAAGGAGACCATTTCTGCGAAATCAATTTCTATTTTTGACCCATCTTTCAAAGTTCTGTTTACTGTTGTCATAGCATTATTATGACAATTGCTCAATAGCAAAACATCTTTGGTGTCCTTCCACATGACAACCATTATCTCGGTGTCCGTACGCTTGAAATCGCTCTCACCTCGTTCTAGCTTGGTCTCAATTTTGGGTAGGTTCTTTCTATTCGAAATGCAGGTTCCTAACGCTGCAAATCCTATTGACTCCATAAGATGTAGACTGCTAAAAAATCTATCGAAACAAAGTACGACATCTTTATCTGTAATAGTGTTTGCCAATGTATTGACCACACGTTCGCCAAGAGTTCCATCTTGTGCCTCAGTTTCTCACCCAGTGTAGATATTGAAGTCGTATGTGTAACCCGATAACGCGTCACTTCGAAGCCACAATTTTATGCCTGTTTTTACAGGCTTCTTCGGCATGTATTGCTTCAAAGATGACCGACCTTTGAATTTTGTCAACGATTCATCTATACTCTGATACACACTGTCTTGTCGGTATTTTATAAACGTGCCTTTCAAGCATTGGACAATATCATTCACATAATACGTTTTGGAACAATCCTTGGGTTTGTTAGGAGGCGCAAAATACATTTTTGACGAAATAATCTAGCATCGGTCATGCGATATCGCATTTTTTTATGGTTTCATTGCCAAGAGATGGATGGCTCGACCAGTAGTGGAATCGCGCCATATAGAAATGTAGAAAAGTAGTGACTCGTTGCTAGGAAAACGGTATTTGTAGAAAATAAACTACAAGTCGGTATCGCGCCAAGAAAAAAACTTCATTTTTTTCGCATCCTTACGTCAAAATAGATAGAAACGAAACGTAAATTTTTCGTTATAGAAAACTTTATATTGATTACAAGAATTACCTACAATTAAAAATACCAAAATATTAATCAATTTTTACAAAACAGAACATACAAAAAGCGAAAGTAGCCGAATTACATTTCTATTTTACAAAAAGATACGTCGTGATATCAAATTTCATTTCTATCGCGTATTCTATCTATCACTTCAATTCTATAGCTCGAAACGGCGCGATCCCACTGCAGTATTGACTTAGGTGAGGAACATGATTACAGCACATTATGAACATGCAGCCAATTATTATTTTAATTCCCCCTTTATCTGTTTCTTTTATACAGCAACGTTTATTTTCTTGGGTATATCAAAACAGGACTTACCGTTGCTTCGGACAGCGAATTTCTTTTCGTTGGAATCTTGAGTTTCTTGGGAATGGCTCTTCTTCAAGGCTCCAAGTTGTCGAAATTTCTAAATTTTACTTCTGGCACCAGTTTTATGTTGTGTACCCCGGAATGGTTTATCGCAAGAATACAAAAACACAATTTACTTGTTGAAAATTTGTTTATTTACTTCATATGAAATTGAATAGTTTGTATTTGATTATTAGAGTTTAGGACTAGACAACGACTCAGTGACTTCTGATTGGGAAAAGACAATTTTGAGTATATAGTAAGTTTGTAATGAAGGTAGTAGGGGAAGACAAATGCATGGAAAATTGAGTGGAAACTTACTAAAGGTAATTAGTTGGCAGATTTGGAATTTAGAAAGTGAACTTAGGGAAACTTGAACTTGGGTTTGGGATTAAAGGAATTTGGCCTGGTAACAACAAAATAATTACTTTTATACAAATTACTACAAAATAATCATGAAAACATTTACTTATTCTAACATGCAATACCTTATCAATCTAACAATTACTAATAATAACGAGTACATGACATCTGTAAAACTTCTGACTTGTGAATCTAATCAAGAAACCAACAATATCTTAGAAATAAGCCATTCTCATAATTTTCTTCACTCATCTATAAAAAGGATAAAAATTACTAGTTTTTGAGTCTGAAGCTTCTTGACTGTGAAAAATGTTTGGGAAGAGAAGAAAATTCCTGGATTGCAGTCAATAAAATTTATTTAAACCGGCCTCTACCGGTGTCGGCAACACATTTGCCTTCTTCAGGAGCTATAAAAATTGTACAACAGATTCATTTATGTTTTACAGTGTGTATTACAATTCTAACTTACGTGATTTATTCTATTTTATGCATGTAAATGTAACATATTAAAAATACAAAAATAACAGGTACAACACACATTTGGACGTCACAGTTAAATAAATAAATATGATAAGGTACTCTAAAGTCGTCAAAAATATAAATTTGTAAAAAAGTTTACACCCTTTGAAAATTTTTAATTAAGTTTGAACATGTTAAGTTCCGAAGTTTTTTTAGGAAGGTTTACCGCCATTTATTTAAAAGTTTTATCTGTTTTATTATTTTTACTTTTATTTTGTTTTCATGTACTTCATTACTAGTTTTATTTATATAAAGAAATGAAGCGGATAGTTCATAGGATTAGATTAAAATGATAAAAATAATAAATCTTAGAAAGTATTATATAATTTCTGTTTTTTGTATAACTGTCAATTTCTCGGATATCATAAGATAATCAGGTGTCAGATATGCACATGTCAAGTTTTAATTGTAGAAATACACAGTAAATGTAAAATGCATACCTTCATTGCCAATTATTGTTGATACAGCATTACGATTTAATTTTATTCGTAAATGTGTTGTAAAAAAATCGGCCGTAAAATGAAAATCACAAATTCGATAATGCGCAGTAGTGGTTTTTGGTTTTCCATGAGTTAGGCAAGCTAAAAAATCTTGATGCGGGATTATTTAGACTGGATCGACTGCAACCAGGAACAACGCACTTCATTTCTTTCATTATTATAACAATTAAAAAAATTATATCAATTAATTGTTAATAATAAGATCTGTCACAAACTTTAACATCACTTTGACATTAACTGAAAGAATATTTTTAATATATATTCTTTTATTTAAGCCTACGTGATCTTCGAAAAATCATAAAATGCCGCTAAAATGAATAGTGTTGCCATCTAGTTTTACATCATTGAACTATCAAACTCTATCCCTTAGTTACGTATAGGACTGTCCGGGCCCTGGTTCACTCCGTTGTAATTTTACAAACAAATCGCTGTCATGGTGACAGTTGCAAGATGGTGCCAAATATGAAGTGAGTGTATGGTCTTT
Organism: Harpalus rubripes; assembly: GCA_963082715.1. Taxonomy (NCBI): domain Eukaryota; kingdom Metazoa; phylum Arthropoda; class Insecta; order Coleoptera; family Carabidae; genus Harpalus; species Harpalus rubripes. The sequence continues at coordinate 30,158,195 of OY720465.1, forward strand.
GCAACAGTGACTCCCGCTATAATTATAAATAATACATGACAAATGTGTAATTCTTTGTTTCAACAGCCATCAGACTGCGTTATGTAAAACTCAAATGTTAAAACGGAAGTGACAGAACACAGAACTTTAAAAATGGCGATGGTTTGTTTGTAATCTGATCTTCCATCGCAACTTCTACATCGTCGCACTCTTTTTTGCATGCATAACTGTCATAACCCTCCATTGAAAAAGTCTATCATAATGAAGAAGATACAGTGCACGTTAAAGATTATTCAAGTGGTAAATTGTAAAACAATTACGCGAGTTACTACCTGTTACAATACACAACCGTAGATTGCATTTCTGACAATACACTGTTGTTTGGCCATTTCTGCAAAGTTTGCATCTTCCTTTTTCGACGAATGTTGGAAAATGCCCTAGTTGGTCATATCTCACGTCATCAGTGGGTCTGGCACTTACAGGAACTTTGATTTTTTTGGCTGGTTGTTCTGTTGCAAAATCGGATTTTCTGGTCTTTGTAACATTTTCAGCTCTTATGAGTGACAAAGCTAAATGTGTCCGAAACGTTTTCAAGTTCAAAAGTTTTTTTATTTCCGAAAGCTTTCATGTCTCTTCTGTAGAGTAGCCAAGCGTTATTCACGCCAATATCAAGGAGCTGGCTAAATATCCCCATATACCACCTTTTTGATCTGTAAGATTTATATAAGGCAATTAGCATATCGGCCAGGTCAACTCCTCCCATGTGGGTGTTATATTGGCTGATGATTTGGGGACAATCAACATTAATCTTTTTTTTTTCTTTACAGTATCGCTTTACTTGAACCACAGGGCTATAGGAGATACAAGAATTGGCCAGGGTAACACATTTTGTGTCTGCCCATTTTACTACCGCAATACCTGCTTTATTATCAACGTTGTAGTCAAAACTTCCTCGGCCCTTTTTTAGAAGGGGCTTATCTTGCTCTAATATACAGCCTCGCAAGCGGTTGCTTCTAATAGTCCCCAAGCTATTTATTCCATATTCATTTTTCAACAACGTGATAAGCTCCAAACTAGTAAACCAATTAAATGAAGGTTAAAGAAAGAGATGCAGAATGTCAAATTTTTTTAATTATGTGGCCACATAATTAAAAAATTTTGACATTCTGCATCTCTTTCTTTAACCTTCATTTATACAATGCAGAACTACCTGGAGTCCTTTTGCCAATTTAGTAAACCAATTGTCAAAATACACTGTACTTCTTTGGGGATCTGGTATTGATTTGCAAAGATGAACCACGACTTTACCACCTGAACCAAGATCGGATTCTTCAGAAAAACTTATGTTGTCGAAAGTCGTAGATCCTGTGTAAATAAGAAAGTCATATACTATACCAGAGACACCAGCCCTGACAAACATCTTGAAACCCCATTTCTTTGGTTTTTTGGGCATGTACTGTCGGAGATTCCCTGCTTTCGTTCCTTTATATAAAATCATCATTTCATCTATAAAGTATAGATTTTCATTTTCAATTAGAGTGCAATTTACTCTAATCTTTTCAAGCAGTGGCCTAATTTTGAACAAACGATCTCCACTTGCATCTGCGTTGTTGTCCTGGAAATGTAGTAGCCTACGTAACTTTTTGAACCTTTTTGACGGCATTACATCAGCTATTAGACTGTATCGCGTATTCAGTGACCAATGATGGCATCCGTATGATTCCCATAAGAAGCTCTATCCCAATAAAAGCTTTTATTTCAGACGGAGAAGTATCGATGGAAGAACCAGTTGTCAAAGTGGAATACAAATTGGTTTGTTCTGCTATATGTTGAATAATTGAATCGTCCCAGATTTTTTGAAAATATTTTAGAGGTGTTAGGATTCCAGGTGGGGCTATAAATTCGTTATCATTAGGAATCTGATTATGTTGGAAATCTTCTTTGGTCCACTTGTAGTTGGGTACTTTTCTCTTCTTATTATATTTTGTGTTCTTACTTGTTTTTGAAGTAGAAGCAATATTAGACAGTGGTACTTCATCGTCCGAGCTCCTGTTATAATCGGTATCATTTTCATCGGGTATGTCTATACGTGGCTGTGAATCCTCGGGCTCAAAATCAGGATCTAAATCGCTGTAATCAAGCTCTTCATCCCCAGATGAGCTTCCAACATCAGAAACATTGAATTTTCGGGTGGTAATACTGCTATGTATACGGTAATTTTAAATATAGTGAACTGACCTGACTGCATAATTTGCGGTTTTTACCTGTCTCACAACAGGGCGCCGCTGTTCAGTAGGAAGGCCTGTATTTAAGGAAATTCCGAATTAAACTGTACATATAATTAAAAACTAATTTGTACTTAGGCTGGTAAGTTAACTGTATGATTGGAAATACACATAAATAGCCAAACATTGTGTTATGCAGGCATTGTTCGATATTGTCGGTCAGTGTTGGTTGAACGTATTTGAACAGCGAAAATGTGGAGACCTTGGTGTGATGATAGTGCGGCTGAAATTGAAGAAGATAATGATTTTAAAAATAAGCGAGTTCATTTGCCGCGTAAGGCTAAAGAATTAGTATTAAATGTGTACAATACTTTACAAGAAGATGGTGATAAGTACCCTTTGAAAAAAACTGCTCATTTAACAAAAGTGCCAATTACAACAGTTCAAAAAATAATAAAAAATGGTGTTCATGTCAGGAAAACGCGAAAAGATACGGGTCAGCGAAGAACCCTATCTGATTTTGACTTAGACGTTATTAGAAGAACCGTGTATTCTATGTATGAAGAAAATATATTACCAACCTTAAAAACAGTGCATCAAAAACTGAACGATAATAATACAGGCGTTAATTGTAGTATTTCAACGTTACGAAATGCCTTAAAATCTATGGGGTTTACGTATAAAAAAGTGGATAAACGTAGAGTTTTAATGGAAAGTTATAGGTTGCGACAATGGCGTCATAAGTATTTACTCACTATTAAAAAGTTTAGAGAAGAACAACGACCAATTACATATTTGGACGAAACATGGTACGATACTTATGAAACAGAATCTAAAGGTTGGACCAATGGCAGTGAACAATGCACTGTAAGTGTACCAGCATCGCGTGGAAAACGGTTAATAATTTTAAATGCTGGTTCTGAAAACGGGTGGGTTGATAATTGTAGTTTTCTATCTGCTAAAAATATCCGTCATTGCAACGTTGACTACCACGACAATATGAATGCTGAAGTATTTGAGAAATGGTTCACGGAAAAACTTTTACCGAATTTACCAGCAAACAGCGTTATTGTTATGGATAACGCAAGTTATCATTCCCGACAAATTAATAAAGTTCCCACGCAAAACAACACTAAAGCTGAAATTATCGAATATTTATATAAAAATGATATATATTTTGAAGAAAGCTACAACAAAGCGCAGTTGTTAGAAGTAGTGAAATCAAAACCTGTTGATAAAATTTATTATTGTGATACTGCAGCAGAAAATTTGGGGCATAGTGTTCTTCGATTGCCGCCCTATTACTGTATTTTTAATCCAATTGAGTTAATATGGAGTCAATTGAAAAATGGGATTAGAAAACACAACACTGCACCAACAGTAAGTCATAAAGTAATAGAGACAATCAATTCAGAAATTAATAAAATTACCGCTGAAAACTGGAAGAATTGTGTTCGTCACGTAATTGAAATTGAAAATCAATATCAATTTGTAAATAATACTACAAGTGAGTTAATAATAACAGTAAATACAGGTGAATCGAGTAGTGACAGTGAAACAGAAGATGAAGACTTTGTAGGTATCGACTGAAAAATTTTTGTTCTTGTAACTTGTATATATTTTGTGATAATTTTACTTGTGTTTTTACTTTTTTATATTTCTCACTTATTTTTTGAGTACATATTGACCATATAATATTTCAGATCATGATTTTGTATCTTGTAAATATTTTGTGTCCACTTTTCTTGTATTTTTACTTTTATGTTTTAGGTTATGCTTATGTTAATTTTTTGACAACATATTAACTATGTGATATTTAGTTACCTAAGTAGAGTTCACGTTTTTGTACCTTCGTATGGTACATACATATTCTATTTTGTTTTTCATTTTACTTGTATTTTTACTTTTTTATGTTTGTTTTTTTTTTTGACGTGTTAATCATGTGATAATTAATTAAGTAGTTTTGTACTTATGTTTTGATTCTTATTTTTGTTATATATTTTTGTTTTGTGTAATAAACATTGTTCGCAAGTAAAAATATTAGAATACCTCTCTGTGTTTGTACCTGCTTAAGCTTGGGATAATCCTGTGGTAATGTCATGCTACGAAGTGTACCCAAAAGTCAGTTCACTATATTTATAATATACCTATACTCTGTTGCTCTATTTTTATGACCATAGAAAGTGTTACTGCTAATTGGGGCAAACTGAAATAAATACAATAAGTTATTACCTGTCATGTAGTTTGAAAATATGTAGTTCCTAATTTGGGCGATGTATATACTGGAGGATACAAACAAGTCAGAGAAGGTTTTAGTACTGTTAGAAACGTATATATGTAGAACCGTAATGTTGTATGCATGTTTTGAAAGGTCTATTTACTTTGGCGAAAGACGTATACAAGAAAATTTTAAAAACTACGGTATTTTACCAATTTACAACCTATGCATCCCCACCATCATATAACACTTCTATGCTTGTGTATCTTGCAGGACACGTAGCCCGTTTCGCTACAACTTGCACTAGATTTGTATTAAAAAAATCAAATGTTGATGTATCTCAAGAGATACCTTGGTCGATTAAGGGTTAAACATTTGACAATGGCACTTCCTTCTCTAACATGGCCGCAAAATTATTTTAATGTAATTATAGGAACGGTAATTGTGGTAATCAGTAGCTGCTAGATCAGTACCCAATTTAATAAATCTGCAACAGGCAGATCCTGCCCCTTGGTAAAAAAAGAAGTTTCAGGACTCAAATACTGTAACGTGTGAGCCCCGCTGCTACGCTGAACAAGTCTCTTAAGTGTAGCGATGACGCAATCGCGCTAGCAGCCGGGCTATGTAAACAAACAGGCCGCGACGTGTTTAATGACTTCCTGTCGCCTGAACCTTTTGTGTTCATTGTTATTATGCGGTCGAACATTCTAGATCTCTCTGGAAGTTAATGGCAGCTGTATAAAAGGGATGCAGTTATGTTCGGGAGTTAGTTAGTTACATAGTTAGTTACATGAAGAGACATATAGAGACATTCACGTAGAGTGTTAGTGAAGCACAGCAGTATCGTGGTGAGTGTATGCAATATAGTGTCGAGTGGAGGACTCGGGAAGCAACTGGTATATTGGGATAGCTGTGGATGTGAATACTCGGTAGTGTTGACGAGTATTGGGAAGCTATCGTGTACGAGGGCAGTAACGGCGAGTCTGGAAGTTACAAGTATATTGGGATAGCTGTGGAAGTGAATACTCGGTAGTGTTGACGAGTATTGTGAAGCTAGGTATACAAGGGCAGTAACAGCGAATTGGAGTAAATACTCGGCATTGGTGTTGAAGAATTGTGGCCTACGGATAGTTGGTGATACGGAGGCTGTGGAAAGAGAAAGTTAGTTACATAAATACACAGACAGTGAGGTGAAAGATCTGACTTCTGTCCGAGCAGTTGAATATACAGACGCTATTGAGTCAGTTCAGTATATAGACGCTGTGGAGGTCGGTAGACGGACAGTTGAATGTGATATAAGTATATAGTGATGTAAATAACGCGTAGACAGTCTACAAGAGTCTGCAACAGACCGGCAGTTTAAGATTGGAACGCGTTGTTTAAATAAATGATTGGAAATATCGTGGAAATAAATAGTAGTGTTAATTGGTTAAATAAATAAATAAATAGTTGTTAGTGTTATCTAGTTAATTATAGTTTTAGTCTTAATTAGTTTTTAATATTTGTTTAATATTAGTATTCGTCATTATTTAATACCTTTTTAATAGTTATAGTTTAATAAACCTTAATTTTAATTAATAATAATTGTCTAATAGTTACACTTGACCCAAATAAATAAATAAAAACGTTACAATACATATTTCCGAACTAAATGCAATTAATTTTTTATGTTTCAGTTCATAGAATTGGACGTACTGGGCGATCAGGGAGAACAGGACTCGCCACTACATTTATCAATAAATCTAACGATGAATCCGTGTTATTGGATTTGAAACATTTGCTAATGGAGGCGAAACAAAAGGTAATTCATTTATTATTTATTTCATATTCAAAATTTCTTTATAAACGATAACTAATATTCAAATTGAGTTTAGTGAATAGGATGGTTGCACATTTTATTATTTTATGTGAAAGATTATAGAAAGTGAAAAAATTTTTTTTTTAAATATATTTAAATATTGATTCAAAAGCATTCGCGCTAAAAACTAGACAAAAATTACCCCCCATTCTTATGACGTAAGATGGTACCTATTCGTATTGGGTGCCTGAACTCAAGCAACCTTTGTGTATCTCAGTCGCTTGTAAACAAAACTTGACATGGTACTGGTTGGACTTGCAAAATTTATATATATATATATATATATATATATATATATATATATATATATATATATATATATATATATATTTAAAATATAACAACGTCGTCATCAGGTTATAAACTAATAATAATAATAATAATAATAATAATAATAATAATAATAATAATAATAATAATAATAATAATAATAATAATAATAATAATAATAATAATAATAATAATAATAATAATAATAATAATAATAATAATAATAATAATAATAATAATAATAATAATAATAATAATAATAATAATAATAATAATAATAATAATAATAATAATAATAATAATAATAATAATAATAATAATAATAATAATAATAATAATAATAATAATAATAATAATAATAATAATAATAATAATAATAATAATAATAATAATAATAATAATAATAATAATAATAATAATAATAATAATAATAATAATAATAATAATAATAATAATAATAATAATAATAATAATAATAATAATAATAATAATAATAATAATAATAATAATAATAATAATAATAATAATAATAATAATAATAATAATAATAATAATAATAATAATAATAATAATAATAATAATAATAATAATAATAATAATAATAATAATAATAATAATAATAATAATAATAATAATAATAATAATAATAATAATAATAATAATAATAATAATAATAATAATAATAATAATAATAATAATAATAATAATAATAATAATAATAATAATAATAATAATAATAATAATAATAATAATAATAATAATAATAATAATAATAATAATAATAATAATAATAATAATAATAATAATAATAATAATAATAATAATAATAATAATAATAATAATAATAATAATAATAATAATAATAATAATAATAATAATAATAATAATAATAATAATAATAATAATAATAATAATAATAATAATAATAATAATAATAATAATAATAATAATAATAATAATAATAATAATAATAATAATAATAATAATAATAATAATAATAATAATAATAATAATAATAATAATAATAATAATAATAATAATAATAATAATAATAATAATAATAATAATAATAATAATAATAATAATAATAATAATAATAATAATAATAATAATAATAATAATAATAATAATAATAATAATAATAATAATAATAATAATAATAATAATAATAATAATAATAATAATAATAATAATAATAATAATAATAATAATAATAATAATAATAATAATAATAATAATAATAATAATAATAATAATAATAATAATAATAATAATAATAATAATAATAATAATAATAATAATAATAATAATAATAATAATAATAATAATAATAATAATAATAATAATAATAATAATAATAATAATAATAATAATAATAATAATAATAATAATAATAATAATAATAATAATAATAATAATAATAATAATAATAATAATAATAATAATAATAATAATAATAATAATAATAATAATAATAATAATAATAATAATAATAATAATAATAATAATAATAATAATAATAATAATAATAATAATAATAATAATAATAATAATAATAATAATAATAATAATAATAATAATAATAATAATAATAATAATAATAATAATAATAATAATAATAATAATAATAATAATAATAATAATAATAATAATAATAATAATAATAATAATAATAATAATAATAATAATAATAATAATAATAATAATAATAATAATAATAATAATAATAATAATAATAATAATAATAATAATAATAATAATAATAATAATAATAATAATAATAATAATAATAATAATAATAATAATAATAATAATAATAATAATAATAATAATAATAATAATAATAATAATAATAATAATAATAATAATAATAATAATAATAATAATAATAATAATAATAATAATAATAATAATAATAATAATAATAATAATAATAATAATAATAATAATAATAATAATAATAATAATAATAATAATAATAATAATAATAATAATAATAATAATAATAATAATAATAATAATAATAATAATAATAATAATAATAATAATAATAATAATAATAATAATAATAATAATAATAATAATAATAATAATAATAATAATAATAATAATAATAATAATAATAATAATAATAATAATAATAATAATAATAATAATAATAATAATAATAATAATAATAATAATAATAATAATAATAATAATAATAATAATAATAATAATAATAATAATAATAATAATAATAATAATAATAATAATAATAATAATAATAATAATAATAATAATAATAATAATATAAGTATAAATCATAAAATAAAAATAAATATATAAATTATATAATACAGGCTTTCAAAAAACTATTCAATCAAATTTTGACGTCCTCTATTTGACATAATAATGTTTTCCCAAGAAAAAAAAATATGTCAAATAGAGGACGTCAAAATTTGATTGAATAGATTCATGAAAGCCTGTATTATATAATTTATATATTTATTATTTATTTTATGATTTATACTTATTATTATTTTATAACCTGATGACAACTGTAGATCTGTAGCAGTCAAAACGTTGTTATATTTTAAATATATATATATATATATATATATATATATATATATATATATATATATATATATATATATATATATATAACAGACAATGCAAGTCCAACCAGTACCATGTCAAGTTTTGTTTAACATTTGTTAACATTGTCTACAACGTTTAAACAGAAATGGTGCTTTTGTGTTTGACATTTAAAGTTGTTTCCTTGGATGTGCTGATGCGAGTAGCTTTTGACGTCACATTTTGTTTTTAATCACGTGGTATATTTGAAAATTTTCACATTTTTTAACAATTAATAATTCATTATTTATAGGAATTATATTTTTTTCCCATAAATAATGTTTAAATAAGCAAAATTACGATGTTATTTTATAAATGCAAAAATCTTGCAACCACCCTATTCGATTGTGCTGGAATAGCCTATAGGGCGCGAGCATACATGTGACTCGAGCGTCCTTGACGAGCATGGAATCAGCTGATTTGTGTGCGCATGTGATTTTGACAACAACAATGTCACTTTGAACTGCTAAAATGTTATTATCCAATTTTCAGGCAGTAAAACACATGAAATTAAAAATAATAACTTCTCAACAGTTCAAAATTTAAATAAGTCAAACATTGTTCTTGTCAAAGTGACATTGTTCTTGTCAAAATGACAAGCGCACACAAATCAGCTGATTCCAAGCTCTTCAAGGTCGCTCGAGTCACGTGTTTTCTCGCGCCCTATTGATATATTAATAATAAATGTTGTGTAGGTGCCGGCGTTCCTGGCGGAGCTGTGTTCGGAGAACGAGAAGTACTTGGAACTGGGCGACGAACGGGGTTGCAGCTACTGCGGTGGTCTGGGCCATCGCATCACGGACTGCCCGAAACTCGAGGCTATCCAGAACAAGCAGGCCAGCAACATCGGACGCCGCGACTACCTCGCCAACACGGCTGCTGATTATTAACTTCATCTCTACATGGATACAATGGTTAGTGGCATATACAGAGTGATCAAAATCATCTGATAGTCACGTCACCCGAGCCTCAATGACATCAAAACTAGACTTCTGGGGAAAAAAGTTTGGTATGTAAGTTCACGGACGTGTGAATTTTTATTATAAAGAGTAGAATTCAACAATAAACTTGTGGTATTCATCCGTTAAAATCATTTAGGATGGTCACTTAACCTAAAAAAAAAACTCATTAATTAAGCTATTAAAATTATTTTTATAACTCACCAAGCAAATGACGAAATACACTAATAAGAGTCTTGAAAAATACTGATGTCGATAATGTAATTATGAAACACATGTAATAAAGACAGTAAAAATAAACAGAGCGTAACGGATATTTGAACCAACGACCAAATATAACTAGACAAAACTTCATTTGGTTTGTTTTGATTTCGGCTGGCCAGTCAGAGAAACTAGAGATAGAGATATGTCTTGTCTAGTCCATGTATCACTCACTAGAGGTCACCACTGAGGCCACGTAGAGTATACGTGTTTAGTTTGAACGTTGCTCATTAGAGGCGCAAGTGTTTTCAGTTAAAATTTCGTGGTTAACATTTAAGGTTAGCATTGAATAATTTATAAGGTTTAATATTAAAGAAATATCAATGTATCACTCACAAAACCACTACAACTACAAAACAAAAACAAAATACACATGCTTCTACGTGGCCTCTAGTGAGCAACGTTCAAACTAAACACTAGACTATACACTACCACTGTACGTGGCCTGTAGTGAGAAATACTCGAACTAGACAAGACATATCTCTATCTCTAGTTTCTCTGTCTGGCCAGCCGAAATCAAAACAGTCAGTGAGGAGGTATAGGGAATGTTTTGTCTAGTTATATTTGGTCGTTGATTTGAACAGATATTTGACGGTTTGACAGAACAATACACGGCTATGAATTGCACGAAACTGTTAATACTTTGTTCTGTGGAATAAAATATTGAGAACTACTCAGGTCACGTGACTATCAGATGATTTTGATGTCTCTGTACATAGTTATATTTAATTATGACAAAAATATTTACTGTATAAAAAATAAAAAAAACTGTATTCTAGAATACCTATCATCCTTTGAAATTCCATTTTTTTTGTTGCTATGTCTTCTTTTAAACACAAAGTTAGAGCGCGGAAGCAGGTATTCATGTTTTTGCGAAAATAGGTCAGATGTTACCTATTCTAAAGGCTGTACTTGTGAAAATTATGACTTCGTCGCTTGCAAATTTTCAAGAAATACTGTAATATAACTGTAACCTAACGAACTCAATTTGGCGAAACTTGGATGATTACATTTATTATGTAGGAATTTAACCCTGCTTTTTTTCCAGAAAAATGTCACAATCAATATAATTTTTGAGGAATTTAGTGTTTTTAATGATTTTCCAACTATATGTAACCATCAAAATAAAATTATTGAAGGGTGGGTATTCCATACTTTAGCAAAAAAAAAACAGCAAATACAGTGGGTTCAAAAAAAAAATCCTAACTCGGCGGAAGCTATGTCTTGTAATAAGATGAGGCTAAGCGCAATAACAGATAAATAACTTTTTATAAACTCTTCTAAATTATAGTTTCGATAATCATATTTTAACTCTGTTTATCTGTTTAAGTTATAAATGTCAAAATTCAGTTTAGAAATTATTATCATATGATAGTCACGACGTTTATTTGTTGATCATTAAGTTTAGAAATTATTATGTATACGTGCGTGACTTTGAATGCTTTAGCCTATGCACCCCGTACCCCTAAGATAATCCTGTTCTGAAGATAGCGTTTTGTTCTTAAAGATAGTCGGATTAGATACTCGTGAGAGTAAACATGTAGGAGAGTCGATTTTAGTTTGTCGCGTCGGGCAGACGTGTCTTGTTTTTGGACATGTACTGTCTTTTATATTTGGGGCGACGCCCGCCCGCTGGGTTACAGAGTGTAACTTATTAGTTGTGTTAGTTATAGTTGTATTAGTTTAAATGTAAATAAAGTAATTAGTTATTAAATCAACAAGTTGTGTTCATGTCATAATGTAAGTATCAGTGTAAAGTTAGAGTGTATGTGTTCTTCCTTCTCACGAAGTCCTTATTACCAGTAAAAGTTAGTGTGTCATCGCATCATCATCTCAGAAACCCCCTCGTGTTACAGTCTGATCATTATTCAATTCAAAAGTCAAGTCAAAATTGTCAAAACTGAAATGTAATATTAAGAAGAAAATATTTTCATTTTATTTTATCGTATGGCATACTTTACACAATACGATTATAAAGGTACAACAAATAAGGTATATTATTCCTTAGAATGGCATTTGATTCCTATGCCTGTCAGGTGTCAGGTCGATCGTCGATCTTTGAAGAACCATTATCAGAAAATATAAGAAAGAGGGAAACCGATATTTTATTTATAGATGTTGAAAATGTTGTCTATTATTCTCAAGGCACAAATGCTCTCGTCGTGTCATATTCTCAGTTACTCTGATGAGTATTTCAGGTGTTATTTCTTCAAAAACTCTTAAAATTTAATGGAATTGCAAATTAATATTTTGGGGTCGATTTTTAAATACAGTATTTTTTACGTAAAGCTACGTTTCCAGCTCTTAACATAGTCACTGTTTTAGTCTTTGTCTTTGTATTTTGTCTTATGTTTTTGTCAGAAGATATTGGCCATTTCCAGCTGTTAACAAGCACAGTCTTAAGTTTTTGTACTTATAATGTTTGTTCACTCAAAAAGGGAACACATTTATAAAACTCTTTACAATGCTACAAAAATTATATAGTTATTAATGATGAGTAGTAATCATTACTCAAATTTAGTAATAACGTAATTATTTTGTATAATTCCAAAATAACACTTGAAATAAAGCACGAAATTAATATGGTGACCGAGCCACCAACGATGGACTCGGCGTCGTTTGCTTAACAATAGTGCTACTATTCCAGCAATTTTTCTTTTTGTCACAAGTGAACCTATGATTTTTTTTCTTTCTGTTGTCTATATTTATATTCTCTCAACACAAAATTATAACATAACCACCAAAATAATGACAGATAACATACAACGCGTAGAATTACTGCGCAACATAAAAAGAGATAGCGCTTACATCACTTATCTCTCTCCAACAGAACAGCGACAAAGACTATGACGAAAGTATGAAGTATGCAAACTTTGTGTTATGCGCTATGACAAAGACTAAAGACTAAAACAGTAGCTGGAAACGCTCAAGCCATTATACGTATGACAAACTTTCAAGGTTATGACAAATAACAAAAACAGTGACTATGTTAAGAGCTTGAAACGTAGCTTAAGAGAAAAGAAAGAAGTCGGGACTTGTCAGGTCTGGAGATCTTAGTCGCCATAAATTTCTACTTATTTATTAATCGATTATCGTAAAATTCGTGCAAAAATGCCAAGGTATGGCGTGCTGTATGAGCAGTAGCATTTTCCTGTTGAAAAAATCAATATTGTAGCCTCTCATTATCCAATTGTTCAATAAAAGGGGTTAAAATTAGTTCAATATAAAAATTTGCGTTTACGTTTTTGTGGAAAAATTGGTATTATGCGCCTTCTTGAAATTGCAACCCAAAGACCAAGTTTTACCAGATGAAGAGACGTCTCAACAAACGCATGGAGATTATCTAATCAAGATGACACCACGCTTCATCGGTGAAGAAAGTAATATCTACAATTTCGTCATTATTGATGTCCAAAAACCAGTTACAGTAATTTATTCTAGGTTGAAAATCTCGGGGTAGAATTTGACGGAATAAATAAATTTTATACGGAAACAATTTCAAATTTTCTTTCAAAATCTTATGTATGGTACCAACAGATAAATTTAGCTCTTGACTGATCCTTCGAATGGATGTCGATGGGGTCTCTTCCACAATTTGTCTTACTTTATCAAGTACTTCGGCTGTTCTTTTTCTTGGTCCTTCGCTACCGTTTTTTCTTTCAACACTTCCCTGTTCCCAAAATAATTCTACAGTTGTCTTTACAACTTGGTAAATATCATTAAAATTATGATCTGCTGCTTCAATGGGAAATTTTTTCTGAAATTCATTATAACAGGCAGTAAAAGAATATTGCCATTCACCATTTTCAAATTTATTTTCATTTCTGAAATAAGATTCCAAAAGAAAGGTTTTGATTTCGTTAGATAACATTTTTGACAATATCTCGTGTCAAATTGACATTTAATTAAATACATTTACATTAAGACATACGTTTCTCTGTTCATAGCCTACTCCGAGTTAGGAATTTTAGGGTACGTTCGGCATTGAAATCTACGAGTTGCTCAGAGCTCATAGGTCACGTGGATTTCACAGATGTTTATACTAATAATATACCTATAAAACTAAAATATACTGTTTATGCCCTCTCTCATTTAAGAGGAGTCTGCTACAAACATTATTGTCTATCCTTGTCAGTTGGTGTAAGAATTTCCATCCCCTCTAGTTTCCCTTTCCCGTTCTACACCAATAAAATCAAAGCAATCCGACGCTTGCGCAGAGCTATTCTTACAGACAAGTGCAGCTTTATATATATATATATATATATATATATATATATATATATATATATATATATATATACAGGGTGTAAATGAAATAAGTGCATTAAATTTGACCAGTAGTATAACTCATCGAGAGCAACAATATTTCTTAATAACTTTTTCTCGAAATCGCATATTTTTTTAGCATTTTTACCACCCCGTAAATTGACGAGTCGTTCCAAATATTTTTGTGATAATTGAATGCAGCAGCAATAGCTATGAAAAATTTTGTTTTAGCAATTGACAGTCCTGTCAATTGTTGCAATTAAATTTTGACATTAGTAATAAACTTGTTTATAAGGTAAAATTCTGTCAAAATTCGAGTACACAGACATTGTAATTACTTACCTATGGTTTATTTATTTATTTTTTACTCGTATCTGTACTACATTTTACTTGACATCACGGTTCACATAAAGACAAGTGTATTGGAGTTGCCAACGCATTTACACGGAGCGTTTCCAAATCATCACCAAATCATTCTGTTCTTAATATTCGCACATTTGTTAATCTTGTACATCTTTATCACAATACGGAGTGTCATATATGACAATTTTTAAAAAATCAACAGTTGTATCCATACCATGTGCAAAAAGTTCAATGTTTTCAGCACATAACAGACTTCAATTTTGGGAATGGCTCATAATGTTCATTTATGAGACTGAATTTACTTGGGAAGGTGTATTTATTATGCACAATACACATCTTGACAGACGAAAATGCTGTAAAAATTTTCATTAAAAAATGTTTGGGGAACAATAAATGGACGACTAATTATTGGTACTCATGTACTTCTTTTAAATGGACAAAAGTTTGTACTTACATTTTTTGAATAACGAATTTAAACTATTATGATTTGTCGACAATAAATAATCATCTCATAACCTAATAACTATGCTTTTGGTCTTCGTCTCGTTACCTCGTTTCTCCTTGTCTTCCACTATTCACGTGATTAAAAACCTGGTTCAATACACAACTTTATACTTTTGTTATCCAATATTTAAATTTATTTATTTTAAAAATTGTACTATTACGTATTAATTAATAATAATGTTATTTCCCTTGATTCGTTTATTAATGACTGTGACTGTAAGTGTAACCGATAACCGAGAATTTTTGAGCTGCTTGTATCTCACTTGAATACGGCAGCGCAGTCATTTGTCTCTTTGTTCTCCATAGGCGGGTAACGAAATATGCAACAAATCTTTAAAGAATTTTAACTCAAAATCTAAAAGACTTAGAAAAAAAAGTTATTAAGAAATATTGTTGCTCTCGTCGAGGTACATTACTGGTTAAATTTAATGCAGTTATTTCATTTACACCCTGTATATATATATACAGGGTGTAAATGAAATAAGTGCATTAAATTTGACCAGTAGTATAACTCATCGAGAGCAACAATATTTCTTAATAACTTTTTCTCGAAATCGCATATTTTTTTAGCATTTTTACCACCCCGTAAATTGACGAGTCGTTCCAAATATTTTTGTGATAATTGAATGCAGCAGCAATAGCTATGAAAAATTTTGTTTTAGCAATTGACAGTCCTGTCAATTGTTGCAATTAAATTTTGACATTAGTAATAAACTTCTTTATAAGGTAAAATTCTGTCAAAATGCGAGTACACAGACATTGTAATTACTTACCTATGGTTTATTTATTTATTTTTTACTCGTATCTGTACTACATGTTACTTGACATCATGGTTCTCATAAAGACAGTGTCATGGAGTTGCCAACGCATTTACACGGAGCGTTTCCAAATCATCACCAAATCATTCTGTTCTTAATATTCGCACATTTGTTAATCTTGTACATCTGTATCCATACCATGTGCAAAAAGTTCAATGTTTTCAGCACATAACAGACTTCAATTTTGGGAATGGCTCATAATGTTCATTCATGAGACTGAATTTACTTGGGAAGGTGTATTTATTATGCACAATACACATCTTGACAGACGAAAATGCTGTAAAAATTTTCATTAAAAAATGTTTGGGGAACAATAAATGGACGACTAATTATTGGTACTCATGTACCTCTTTTAAATGGACAAAAGTTTGTACTTACATTTTTTGAATAACGTATTTAAACTACTATGATTTATCGACGATAAATAATCATCTCATAACCTAATAATTATGCTTTTTCTCTTCCTCTAGTTACCCCGTCACTCCTTGTCTTCCTCTATTCACAGGTAAAGATAAAAAGCCTGTTTCAATACAAAACTTTATAATTTTGTTATCCAAAATTTAAATTTATTTATTTTAAAAATTGTATTATTACGTATTAATTAATAATAATGTTATTTCCCTTGATTCGTTTATTAATTACTGTGATTGTAAGTGTAACCGATAACCGACAATTTTTGAGCTGCTTGTATCCCACTTGAATGGCAGCTGCTCATTTGTTCTCCATGAGCGGGTAACGAAATATGCAGCAAATCTTTAAAGAATTTTAACTCAAAATCTAAAAGACTTAGAAAAAAAAGTTATTAAGAAATATTGTTGCTCTCATCGAGTTACATTACTGGTTAAAATTAATGCACTTATTTCATTTACACCCTGTATATATATATATATATATATATATATATATATATATATATATATATATATATATATATATATATATATATATTACGTCTTTATAGTTTAGCATCAATGTAGTTATTTCTAGTCTCATAAGTCGTATCTACTTTTAATCATAATTATTTAAAAATATTTTAAAATTATTAACTTCGTTACATTCTAGTGTAAAAATTACACACATATTAAACTATTGAGAACTGACAAGATGCGATACGACAACTAGCGGCGAAAATCAGAACTTTCTCGGAAGAGTACTCTTTGTTTGTTTGTACATGTATCAACATGAGCGATTTAAATAATTTTTGAAAAAAGCATATAAATCTTGCCCAAATTTTTGTTTTTGGATGTCACAAGGAGAGACCAAGGCAGATGTTTAGGATTTTATAGTATCCCTAAAATAGATGATATTTTTGTTGTAATAATAACTCAAGGCGTTGAACAACGAGTGGACAGACGCAAGTATGGGAATATATTATTAGGAGTGGGAAAAAATTAACAAATAATATGAAAGTATGTTCCCTTCATTTATGAAAGATGATTTTATCTTTCCAGGTAACTGGTAAAAATGGAAGTATAGAATTTTATAATCGTAATTGTAACCTATAAATTAACCTATTTGTAGATACTCAATCTAGCTGAATGTTATGACGATATTTTTATAGTAGTTTGTGGAATTATAAATTTAAGTGCACCTATTATTGGAATAAATGGCTTTCAATAAAAATAAATATATATCATGTATGTATCACTTTTTCAAAATAAATATATTTTACGCAATTTAAGGTATTATATGTGATTTTTTTTATCAAAAACCACCGCTTCTTTTTAAATAGAATCGTCATTTAATACAGCCTTTCCTAACTGCCACCATAAAATTGGTGCTTTTGTTTTAAAGTGCCGTTTTTATATAAAAATTGCAATTTATTTCTTAGTTCTTGCGCGGCATCCGAGACATGTTTTCTTCATAATTCCACACTTAATTATATGGTGAGCATTCATAACCGTTTCACATATAAATTGAAAAAAATACACATTTAAACTGTAAAACATTAGTCTCAATACATTTATTACCTTCTATTATGCACCGGGAGCTTGCCGTAGCATTTAAAAACCGAAAATGTTCAACTACACTTGGTTTCATTTCGTTTCTTTACATTTATGTTTACATGTTAAACTCACAACAGTACTCTTTCGATATCAGATAGTGCTGCCTCTATCGGTAATGTCAGTTCTCAATAATCAAATGTAGGCAAATGGCACGCATCTTTTTAGAAAAATGTAAGTATCTCAAAACTACAAAAATTCAGATACACCCTTCTTGCTTAGGACGGCAGTATTGAAGAATCAAAATTTAGTAATACTGAAAATGCGTTATTTTCAATATTATTTGCTTAATTAAAGGGTAAAAGATATTAGAAATATGACAGGTACAGGTACCTGATCTGGCGCAGTGAAGTTTCACAATGAGGTCCTCCATTATTTTTTTTATTTATTACCAGTAATGGGTAATGAGCCGTAATGATATTTATTCGTTAAGCAGTAATATTTATTTCTATTTCGGTATCTTTGAGTAAAAATGCACCGAAAACACGTCTATAAAACGCACTGTTTTTGGCGCTTTTCGTTTTCTAGAGGTGGTATGACTGTTTTCAAAACTGACAAATGAATATCATAACCTCAAATTGCTGTCAGTCTACAATGAATTTTCATCCGTGCCGATAACAACCGCGAAACCAGTAGTGTACCAGCATCAAGTGGAACTCAACTTCAGTCAAGCAATTCTAGTAATTTACAGCATACTGATAGTATTAGTAGTAGTCTACCTGTCTATTGTCCTCAACCTCTTGAATAATATTTTCCAATTCCTCATTATTAAACCTAACCGTTGCAATTTCTGGTATTTGCTTTTTCATTATAATATTATATATAGCTAATGGGTACAATTTTTTGGAACAGTCCTTTAAGCGGTGCATTTGTCGCCATGTATATTTAATCATTCGACTTCTAAAAGCATTGTCCTTAGGAAAAGGATCGTGATTAGATAAAATTATAACAGGAGTGCGTGATAAAACAGTATCCGATTCATATTTAACCTTAGCATTGCAAGTGTCGTCACCAAATATCATTTTTAAAGTTTCGAAAGAACTAGGCTCACAAAATGGTTCATTTCAAAGTAATATACTTTTGTTAACACATTCCATTAAAGGGAAACTATTGTATTTATTGAAGTTATCGATTTGACCAAAGAAGAAATGAATAACTGTATCAAAGAATAAATTTTTACCAGCATTAGGAGATTCAACAAAAAAAGTATTTACTTTGGATTTTACTTTATCAACTACCAATAATAAATCAATAAGGAAATTTACAATATCTAATTCATTATTAAATTGAAATTTTAAAATTTCAATCAACCAATATTCGGATTCTTCAACCGATAAATAGTATTCGCAAACATCACCATTTGGAGCATTATACAACGGTGTATTTTTTAGGGCATATTCACCAATTTCAGTAAAACTGTTATCAATGAAAAATCTTGAATATAATTTAAAACTTTGCATATTGCGAAATTTCTTCCTGTTCCAATACACATATGGTGAATCATAAAAAAAACATTACATGTAAATATATTTAGAAGGGGGCTTGTCGGAAATTTGTGGAGCCATACGATGAATTGAGTCTCTTTACTTCCTTTGTGTGTTTTGTTTTTTGTACTCGTTTCACCGCTTCCACTAGCACCTCGTTGATATTCATCTTCAGTGGATCGACAGACGAGTGTGTTATAAAGAGTGTCTTGATATGGCTCTTCCTCCACCACTGTTCCCTCGGCAAGTTTGATACGTCGTTGAACCGGTATACCTCCAACTTCACGATCTCGTAGCCACACTCGCCGTCCGATTTCAGCTTAACGAATCCGTCTGGGCTCGCTTTAGATATAATTTGCGAGATTGTGCCAGCGCCCAATTGTTCATTCATAATTCCAAGAAGATCGTCTAAGTGATAATTTTGAATATAATTTAAAACTTTGCATATTGCGAAATTTCTCCATGTTCCAATGCACATATGGTGAATCATATAATAACATTACATGTAAATATACTTAGAAGGGGGCTTGTCGGAAATTTGTGGAGCCATACGACGAATTGAGTCTCTTTACTTCCTTTGTGTGTTTTGTTTTTTGTACTCGTTTCACCGCTTCCACTAGCACCTCGTTGATATTCATCTTCAGTGGATCGACAGACGAGTGTGTTATAAAGAGTGTCTTGATATGGCTCTTCCTCCACCACTGTTCCCTCGGCAAGTTTGATACGTCGTTGAACCGGTATACCTCCAACTTCACGATCTCGTAGCCACACTCGCCGTCCGATTTCAGCTTAACGAATCCGTCTGGGCTCGCTTTAGATATAATTTGCGAGATTGTGCCAGCGCCCAATTGTTCATTCATAATTCCAAGAAGATCGTCTAAGTGATAATTTTGAATATAATTTAAAACTTTTCATATTGCGAAATTTCTCCATGTTCCAATGCACATATGGTGAATCATATAATAACATTACATGTAAATATACTTAGAAGGGGGCTTGTCGGAAATTTGTGGAGCTATACGACGAATTGAGTCTCTTTACTTCCTTTGTGTGTTTTGTTTTTTGTACTCGTTTCACCGCTTCCACTAGCACCTCGTTGATCTTCATCTTCAGTGGATCGACAGACGAGTGTGTCCTAAAGAGTGTCCTGATCTGGCTCTTCCTCCACCACTGTTCCCTCGGCAAGTTTGATACGTCGTTGAACCGGTATACCTCCAACTTCACGATCTCGTAGCCACACTCGCCGTCCGATTTCAGCTTAACGAATCCGTCTGGGCTCGCTTTAGATATAGGGTCAACCGGGGTAAGTGTGACCGGAAAATTCATAGTTTCAACTTTAAAAAAACATAAAACTGTTAATTTTGAAGATAAATTTATCATTAAAATGTGTAAATATAGCTTAACCCTGCAGTGGTGGCGCTCAAATATGTAACATCACTGGTGGCGCGGAGTCTGACAGACTCCGTTATTATTTTAGCCATTATTGTTAGTCACTGTGCGAATAAAAAAAATGTTTATTTATTTAATAATAGTACTTTATTGACGATAATTTAAAACGGAAAATAAAGATATTTTATGTTTCACAAAAATATAAATAATAAAAACTTAAATTCACGCATTTTTTGCTCCACACTAACATAACGTCACCTAAATCATATAAACAATATATATATAACAAAAACAAATTAAAATATAGAAAACATATGCATATGCCCAGATAAGAAACATAAGTTTATCTTATTCTAATCTGTAGCTAAACAAAGATCGCAAATGATATTTGCATGTTTCAGACAAAGAAAATTTTTGCATTTTGTGCAATAATATTTACTTTTATTTTTATTTTTGCACTTGACACAATATTTTCTTGTATTTTCAAGGTTACCCCTGAAATTTTGAACTTCGGACGTCCCAGCTACCTCCTGTCTTCTTAGTCTTACTTCTTTTGGCACGTTTTGTAATGTGGAACGCCGTTTCATATGTTCGTCTATGAGTGAAAGAGCAACTGATTTTATAAAAGCTTTTCTTTTCATGTCATTAGCAGGGTTGAGATTGTTTGCAGTACAAATAACTTGTGCATTAATTCCCGCAATATTTAACAGTGAATAAAAAATTACCATTGGCCAACGTCTAGTGTTACGGGCTACATTATACGTAGCACACTGTTGGTCAACCATGTCGACCCCGCCTTTGGTCGAGTTGTAGAAAGTAATTACTTCGGGCTTTTTTTTGTCTCCAGTTTGGGGATCTATTGTATCGCTATTATGGAAACTCGAGGCCAAAGTCACATTTTTGCCTTTTTTTGGAACATATGAAACTAGAGAAATGTTTTTACGAAATCCAAAAATACTTGAGTTTTCTGGTCGATCACGTGTATTTACAAATAATGAAGGCAATTCCCTTTTGTTTTTACGGATAGTTCCCACGTAAGTCAATTTGTGATCTTCTAATAATTTTTCTATCAACGGTATTGATGTAAACCAATTGTCACATGTAAGATTTCTTCCCGTGCCGGAGATTGGAGCTATTAACCGTTCAACAATACTACTTGGATCATTTTTTACACGGAAAAGACCTTCTGGTTGCAGGCCTACATAAACTTCGAGATTTTGCGTGTAGAACATACGAGCATCGCATAAGGCAAATATTTTAATTCCATATTTATTTGGTTTGCTCGGAATATACTGCCTAAACCCACAACGACCACGAAAACCCTCTAGTTTCTCATCTATTGTGGCGTACTCAGAAATACAATAATTCATTTTGCAATTATCCACAAACATTTCACAGAATACACGGATCGGGGCTAATTTATCCACCGCTCTTCGCTCTTCTCTAGTTGATAAATCATCGAAACGAAGAACTCGAAGAAGAAAAAGAAATCTTTGCTGTGACATTGTAAGCCAAAACATTTCAATTCCGGTTCCCTTTCTATCCCAAATTTCATCCACATTTAACCTATTGCTTTTTAGTATTCCGGCTAAATACAGAAGTCCTATCAGTGCTTTTATTTCAATTTTGTCTGTAAGTTTAGCAGCTCTAGGTCGGTCGTAACCCTCAGATATATTACTTATATACTTGTTCGTATTTTCAACTATAATTTCAAGCATTGCTTCTGTCACAAAAAGATCCCAGCATGTTATAGGTGTATTAGCGTTTTTAGCAATTCCTTTTGTGCCTGGCAAGTGTGTAATTTTGTTCCAATTACGTGTGCGAACATTCTGTGCAGGTACATGTTTTTTCCATCGAGTTATATTATCACGACCAAAATAACACGGAGTTTTAGGTTTTTTAGTTACAACAACTTCATCGCTAGAGTCACTATCACAGCCTTCCTGTTCTGTATCGGTATCTTCAAGTCTCTCTTCTAATTCATCTTCATTGTCTTCAGGTTCATCACTCTCAAGTTCATCCCCTGCATCTACTTCGTTGAATAAACGAAGTAATCTCTCTTGTTCCTTTTCATAGGAGAAATTCATATTCTATAACATAGAATAAATAGTAACAGATCAGAAAAACATAACACTTTCATATACACCTACCAGTCTTATAAAATATCCACAGAATTTAAAGACGGCAGTAAACAAATTTTGTAACGCGACATGTGGCGCGGAGTCTGACAGACTCTTTTGCTATTTTACTGTTAATACGAAAAAGTATCACACTGCAGTTGTTGTGTAAACTGTACTACAGACAAAGTTAGGAAGGTACTGAAACCAACACGGAAATAACCGAATGCTTCCCGATATTAACCGAACATTTAAAATCCTTGGAGTCTCACAGACTCCGCGCCACCACTGCAGGGTTAATTATTTTTTTATCACTCAGTTTTTTGAAACTCTTTTTAAACAAAAAAATACATATTTTTTTCACTTTCTTATGTACTGAAAAAGTGGCCACACTTTCCCTCAAAACGGGTAAGTGTGGATCATGTTTGGGTAAGTGTGGTTAGCTATAATTTCTTCATCTATTTATTCAGTAAGGATTATGGGATAAGTGTGGTGAAATAGAGGAAAAAAAAAACACAATTTTTCGATACAAAAATTATATTTATTGTTTATTAAATTTGTTATTTAAACATTATTTTTCAAATATTTCATTAATGGCTTTACTGAATACATATTTTAGCCTATTGCCACTCATAATAATGTTTGGGGTAGGCAGAACACTTACAATTTGTTCAAAATTAATTGAAGATATGTCATTTTCGTTAGTAATAAATTTTTTTTTTGTTTCGTCAAGACATTTTAGCGCCATAACTGTAATATCGTCGAATTCTTCTTCAATGTTTTGAACAATACACGCATAAAAGTAATTACTTGCATTTCTTTTACCACCTTTAAATTTCACCAATATAAAAGAACCCTTTTTTATGAAATTTGATCGATAATCGACTGAAGAATGGATGATGGGTCCCGAGGGAAAAATGATTGGACAAGCAGTCTACTGATGAAAATTATTTATTTCTAACCGACGTTTCGACTAAAACGTTAGTCTTCTTCAGGGCAAGAAATGGTCAATTACATATCATTTGTGGCAACCACCCATGAGGAACAGTTTTCGATAAAATTATCACAGAGTTGATCGTCATAAGGTATATAAACATCAATAAATAACATATAAAAAGATTAGCAGTCAATTGTAAAAAAATAAATATGAAAATTGTAAAATTTGTAGTCCAAAATGTAAAATAAAAACTTTTTTTATCAAAAATTACACGTGTGACTGACTAGTTGACTTATATGTGAATGTTTTTTTTTTTTTTTTTTTTTTTTTTTTTTTTTTTTTTCAACAGTAACACCGTTATCATGTTGCTCAAAAACCCATTCAAACACATCCTCTTCAACTGAAACAACTCTTTCATCTGTTCTGTGTTCCCAAAACGCATATTTATATTGCATACGAACTGGGATCGCACTATCAGCCGCTCTTAACATTTTGCGCATGCATGAATCGCATCCTCTTAGAGCGATCCATGCCTCACCAGCTCGCAACAGGTCCAAGAAGACCTCATCTGGAAGTACTTCACATAACTTGCAAACTAACTCCAGTAATAATCTAGCATTAACGCTCTCTCCTTTATCCTGCATACGACGAAGTATACAAGCATATAACCATTTCCCAATAGTATTGAGATCAAAATGGAAGCCCGCATTTGCAAAACAGGCTCCATTTCTTCTCGTCATCACCCTATCATCAACTTCATTCAGAATAGCAGTTAAATTACGAAAATTGAAATTCACCCCAACTCCGAACCATCTTTCTTTCACTCTGTCCATCTGCGATATTTTAGTTATGAGAAAAGACAAATTCTTAGCATAAGCTAAAGCTTTAACATCACTCTCACATGAATCGTATACGCTCTTACTTAATCTCACCTTCCCGCCAACGTAATTCCCAAAATGAATTGAGTTAATATCGGCAGTGTCATCATACACATGAATTTCATTTCGAATAGCTCGTTGACGTTCCGTGATTACAATGTTAACAGCAAGCGTTTCATCCGCGCGAACGAATGACGGACGAATGAGAAATTCACCTCTCTCCATCTCCTCGTGGATGTAGACGTAATCTTCTTTAAAATCCCTAGTTTTATCGAAGCTATGAAGTATCTTCAGAACCCCTTATATTCACATATAAGTCAACTAGTCAGTCACACGTGTAATTTTTGATAAAAAAAAGTTTTTATTTTACATTTTGGACTACAAATTTTACAATTTTCATATTTATTTTTTTACAATTGACTGCTAATCTTTTTATATGTTATTTATTGATGTTTATATACCTTATGACGATCAACTCTGTGATAATTTTATCGAAAACTGTTCCTCATGGGTGGTTGCCACAAATGATATGTAATTGACCATTTCTTGCCCTGAAGAAGACTAACGTTTTAGTCGAAACGTCGGTTAGAAATAAATAATTTTCATCAGTAGACTGCTTGTCCAATCATTTTTCCCTCGGGACCCATCACCCTTTTTTATATTTTCAACAGTAGGTGAAACTAAAGAAGGTTCTCCGTCTTCACTTTCAATCTCATATGCAGAACTTTCACCAGATGTAACTTCCACTTCTTCTTCACTATCTGTACTATCCGTTTTAATTTCTTTTTTATTAGTTTTAATTTTTTTGCTTTTATCGTTTTTGTTTTTTTCCATATTCTTACTCATGGTTTTTGTTTTGACTGATTCTTTAATTTTCTTTTTGTTCTTTAAGTATTCAAAATAATTATTTTCTGTTATGACTTCGGCAATATCTATTCTTCTCCTCACCTTTTTATGAGCAATTGGACTCTGTTTAACAGTAGAAAGTAAAATATTTTCAAAAATTTTACTTGGTGAAATTACAGTTTGAGGAATTTCCATATTTTGTGAAAACAGAGAAACACGTGAATCAGATGAGCATGAAAGGTTTTTTTGGCTGGTCGAGGGAGTTGCAATTATGGGTTCTTGCGAAATAATGTCATTTTGATTGGTAGATCCATTTTCATCATCTTGTGCTTTTTTCATAGAATCATATCGATCTAGTTTGTCCTGGTCAAAATTTGTTCTTGGTATAACATCCTTATTTAGAGGGTAAATACCAGTTTTCCGAAATCCGTTCTTTATTGTTTGAGAATTCACATCAGTCCAAACCTGACCAATTAAGTCCGCAAATTCTGATTTACTCAATCGTTTGCCATAGTTATGTCTACACCATTCTGCAAGCAGAACATCCCACTTGTTCTTTATGCCTTTAAATACAGCAACATCCAACGGTTGTAATATGTGTGATGTGTGAGGCGGTAACTTAAGAATAATTATTTTGTGGAGGAGGTTGATCCAAGGAAATGTTTTAAATAAATATATACTTTTGGCGATGTGGATCTTGTTTATTAAAAAAAAAATATAAACGTTTGTGGACGTTTCGGTGGTGCAACTCCACCATCATCAGCTACAATTAATGACAACAATATTTTTAGTTAACATGGTAAACAACAATGGTCTATTTAGTACATACCTTTATAAAAACATTTATTAATTAATGAGTAGTTAATACATTTTTAATTTGACAGCATCTTCTATAAAAACATGTTGATCAGCCAGTGGCTGACAGAAGACTGAGTGTTTAACCAAAGGAATTATTGTTATGAAGTGTGTGGCGTGTGGCGCTACTTTAAATATTTAAAAAAGGGCGCGCGTATTTTAAATTGTCTTTATGATCAGTGTGGTTGTTAAGTGTATTCTTACCGTTAATATTAATAAAAAGAGTTTCATACGTTAATCTTTTGTTATACACTTTTTCGTGTTTTAAGATTTCTGGATTTTTGAAATCAAGGATGTGCTCTGTTTCAACAAAGTGCTTTGAAATACCACTGTGATGTATATTATTTTTTTTACAATGGTAAGAGTGTTGGTATATTCTTTTATTTAATGTTTGGCACGTTTCGCCAATATAAAATTTATGGCAATTGTTACATTTTATTTTGTAAACGACATTTTTTTGTTCTTGTATTGGTGTTTTATCTTTTAATTTAGTATAACAATGTTTTAATGTGTCTGTATTTGTATTTGCAATTTTAATGTTTGTAGTTTTAAGGATCTTTTTAAGTGCTGTATTTAATTTATCGTTGTACGGTATGGTTGTATATATTTCGAGTGGTTTTTCGCGTGTTTGTGAATTATTGTTGTAATGTTTTATTTTTCTGAGCCTATTTTTGATTACTTTTTGTAAATGGGGAAGGGGGTAGTTATTTTTTTGTAAAGTTTGGTAAATGAAGTGAATGTTATGGTCGTGGTACCTCTCATGTGACAGCAAAATGGCTCTGTCAACTAAAGCAGTTATCACACTATTTTTATAAGGATTATTAGTGTAGGAATAATAATTTAGGTATCTCCCAGAATATGTCGGTTTCCGATACCAATTCGTGAAAATGTTCAAATTTTCTTGTGTAACTGATACATCAAGAAAGTTTAATTTATTATCATGTTGTCGTTCTATAGTGAATTTCAAGCGCGGATGGAAATTATTAAATTGTTGGAGAATAGTCTCTATTTGGTCTTCATGTGCTATTACAAAACTGTCGTCAACGTATCTTTTGTAGTATTTAATATTTAAATTTGGGTTTGAGAAGATGGATTTTTCTAATTTTTGGAGGACTAGTTCTGAAATAGGGTTGCTTAGACTTGATCCTTGTGGAGTTCCATCTATTTGTTTATAAATTTTGCTGTCAAATGAGAAGCACGAGGATTCAAAACAGAGATTAATACCTTCAATGAACTGTTCTAAAGTTAACTCAGTATATTGTGATATTTTCTCCCAGTTTTCATTTATACACTCTACAACCAGTTCTTGTGGAATACTGGGAAATAAATTTGTGACGTCAAGTGAAAATAATGTGTCATTTTCTGTTAATTTAAGTGTTTTTATGTCGTTTACAAAATCAAATGAGCTCCTGATGATGTGAGGGGAGTTTTTTGTAACATTATGAATTATTTCTGCTAAGAATTTGGCTATTTTATATGTTGGTGTGTCTAAAGTAGAGGTTATTTGTCTTAGGGGTGCATTTGGTTTATGAATTTTTGGTAACATGTACATCTTGCCTATAGAAGGATTCTGTACAATTAATTCCGGGTGATCAATTTTATTACAATAGGTTCTGCATTTTTTATCTATAGTGGGGATGGGGTTTTTTGGAACATTAATATAAGTGGTGTCATCATTGAGGACGTTATTTGCTTTAGTAAGGTAATCGGTTTTGTTTAGGATGACAGTTTTTGAACCTTTATCTGCTTTTGTTACAATGATGTTTGGATGTAGTTTTAAAAATAATTTTGTTGTCTTTATCATGCTTAATAGCACTATTTCCCAAGTTTTTAATTTTTCATATTTATTTTGTTTAGAAAAAAAAAAGATCCTTAAAACTACAAACATTAAAATTGCAAATACAAATACAGACACATTAAAACATTGTTATACTAAATTAAAAGATAAAACACCAATACAAGAACAAAAAAATGTCGTTTACAAAATAAAATGTAACAATTGCCATAAATTTTATATTGGCGAAACGTGCCAAACATTAAATAAAAGAATATACCAACACTCTTACCATTGTAAAAAAAATAATATACATCACAGTGGTATTTCAAAGCACTTTGTTGAAACAGAGCACATCCTTGATTTCAAAAATCCAGAAATCTTAAAACACGAAAAAGTGTATAACAAAAGATTAACGTATGAAACTCTTTTTATTAATATTAACGGTAAGAATACACTTAACAACCACACTGATCATAAAGACAATTTAAAATACGCGCGCCCTTTTTTAAATAATTTAAAGTAGCGCCACACGCCACACACTTCATAACAATAATTCCTTTGGTTAAACACTCAGTCTTCTGTCAGCCACTGGCTGATCAACATGTTTTTATAGAAGATGCTGTCAAATTAAAAATGTATTAACTACTCATTAATTAATAAATGTTTTTATAAAGGTATGTACTAAATAGACCATTGTTGTTTACCATGTTAACTAAAAATATTGTTGTCATTAATTGTAGCTGATGATGGTGGAGTTGCACCACCGAAACGTCCACAAACGTTTATATTTTTTTTTAATAAACAAGATCCACATCGCCAAAAGTATATATTTAATTAAGAATAATTATGTTATTTTCAATGGCACTTTCAACCAGATCAACACTAATATGCGATAAGTGTCCATCGTAAATCAATAATGCAGGAGATTGCACATTCGGTACAAATACGTTTTTAAACCATGATTTGAAAACTTCCTCAGTCATCCATCCATTGTCCGATACATGATAACTCGTATTTGGGTACGCCTTCTTACCAATCATAGAGTTCCATTTATGTTTTCCTTTGTGAAGGATAAGAGGTGCTAATTTAGATCCATCTGCAGCCACGCAAAATAATACTGTCGTTGAATCTCTTCCAGTTCCAAATGTTATTCGTTTAGTTGACTGCCCGACTGGTGAGACAATTTTTGTATTACTTGGATCTAATGTGAATCCCGTCTCATCACAGTTGAATATACGTTCGGGAGCATTCTCCAAGTGATATGTTTTAATTATTTTGTCTACTTTTGTGTAAAAATCATAAATTATATATGGATCACTTGACTGCCTTGATCTAGAGCTTTCCAATTTTTCTGGTTTTTTTTAGTGAGAGCCTATGGCGCAAACAAAAAGATTTGAACCAATCATGTCCTGGTATTCCATTCTTAAATCTAGTTTCTAAACCATAATCTTTAACAAACTTTTCAACCACTCCCTGTACTTCCCGTTTCGAAAAACCGAAACCAGCTTTATGCAGGACTTTTAAATATTTTACTAACCGCTGTTCTACTGCCTCACCTAGGTCTGTGCTCCTCCCTCCACCACCCTTCGTTGTTGATACTTTTCTTCCTTTCCATCCTTTTATTTTCAATCCTAGTGTAGACTTGGGTATCCCAAACGTTTCCGAAGCAACACGTAATGTCATTTTTCCTTCCGTTACATTTTGTATGGCTTTTTCAAGATTTTCTAATGTCCACCGCCCACCTACGCCACGTTTAGTTTTTCTTATATATTTCCTCGGCATGATCTATAATTTAAATTTAAGAACGTTACAAAATATATCATATTACCCAAACATTGCTCCACTTACCTAAGATCTGATATAACAGGCTTGTTGAAACACAATATTGTTGCAGCTGTCACTTTGCGAACGAACCACACTTACACCGAACAGTGATACCACACTTACCCAACTAAAATTTACTATGGGGTAAATGTGGCGCCAAGTTTAAAATGTTATAAATAAATAAATTTGTATATTTCAATACACAAACATCATTATTAAAGTTTGTATTGTGTTAAATTGATATTACATTCTGAAAAAACCCGTGTTTAAATTTTTTTATTATCAAATGAAACGTAACATGTTCGAAATTGATTTGTATTTGGACCAAGTGACTTTTTAGATTAATTATAAAATTTGCTGTTATGACATAAATCTGTTCTAAATTTTGATACAGCTAAACAACACGTAAATTTCATTAAAAATAGTACTAATTTACAGAATTATGAATTTGGTACCGAATAGGAAGACGTGGCCACACCTACCCCATTTCCACACTTACCCCGGTTGACCCTAATTTGCGAGATTGTGCCAGCGCCCAATTGTTCATTCATAATTCCAAGAAGATCGTCTAAGTGATAATTTTGAATATAATTTAAAACTATGCATATTGCGAAATTTCTCCACGTTCCAATGCACATATGGTGAATCATATAATAACATTACATGTAAATATACTTAGAAGGGGGCTTGTCGGAAATTTGTGGAGCCATACGACGAATTGAGTCTCTTTACTTTCTTTGTGTGTTTTGTTCTTTGTACTCGTTTCACCGCTTCCACTAGCACCTCGTTGATCTTCATCTTCAGTGGATCGACAGACGAGTGTGTCCTAAAGAGTGTCCTGATCTGGCTCTTCCTCCACCACTGTTCCCTCGGCAAGTTTGATACGTCGTTGAACCGGTATACATCCAACTTCACGATCTCGTAGCCACACTCGCCCTCCGATTTCAGCTTAACGAATCCGTCTGGGCTCGCTTTCGATATAGTTTGCGAGATTGTCCCAGCGCCCAATTGTCCATTCATAATTCCAAGAAGTTCGTCTAACTGATTTGTTTGTACCTCGGAATCCAACGATCCAACTGCAACGACATCGTCCTTCTCCGTATGTGCTATCGTGGATAATGTGGGCATGGTCTTCGTGTTCACTAATGATGCAGATGTTGCATCCCCTTTTTGTTTCAGTAACTCTTCGAATGCGTTGCAATAATTGCTCGGTACTTGCAAAGTGTACAACGTCGTGTAAAATCCTTCGTTTTTTAATAGTTCTATGAAGTTCTCGAACGAAATTGGAGTATCGAGCGAAATTTTGTTCTCTTTCATCATCTTTATCAAATGCGAAAGTAAGGAAGAATTTTTATCGTGTATCTCTTCCAATCGAGTTTCTTCACTTCCAACGCTTTCACTTTCATCTATTTGAAAACGGATAACATTAATTGTATCGTCGTCATCTCTGTACACACTAATTCCAAACAATTCAACAAATCGTTTTCTTTTTCGGCCACAAGGTCGAACGTCACTTCTTGCATTGTCATTCCTATTTTCTATTTCAAAATCGTCGTCTGAATTAGCCAGTGTTTCGTAACAATATAAATTGTTGTCACTATGATATACTTTGTCGTAACAATATATATCGATATTATTATTTATAATTAATTATTCGTTGAGCTACGTGAAGATTTTATTAAATAAATAAAATGCACTATACCTTTTCTTCACTGAACTTTATTAGTACTTATGTACATTTCGAGTGCTAAGCCCTCACCATCAGAGTACACTATTTCAAATTACCAACTATGCAAACTTATAAACTAACAAAATTCTTACAGACTACGTCACAACCAATCAAATTAAATCAGCTGTTGTGGAGTGGGTAAACATTTCTAAGTAACCTATAATGATCGGAGGTAACGGAACAGTCTAATCTTAACTAATGACAGGAATCCCAGGAATTTTGTCAAACTAATTCTAATAAGGGATTATCAAGGGGTGTCAGGTCAAAATTTAATAAATTGTCTCTTTTTTCATATATATTGCTTCTAACATATTTAAGTTACTGTTTTTGTTTCAACTTTTTATTAATTTTAAGTTGCATTGTTCAAAAGAATGTCCTGTTTCATGTCTGTGGAAGCTAAGGCTGATTTGAATATATTTTTATATTTTACGTGATACATATGTTCTTTAAATCTCGTTAATATGTTTCTTTTTGTTTGGCCAATGTATAATTTAGAGCACATTGAACTAATGGAGTATATACCAGATTTCTTATTGTCTTCAATTTTGTCTAAGTTATTTGCTATTAGATTTTTTAATTTGTAATTATTTCCAAAAACTAATTGTATGCCATGTTTTCTAAATAAGTTTTTTAATTTGTGGCAATGTTTTTCGTCAAACGTAATTTTGGCAAAAAAACTTTTTATCATCTAGTTTTCTTAATTTTGAAGATCTTAATTTTTGTAGATTATGCTTGTATTTTGAGATTAATTTACGGATCTGGGAAGATTTATAACCGTCTATTTTTGCTATCTGTAAGATGTGATTAATTTCTTTGTTGTATCTATCTTGACTAAGAGGAACCGTGTGTAGTCTGTATTAAAAAGTTAAACGTGGCCATTTTATTTTTTATTGACTTATAAGATGTCTCATGTATATGATTTTTGTCTGGCGTAGCATCAAATTCAAACAAGTATATTTTGATCTACTATCGTTGTTTCGTTATTTTCTGCATTCAAATAAATTCCGTATGGATGTAGATAATTATAAAATTTTGAGGTTTGACAGGGTCATAATTTTCTTAACAAATTTGTTATAATGAATAGAACATATTTGCCATTCTCTTCCACTGAAACAATTTGTTACCAAACTTGTTATCAAATTTGTTAACATATTTGATAATAATTTGTGACCGTGACAAACAGGTTTTAGTTTTGATATAAATGGCGTATTTTCTAATTCGTTACGATGGTGGAGGACCTCATTTACTGAAGAAGATGTATTAGAGATACTGCGAAAGGTAGAATAATAATAGGAGAAAGAGAAATTTAGAATATATTCCTGTAAATCTTCCATTGTTTAGCATAATTATTACACAAATTTTTAAATAAGCAGTTTACATTTTCTAAGACCACCTTGTTAAAGGTTTGTTTGAACAAATTTGTAAACGGTTGAAATATGAGCATATTTGGTTTCAATTGAGATAGAAAGTAAAATTAGATTGATTTTTCTATGAACAATACCTGTTGAAACAATTTGCCTGTCTAATGTGTGTCCAGGTAGTGTAAAACTATTCCGCTGTACAGTACAAAGCTGACAATGTTCTAGAGCATTCAGAACTTTGACGGCGGAGGTTCCTCACTCACCCCAGCGTAATACAAAGTCCACTATTTTTGTGGTAGCTCTGAGAAACATTGGGATTTATCTGAGAGTTATAAATAAAACACAGGACTCGATGAAGATGTGGTCTTTTATTCTCACAGCCAATTGCCTACAGTCGCTTTGGCTCACAAAGAATGACTACACAGTTCCTGAATTATGGCTGGTGCAAGCTTAATGGTTTGACTAATGACGGCGTTCCTTCGATACGATGGTTCCTTTCGGTCTAACTTAGCCCCACCTGGGTCTAACTCCAAACCGACGTCCGGCGTTGCGACGCGGATCAGCGTTACTGGCTCGGTATACGCTCACAAGTCGACGTCCGAAGAGTAGTTTTCAATTTCCCACGAAACACAAAAACGACGCCCGGCGTCGCGACGCGGATCAGCGTCGGTGACTCGGGACACGTGTCCAAATTTAATATCGAAATCGGTACTTCAGTACTCCGAACGGTTCCCGAGTTTTAGACGAAAAACCAGATGATGACGTCACTGGTACGATCTCCAGTAGGCAGAGACGTTATTAACTCTACTGGGTGTCTTCCCCGATCTCGATGCTCGCCGGAGCCGACGGTCGTTGTTTCCTCCGAGGTATGGTGATCTCTCCACTCTAACGAGTCGAGGTTCACTCCGAGGATTAGTCCAAACTCAACGAACGTTATGAACACCCAACTTTGGGTCGCGACAGAAATCTCGCGGCAAACGTGGCGGCATCGCGGTCCCTGGTTTAGGAATCTCCACTGAGGGTTATCGATGGTCTCTCCACTCAACGAGTCGAGGTTTTCTCGGTGGGTGACACAGGGAATGTGACGCTTTACACCCAAATATTGGGTCGTGTGGTTTACCATCGGAATACTCTACGCAGAACTTCGGTTCTATCTAAAAAAATCCCGTTTTTGAACTTTCCACAAAAACGCTATTTACTTTACCTGCACTTTCCAGCAGTTTTCACGGCCTAGTTCACTCTCTCGGCTTCTCGCTGAGGGTTACAATTAGAGCTCTCTGCGTCCCGCGGAGGAACACAACTCTCTCTATTTGCAAATCGGCCCCGGCTTTTATAGCCAAATCTTAAGAAACCAAATTAAACTTGCACCAAGTGGTCTGCAAAGCATGTGACAATGGTAATACAATGTAATATTTGGAACAAGGGTTGCTACCTAAGAGACCAGGTTTACAATAACATGATCCGCAAGCCCTTGTCCTCCTAATTCCGAATACAAGTTTTCATACTAAACGGCTTACTAGTACTAGCTCTATAATCAATTGAAATTGCGGTTTACTGCTATTAAACAAAATAAGGGTTGCAAAGGTAGTTTTCTCAATACTTTACAGTACTCCCTGCAAAACCGTAACAATACCCTGCTACACACAAATTTCCATAGTACTACCTCAACCAGACTACTTCTAAGTGTCTCTGAACCGATAACATTCCAAAATGTAACTTAGAAAAATGTATGAAAATGAAACTCTGATGTAAAACAACATTAAATACTTTGCGCGAAGCCCAGCTTCGTCACAACCTTCGTATAGTGCTTTCTGCTCGTCCAGTTTACTGTTGAATCTCTAAAAGTTTGTCTATTAACTTGTCGACGAAGTTGTCGTTGGACAAAAGAGAGCTGATGGTCTGCTCAACTATATTTGTGAGATTCCTAGTAGAACTCATTTTCGCACACAAAAATACTCTGCACTAAAAATACACAGCGGAGCGACAACAGACACGTCTTACTCGGTGCAAGGCATACATATAATTTTTTTTTGCTTCTATAATAGCAGTTGTTTCAACTGGAATATTCCGAATGGTAGTTGATATAATAATTTCATTGTTGATGATATTTTGCAGAACATCAGAATTTTCTACTAGCCTAGGACCAAGTAGTTCTAATAACTGAGAATGTTTAAAATCGTTATGTCATATTCTTCTCTCATCATGTTCACCTTGCTTGGAAACTGCTGATATCATTTACTGTATGACAAAATTCTTAAATATTTATGGCGTTTTCCTGGTAAATATTGCCTAATACCAAGACGACCCCTAAAAGGAACCATACTTTCATCAACCGCCAATAATTCTCCTGGTTCTTTCACACTAGCAAAATTTTGGTTCAGATTATCTACTAAATCTCTAATTTTATAAAGTTTATCATCTGTAGTTGCCTTACTATTATCAGCAAAATGCCAAAATTTTAGTAATATGTCAAATCTATTACGGTTCATTATCGTACCAGCGAATGAATTAGTGTACATAGGCTTCGAAGTTTCATGAGACCCATCCAAAGAAGAATGCCCAATTTTTTTTTCATTTCTGTGACATTTGTATCTGTCCACCTAATATTAGAATTATTTCTTGTTGCTCTTATGTTATGTATAACATGATTCGCATTTCTGTTTGTTTCTCTTGTCATCATGGATATAATATTATCATCGATAAAAAGTAAATAGCAATCTAGAGGTGTTACTTCCGGGTTTAAAGCAATCTTCATACGAGGATTACCTGTAAATGTGAATGATTTTCTGAATAAACCGGTGATTTCCTGCCATGAATCCTGTTTAGATAGGTAGGTCTGGTTCAGTTTCTCCTAATAAGTCTAGGTCACATTGTGACTCTGATGTATCAGAGTATGAGTTATCTGCTTCGGATCCGGAAAGTTGAAAAGTTTTGTCGTTAATGCTGTCATCACTATCAAAATCTGAATCCAAATCTGACGCAAAATTTTATGCAATTTGCGCTAATTCAATATCATTTAATTGCTTTGGGTTCCATTTTCTTTTCCGTGTTGATGGACCAGCCTCTGCCTCCATTTTATATATTATAAAACTTAGAGAATAATACTTATTACTCAAGGCCCACGTTGGCGGCAATCGACCCACGATGTGTACAGCACTGGTGGGCTGGGAGTACTGACTCGCAAAATTACATTGTGGTCTGAGGGGTTCAAAATACGTGGGTCATCAGCTTTCAAAGCCAAAGTGTTAAATTTCATACCAACATAAATCTGAGGAAAGTAGCGGCGGGATAGCGCAGTGGTAAATTGCTAGCCTCTGGATTCAGAGTTTGAGGGTTCGAATCCGGGCCAGGTCGGAATTTTTTCGAGGAATTTTTTTCGAATGACTGAATTGACTTTTCAAGTTGGGTTACAATTAACTTGGCAACCACAAAGCTATCTGGCACCGGCTTGTGATTGTAACTTGCATGGGTGGCCAACACACATGGCAACTAAGTATAAAACGTTGTGGCAATGTAAAAGTCAAATTAATTGGTGTGTGTGTAAGCCACCCTAGGAATATAACCCATAGAGGTTGAAATCCTGATATAAAATACAATCTGAGGAAAGTTGGTAGTCCATGACAGTTACTAGATACGTTCATGTTTATTTGTTTTTTTTAAATATTTTGTATTTTTACAAAAATAAAATCCATTAATATGAATATTATACAAAAAATTCTCTTTCTCCTCCTCTTCTTGCGCCTCGTGAATCAAATTCAGTATTTAAATTTTTAACCCTTTCCCTGCGCATTTATTTTCCGCAGCCCTTCTCTGTGTGCGCAATTTTCTGCGGTGTACAAAACACATACGTTCATAGCAGTTTACCGTACGCAATACACAAATAAAATGGCGCAATATGTGATAAAATCATAGAAAATACTTACCTGCGTTTGCGTACCTGTATTATTTGATTTAAAAATATTAAAAATAAATAAATTTTATTACAGAAAAAAAAGTTTATTCATAAATTTTACATACATAATCAATAATGTTTATTTGTGCGATATCTTTCAAAGCACACCGTGAGACAGGGCTACATTGCATTTTGCGCACATATTATGGGTGTCACTTCTTTTGTCATGCTTCGCACATACGACGCATGATCTTTGTGCTGCTTTCGTCTTTTTGTGAGTGGAATAAGAGAAATGAAATGGCGCTCCGTGAGGCGTAGGGGATTATCACCATCCGCAGATCTTCTGCCACGACGGAATTCGGACTGCGGTTTGTGAAAAATTTCTAATATTTCCTTGATAAGCGCTTTTTGAAAGTCTAAAATAGGAACATTTTTTGCAGTTTGTATTTTATATAAAACATGAGCAGTGATAAGTCCACTAAATGAAAGAAAACTTTTTTGTACCACTTTACAGTTTCACTGTTGTGAAGAGTTGACAGCATTCTTACTTCCCGTTTATCCTGCCACTTGAGAGCAAGAAGATTATCAGTTGACATGTATTCCACTTCCGCTCTCTGTAATTTATAATAATAATAATGATTTATTACTTAACAGGTAGATCCCAATACAAGTAAATGAACATGAGAAAAAAAAAATATAGTTTACATGTTATTGTACAACAAACACATTGCGTAAATAGGTGACTTAACTAAAATATTAGAATGACACAGTGGCAAATAAAAGGTCTTATGTGTACGAGATGTTGATCTGGGGACGTGGAACAATAACTTACTTAATAAGTATGGACAGTCTATCTTATTCTCCATAATGTTATTTAAAGTAGATAGCACGATACTAGTATGTCTGCTATCAATTGACTCTACAGAGAACATCTCTAACAGAATGTGTTGGTCACATCCCCTTTCAGGGTATATAGAGAATCTTTTCAACCAAAGATATTTTAGAAAGCGACGCTGAACTTGCTATTCTTATGAATACTAACTTTGAGCGAACGAAAGCATAATACAAAATTTTTAAAGTCTGAATATTAAAAAAATTCCTAGAATTACGTATAATAAAACCAAGAGTTTTATTACATGCTAATACCGTTTGAGTTATGTGCATAGTAAAAGCTAGATTGGGGTCAAAAGTGACACCCAAATCTTTTTTATGTACACATTTATCTAAAGATACTCTCTCGATTTCATAAATAAATGTAATTGGATTTTTTTACGAGTAAAAGTCATAAATGAGCATTTCTGTATGTTTAGAGGTATATTATATCTTTCGCACCAGGAGTGAATACAATTTAGATTATTTTGTAATTCATTACAGTTCTGTATGTTTCGAATTTCTTTATAAATCTTAATATCATCTGCGTATAATAGAATATCACATTCAACGTGTCTACAAATATCGTTAATGTACAGTAGAAACAGGAAAGGTCCAAGGTTCGAACCTTGTGGAACACCGGATTTAGCTGTGTATCCATGACTCTTGTGTCCATTATAGGCTATGTAAAGTAGCCGATTCTTTAAGTACGATTGAAAAAATTTGATCAGTAATGTGTTGAAACCGAAATTTTGCGTTTTTAAAAGTAAAATATCATGATTGATCCTGTCAAAGGCCTTGGAGAAGTCCGTATAGATAACATCAAGTTGACCGTTTTTATCCAAAATTTCAGAGACTTGCTGCGTAAATGTATACAAATTAGATTTATTGGATAATGTGGGTAAACCCTTCCGATTTTTTCTAACTGTTCCACAAGCGTTAGTCTTTCTGTTGTGTAAATAAGAA
The DNA here is from genome assembly GCA_963082715.1 of Harpalus rubripes. NCBI lineage: Eukaryota > Metazoa > Arthropoda > Insecta > Coleoptera > Carabidae > Harpalus > Harpalus rubripes. Next base: position 30,197,463 of record OY720465.1, read on the forward strand.
AACAATTCAGGGCTAGTGTACCAATTGTCTGCGAACAATGTGTGACCGTTGTCTAAATAACGTTCAAGTAGTGTAAGGATAATATTTCCTGATACTCCAACATTTACGCCGAAGTCGGCTGCAGTTTTGATTTCCGTTGCTGCACCCACATATATAATAAATTTCAGTATGTACCCAGTCTCACAATCACAAAAAATTTAATTCCAAATCGATGACGTTTAGATGGGATATACTGCTTGAAAAATAGTCGCCATTTCAGCAGGAGTAGACTTTCGTCACCACATACATTTTGGAATGGATAGAACGCCTCGACGAATGTTTTACGCATATGGTCCACGATGCTTTTTATTTTCCATAATTTATCATCCCCAGCTTCTCCATTATTATCAACGAAGTGTAACATTCTTAGCAGTAGAAGATATGTATCTCTTGACATAATTTGCGAAAATATAGGAGTTGAAAGCAACTGATCATTTGTCCAATAACTGTTTATTTAATTTTTTTTACTTGAGTCATTAGAAAATTAACAGCGAGGAAGCAGTAAATTTCAGAACTGTTTGTCCAGCGTTTTAGCCTTGATTTTTCATTTGTATCATTTTTACAGAGGTACTGGAAATATAAATTACATTGATCTGCAATATGCTGAACTATTTCTTCACCAAAAAATACTTGGAAGCAGTCAAAACTTGTAGATAAATGATCCAAATTCGGTATTTTGCAGCCTGAATTATGATTGTCAAAACTGTGAACTTTTGGAACTAAATCAAAATTTTGCCACGGAAGATTTACTAATTTACGTTTTTTAGTTATTTGAATATTTTCGGATGCAGACTCACTGTCGGAATCAGAAGAAGGAGCCGTTGTAATATCAAAATCCGGCGTTGGTTTTACAGATGTAGTGCCGTTTGTAAGGAAAATTCTCCTCTTCACTATCACTCTTAGCTAAAATTTCTACCAATTCTTTATCAGAAAAACCACTAAACAGACCAAACATTCTTGCTCGAAGATATATATTATAATGTACAGCTCCCTGCGTAGCAACAGCCAAAGTCCGACTGAACCCAGGCTCAACTAGTTAGTGAATACCTAGGCAATACACGTATAAGCACGATTGCAGCAGTTTGTTGATATAAGTATTTTTTTTAAATGAAACGTACATGTACTTCCAGAGCAGGAAAACGATAAACGTATATATACGTCCGGAGCAGCGAAAGGGTTAAGACACGAATCCTTTTTTTATTTTTTATCACTCTTAGTTCACGTGGAAACCTCATCTTTTGGTGGTGATGATGGCGGTAATACTATTGGCTTTGCCAATTCAGTTAAGGATTCTTTGGCGAATTGCATGAAATTTCCTCGTTTCCGCTTAGACTTGGACTCCGAAACGGAGGGTGTATGTGCCCTCAAAAAGCAGTTCCATTGGTTCTGTTGACTGCGTAGCTGACTGCAAATATACCGAGTGATCAAAAATGGTTGAAGCGTGCCGTTCCATACGATTTTGACATTTGCCGCTTGCTTAGTATGACAGCATTACTATTTCCATAAACGTACCTTTAGAATATTTCTTGCTGTACTAAGAATAATCCTAAGAACCGTCTTCTTTATGTTTGCCGAAACGCAAATAATAATAATTATATTTTAACCATAAAGTATACATACAAGAAAAAACATGGTAAGTCAATAATAAGAAAATACAATAAGTCTTTTAGACATACAATTACATAAATACAGTATATATTGTAGCAGGCGGGGTTTTTGATTTGTTTGATAAGCAAAATCATATGCCATACGGAATGAATTAAGTCCTGTCCATTCTAAAACCATATGTATTTGAGAAAAGAGACCTACTTGGTAAGTGTTCAGGTCCCTAGGTCTCTCCACTGCTAATATAGGTGTATATAAAGCTTTCCTTAGTTTATTGGAATATGTCTATGTACTAAAATTATGGTGGTCTCTTTGTATGATCTGGATAGTTAATCGACATAGCTTAATTGATATTTCTTTTAGTTCGATACTTCACTTTATTTGAAACTTTGTGCAAAATATGAATACACTCACTAGATCTTCTGTATTTCCTTTCTAAACTTTTGTTATAATACTTAAAAATATTTAGAAATGTTGTGAAACGTGTCAAGTGTAATTTTTCAATATTACATTAGAATATTTTCAGCAAGTTTTGCAATAATTGTACTTTGTACATTTATTTATTGCTGGCCAAGCTCGCGGCTTGCTCGATAGATGGCTCTGCACCTGATTAGTTACCCCTGCAGGCATATATCACATTTATGAATTATTTTAATGACGTCGGTCAAGTTGACTGGCAATAGGAATACGAGTATATTAGCACCAAAAAATAACTTTTATAAATCAAATAAAACTATTAACTTACTTCCTCACAATCTTCTAAGTACTCCACAACCATATCTTCTTCTGAGGAGTGTTTATCGTCCTCTTTCGTCACGCCACCAATAAACATTCCCTTCTTCGCTCTTACCGAATCATTTAAAAATAAAAGTGTTTCGAAACACTAAAGTTTCGGCTCGATTACTTCCACCATGCCAGCACTACTCTTCATTGATTTCAAAACTTTGGCATATTCCCTGCTGAATTGTGAACGCAAGCCTTGGTACTTCCGTTATAATCATTAACTATAACAATAACAAAATATTATTCAGGAGTGTTTGAATATAGCGCGTCTCGGTTCTTTTCTCGATTGTGATAATCTGCTGATCTAGTGTCATACAGACAAGTTCTTCTTTTGTAAACTTCTATTAAAGCTACAACAATTTCTCGTGACCAGAAATTCACTTTTGAAATCTATATATAAAATAAAAGAAATTTTTATTTATATTATTAGTTAATAAAATGAAATATTTACCTCACACTCACGCAACACTCGTACAAGATACAAAAAGAAAAGAATAAAGATAATAAGAATAAAAATATAATGGGCGATTCATTTAGAAGTACTTTTTCAAAAATTAAAAAAACTTTAAAAAATTCAATTTTATGGGGTAATTTTTCTTATAATACAAAAGAGCTATTGTTTACGTTTATTTTTTAAAGATGATTTCTTTCAAATGTTGGCCGTAACAGCGGTTAACATGGTCCAATTCTGAGGTTCCAATTTTCGATGACGTGTTCGAGCATTTCGAATGGTATTTGGCGAATGACGCGAATAATGTTAGCTTCCAATGCCTCAATCGTAGCCGGCTTATCCTTGTAGACTTTGAACTTGACGTAGCCCCAAAGGAAAAAGTCTAGAGGTGTGATATCACATGATCTAGGCGGCCAATTCACCGGCCCGAAGCGTGAAAATAACTGTTCACCGAATTGTTCTCTCAATAATGCTATGGTTTTACGCGCTGTGTGGCAAATAGCGCCGTCTTGTAGGAACCACATGTCGTCGAGCTCACGGGCTTCAATTTCAGGCAGCAAATAGTCTGGTATCATGGCGCGATAACGGGCGCCATTCACAGTTACGTTCCGGCCGGCCTCATTTTTGAAGAAATATGGACCGATGATTCCACCAGCCCATAAACCACACCAAACCGTTGTTTTGTCCGGATGTAATGGCAGCTCTTGAACCTCTTCGGGTTGCTCTTCCGCCCAAATGCGGCAATTTTGCTTATTGACGTAGCCATTAAGCCAGAAATGGGCCTCATCGCTAAACAAAATTTTGGTCGAAAACAGTGGATCTGTTGGGGCGCGACTCCAGGCACCCAACTATTTTAATTTCGATCAGGGAAGGACTTTTGGACAAGCAATACTCAATGTAGTTTCTACTCGATTTGTTAACTGAAATTAACTAAATACAATCAGCTTAATTATTAAATAACATTCGTAAGAGATCTCCCGATGTAGTCGAATCTCCGGAAACTTCTTATAGGCTGCTTGGACCAGCTGCAACCGTGAGTCTGCTGGATGAATTCGGCTTCGGTCGACGGTGTGGTCCTGATTCTTCAGAAGTGACAATCTACGTAGGATGTAGGTCTTCGGTCCTGACTGTGGAGCTGTCAGTTTTATAGAGGAGGTCCGACTGAAATCAGCTCGTGGGAGTAGCTGAAGCTGCAGCCGTGGGTCGGCTGGATGCATCCGGCTTCTTCGGAATCATCAACTACGAAGTGAACAGTGGCTGGGTAACCGTCTTCCTGATAGCGATGCGAGAATCGCAGATCCTGCGATATCCAAATTCAAATGGTATGAGGAATGGTGTCTAATCTCCCAGTATCACCTAATGCAGGAACAACTTTGTTGGTATGTCTATGTACTAAAATTATGGTGGTCTCTTTGTATGATCTGGATAGTTAATCGACATAGTTTAATATATTTTATTTAGTTGGACACTTCACTTTATTTGAAACTTCGTGCAAAATATGAATACACACACTTGATCTTCGGTATTTCCTTTCTTAACTTTTGTTATAATACTTAAAAATATTTAGAAATGTTGTGAAACGTGTCAAGTGTAATTTTTCAATATTACATTAGAGCAGTTTCACCAAGTTTTGCAATTGAACTTTGTAAATCTATTTATTATTTATGCTGGCTAAGCTCGCGGCTTTCTTGATAGATGGCTCTGCACCTGGTTAGTTATCCCTGCAGGCATATCATATTATTGTGGGATGTTTATCATCCGTCCGCACAACCTACTCAGTGCCTCCTAGAGGCTTCAGTGCATCACACTAGTGGAGGAAATGACAGCGGGTGTAGTTCTGTAGTATCTACAGCTTCTTCCCGAACAAATACGGGATTGTTGTCCATGGCAGGGAGTCCCAGAATTTCTGGGTACTCGGTCATGTCATCATTCACTTCCATCATCCGTTACATATGATGGTGATAAACTACAGGCTGCGGCAGAACCAATTAAGCAGTTTTGAAGAGTTATAAAAAAGATACCAGGGTATATATGAAAAAAATGTTTTTATTTTTTAAATCAGTAGGACTTACCATTTTATACTCACTAATTTTTAAAAATAATGTCTTTAAGATGGCGGCAAAACAAACTATATGTTAGATTTGCGTGAAATTTTGACAGTAAACATCAGAAACATGGTGGAAGTCAACAACATAATCACCGTAGCGAAAATATCACTCTTCCGTCAAACCGCCCTCGTACATAATTTCTTTGAGACAAAAATCTGGGTTCAATAATTTAGGAAATTTTGGAGGCTAGTTAAAGCTGACAGAATGAGATAATACATTTATTAACATTTAACTGATAATACATTTTCACAAATTCTACGCATTCTTTTAATATATAGTGGTGTATGATGGATTTGTCATGTGTCTAAACTTTAAATGTGAAACGACATTAAAAGCAAATATAACCTCACTTAACATTAACATAACCTCAAAGTAGTAAATATTTTTGAATACCTATACTTTTGAATGCATCCAACTTACATATGTTGTAACGTAACGTGTGTAGGTTATACATTGAGAGTGTCTATTTAGGGTTGTTAAATTAATTACGTGTATCTTGTATTATTGATATATTGAAATATAGTTTCATACAATTCGTTTTTAAATGTTGGTTATCATTATTGCTGTCTACTGATACCCTAACAAAGTACTAATTCTTCAACTCCTAATCACTGACTATCTCTCTGTCGGGCAGCGGAGCAGAAGCTATTTCCCAGTCTCCCACTCCCTTATTACTCGTACATTTATTTACGTTGATGTTCATTAGATCCCCTATGAGATATATTCCATAATGATGCATTACGGAATGAGTAGTTAAACAATAATCATGCACTACCAGTATTTTAAAAGAATAAAATTTTCGTTCATTACTACTGTGATCAACTGTACTAATCCATTCATTGCTAGTAGATCGATGTACACTTAATTCACAAATTTTATATGCAATACATACTTGTTTATTATTTTTCCACACGTTTTCGTTGCACACAAACGCAGGTTGTACTGGCATTGTGGTCTGCTGCTCGCGTTTACTGCGATATATGCAAAGTAAAATACATATGAATTTCTTTTATTGTTTTGAAGTTCAGTTCCTAGTGAATCGATGTTAGTATAAAAATATTTTATTGTTTTTTTTTGTTATAAACTACACGAACAGAGTCCCGCTGTTCTGGACATGAGTCCATAGGTCTAAATAATGATTTACATATTTTTGCCCCAACAATAGTATCTGCTGCGTTTTTCTTTCTTCTCTACTTTTATTTTATTGATTTATAATCATCATTTATTAACTTTGATTATTGTAACTATATTTTTGCCGACTACAGTTAAAGATAGTAACCATTCCATTTTAAAATAAACAGGATCATATGTAAATACCAGTGTTTTTTAAAATAGATATATCGATTAAAAACTTCATTCCTACATTAAGTAAAGAGTGTTGCACATTGCCGTGAATAGGCGTAAACATGTCAGTTGAAATGTAGAGATAAGTTGGCTGTATTATTTTTCAAAGTATTCATTCTCAAGCCAGTCATTAAAACAAAAACTCTACTGTTCTTGTCATTTCAGAAACGAGCTTTTAGAATAAAGCAACGGTGTCTTCCGTATTTGAAAAACGATACAATAGTATCTACTGCGTTTTCCTTTTTTTCTATTTTCTATTGGTTTATTGTAACAATTAACTTTAGTTAAAAACAGTTAATGAATTTATTGAATTCTCTTCCAATTACTTATATATTAAATTCTTCTACGAATATATTGTTGGTCACCTGGTCCGTGACCAACTATTTGTGGCAGTGACGTAAGGGTTTTCTGTTTAAATCAAAGAGACGCAACTAGAGTTACATAGTTTTATTTACACAGATATATTCGTTTTACAAGAAACATGTAGCACAAGCTAGAAAAATGTTTGTCACAGTTTTAGCACAAGTTAGAAAAATGTTTGTCACAGCTTTAGCACATCTTAGAAAAATGTTTGTCACAGCTTTAGCACATCTTACGTAGAATGTTCAGCACTGGATTGGGTTATGTACACACGGGATAAAACTTGAGGAATGTCCGTCTGGGTGATAGCGAGCGCTATTCGGCGCCTAGGCTCCAGGGTAGCTGCTCGGCGAAACGTTGGTAGGCCTTCTGCACTAGCGGGAGTCGCGGGTCCCTCGGATGTACCCTGCTACGGTCCACTGTCCCGTAGCGTTTGGGCGGTGACTCCAAGGGCAGCGGTCGTGGAAACCTGCTCGTCGGGGCTCCATGACGTTGGGTACGTGGCGGTGGTGGTTCGAGTGTCCGCGGGAGCGGCTTACGGGGCGAGACGCTCCGGCGTCGCTTCCTCGGAGAGAATCGGTTGGTGTTGCTGTAACGCGGCGGTTCAGCGGCCTGCTGGGTAGAGACCTCCCGGTGGTGTTCGGCGGGTTCTTCGGAAGCCTTCCTCTTGCGGTGGCTGGGCTTCTCCGGCGTTGGAGGGAGAGGAGACACTGGCCGAACTGGTCGTGCGGCTCTGCGCACGAGTCGTACCAACTTTCGTGGTGCCGGCTCGCGTAGGACCTTCCTTGTAGGCTCCGTGGTGGCGGCTGTTTGTCCCTGACGGCTCGGAGAGCAAACGCCCTGATTGGCCGCCCGGTCTGTCGCTTGTCGAGTGGTGTGACGTCACGTACTGCGGCAGCCACGAGCGTACAACCAAGCGGGAGTGCGCCGCTACAATATCTTTTGATGTTATTTGTACGTGTTTAAGTAAGCTGTAATACATAATACAAGGTGTTCAAATATTTTGCATGGTACTTTCAAATAAAATGGTGGAAATTTCTGCACCAACGGTATTTGTCAGTTTGTTGCTGGAACATTCGCATACACTATGCGTGTTCTTTTTATATGCGTTTTATAGGATTACCCCTTTTTCAAAGTTTGTTTAGGCGGTAGAACGCAATCGGGATGTTCGTCCTGACAGTGCCGTTACAGCAATTGAAGCCAAACACTGGACAAACATTCCACCGGTATTCGCATCTTTGTATGCTCGTACTCGTATATTTTTCTTTATTGATGTATTCTGGGTGTAAATATGCGTAGATTTCCAATACTGTCATGCTTTGCTCTCCTTCCTGAAGTGCTATATTTTTGTCATTTCTAACGTATATATTCTATTTAAAAATGTCATTTCTACACTTATTATAGTATGTTGCACAATTCCGTGGACAGGTATAAACATATTGCTTGAAATGTAAATATATGTTAATTTGGACACTGGATTATATGGTTAATACGAGTATATCACCGTCTCGACTTCGTGATAGTACATGTGTTCCCTCCCCATCAACTTCTCCACATTGATTATAGTTTGTTGTACATTTCCATGCATAGGAATAAGCATGTCAGTTGAAATGTAGAGATTTGAACACTTTGGATTTTAGTGTTTACATATTGCCATCTTGACGTAGTGTAGTGATGGTATACGGGCAAAATGTAGCTCTGCTGGTATGAATTTCTTTCATTGTCTCGAAAATGAGTCCCTAGAGAATCGGTGACATGTGATATCCACTTCGTTGTAAAATATATTTTTTTATTATTCCAATTTTCTGACTGAATATAAGTGGGAGAATCTTCATTATCCCAATTTTTTGATGTTTCTACGGCGTAATTTTTGATCCAACTTTTCAGTATTAATCTGAGCCATGTTTGCGTTCTGCCGGAAGTTGTCGCACGTGTGCACTGCTCCATAAGAACAAAAGTACTACAGAACCGCACGCACCATGCTACCAAGTTGCCGCGCGGTGTCTTGGGGTGCACAGACCGCAACTCCGTCAGCGCAGCGTTAAAAAACCTACCTAAACTACACAGTTTCGCCGTTCGAAATGAGTATGTACAGGTTTTTTCTTTTTACTCCAACTTTGTTCTTGGGTCAAGATTACGTCTTTTAATATTTTATTCTTGTTTCTACGAGGGCTGTTTGATAAGTTTGTGACTTTTTGAATAAAAAATATTTTTTTCGGCAAATAAGCGTTTTATTTCTCTACATAATCTCCTTTTAGCTCGATACATTTAGTCCAACGTTTTTCCAATTTTTTATGCCTTCCAAAAACTAGCTTTTCTCAAGGCTCTCAAAGTAGGCGTTTGTTTCAGTGATGACCTCTTCATTCGACCCAAATCTCTTACCGCCCAGCCATTTATTCAGGTTTGGAAACAGGAAATAGTCGCAGGGAGCTAAATTTGGAGAATATGCTGGACGGGGTAGCAGTTCGTAGCCCAATTTATGAATTTTTCTCATGGCGACTACACACGTGTGCACCCGTGCATTGTCTTGATGGAACAGTACTTTTTCTTCGCTAAATGCGGACGTTTCTGCTTCAAATCAATATCAAATCGGTGCAAAAGCTCGGAATAATAATCGCCGGTGATCGTTTTACCCTTTTCAAGGTAATCGATGTGAATGACACCGCGTGCATCCCAAAAAACTGTGGCCATAACCTTGTTGGCCGAAAGACCCACCTTGGCCTTCTTTGGTGCACGTTCACCCGAAGAAACCCACTGTTTTGATTGTTCCTTGGTCTCTGGTGTGGTGTGATGGATCCATGTTTCGTCTACGGTAACGAAACGGCGCAAAAACTCTTTCGGATTGCGGTTGAACATCGCCAAACACTCCTTTGAATTGGTCACACGGTTGCGCTTATGGTCGAGTGTCAGTAAAACGTGATGCACCCGTTCAGTTGAGATGCCTACGGCCTCAGCCACGTCACGCACTTTCATTCTCCGATCGTCCAATATCATTCCATGAATTTTATCTACGATTTCTGGCGTGACGACTTCTTTTGGGCGACCTGAAAGTTCGGCTTCACTTGTGCTGGTACGACCAGAACGGAACTCGGTAAACACTTCTTAACCATTGAAATTGATGGAACAGAGTCCCCATAGTACTTATCACGCTTTTGCTTGGTTTCGGTGATGGTTTTTTTTACGCAAAAAATAATGCTTAATCAACACACGAAATTCACTTTTTTCCATTTTCAATGAAATTAACGAAGTTGTCTAATATAAATAGCTGTCAAACAAACTAAATGGCGCAGCTTGTTCAAAATTTTTCAGTAGCCTACTAATAGATGGCAGTTGATGGGAGCAGTGTTGTATTTAAAGTTACTGCGCGGGAAATTCAAAAAGTCACTGACTTATTAAACAGCCCTCGTAGCACACCCTTTTTTTAATCAATATTTACGGTCAATTCTTGATGTCATGATAAAACTCTAGTTCTTACCAAACGAATAAATCTGGTACACTTTAATTTAATGTTACCTGACAAAACATTGCTTTAACGTTCCCAAACTAATTTTCCACTGGTGTATTACTTTGTCTGAAGCAAGTTGTATTTTTGCTCATTATAGAGGAGAATATGGAATCAGCAACTACGAAATGAACAGTGGCTGGGTAGCTCACTTCCCGATAGCGACGCGAGAATCGCAGATCCTGTGTCATGACCTTTTACAAAAGGTAATTCGAAGCTGGTTGCGCAACCCCTCGTGCCTTGTAAAGGCTGCACACATAATTTTTTCACTCGATAAAACAAGATATATGAAAATCGATTCTTTACTACCTATCGATTTAAAAAAAATCATCTTTACATTAATTAATGGATAATCTCTAATATGGATAAATCCTCTTTAAACGTTCCCCAAATACAATGGAATAGGACTTGAGGCATGTGTTCCTTTTTAAAATTCCCAGTGAAAGTCCATTTTCCTTGTCTACAGGCAACCTTATAAAAATAGAAAGCCCCTTTATTTGTTGTATCAAATCTAAGAGCATTCACTTCTCCCAGATAAAGGTGTGGGTTATCTCTGAAATAAACATTTTCATTTGTCTCTCCAAATAATTTTTGATTGACCATCAATCTACTAAATATGTTTGGTGGAAAGAAAGCCCTAGAAGCTTGTCTGCAAGATGCGACTATTGCCAGATCACCCAATAAAGTTAATAACGGTCTAATTTCTGAAGCTTTCTTCCCTCTAACTAAATTCATTAAGGTTGATATTTCAGGGATGTGTGCAAATGCTCTAGCTGCCGCTTTTTCCCATTTATCACCATAGGCTATAGGTGTTCTTATAAAAAGGAGCATAGCTGTCATCGGTCCTAATGTTTGAGCCATTGAACCCCTCTTTTCGGGCGGGAACTGAACACCTTCTAACAATATGTGATGAGATCTATATAATCCATAGGTGGAAACTGGAAAAGCTGTTGTGCTTCCATCTTTCTTCATCATGGGCATATTACTACGACCTCAGTTCAGTAAGCCTTAATCCAAATCCAACTAGGAACGATATGTAAGGGCTAGCAGTTTTGTACCAATTCTTCTCATCTTTGTCGTTATATTTTTCGAACACAAAACCTTGTTATTTTGCGCAATTTTCAATAACTTTATCTACTTCATCTCTTGTTGTTGTGTAGTTCACTCCTTGATAAGTTATATTGTATAATGATTCTTTTATCTTGTCCTTAAGTTTGCCACCTGTACTATAGAGAGTTGCACATTTCCGTGGATAGAAGTAAACATGTCAATTGAAATTTAGCGACCAAAGTAAAATACATAATACAAGGTGTTCAACTTTGCAAGATACTTTCACATAAATATTGGAAATTTATGACATTTCTGCACTGTTATTCATCAGTTTGTCAATTGTTGCTGGATTATTCGCATACAGTGTACGTATATCCATATTATCTGCTTGTTATATGATTACCCTCTCTCTTTTAAGTTTGTTTAGAAAAGGAGCACAAAGGTAGGAATTTGGAAATGGTTTTAGTTGATTTCGGTAGTACGCAATCGGGATGTTCGTCCTGACACTGCTGTTACAGCAATTGAAGCCAAACAGTGGACAAACATACTACCGGTACTCGCCTTTTTGTGTATTCGTACTCGTATGTTATTCTTTATCGATGTATTCTGGATTTAATTATGCGCAGATTCCCAATACTGTCATGCTTTGCTCTCCTTCCTCAAGTGTTATATTTTTATCATTTTTAACGTATATATTCTATTTAAAAACGTCATTTCTACAATTATAGTGTGTTGCACATTTCCGTGGATAGGAATAAACATATCGATTGAAATTTAAATATGTTAATTTCAAATTTTAAATGGCACAAAATTGACCCCTGTGGTGCACTCTCCACGCCAGCAATGAGTGCCCGTGAGGTGACGCCTGGTAAACGGCCCACACGGTACAAATATGTCATCATCATTACCGAATTCTGTGTACAAAACAGATTGGCACACCCAGCAATGGGTAATATGCCGTGATGATATATTTATTTATTTATTTTATTTAATTTGGACACTTTGAATTTTATGGTTAATATATCGCCGCCTCGACGTGATGATGATACATGGGTTCGCTCCTCACACTCACTGCATACAATGGAGACAAATTATAGCGTTATATGATTTTTTTTTTTGTTTTGAAAATGAGTGTCTAGTGAATCAATGTTAATATACAGAATCTTTTATTATTCTTTTGTTATAAATTACATGAACAGAGTTCCACTGTCTTGGATCTGAATCTATAGGTCCAGCAAATGATTTACATATTTTTGTCCCAACAATGATATCTGCTGCGTTTTCTTTTTTGTATAACCTCCATTACAATACCACGATGAGTTTTAATTTTGAAAAATTTACGTGATGTATAGAAAAGAATGATTTCTACTTTCAATTTTATAAATTTTTAAGAAACGTTTGTAGATTTGTTTGACTCCTTCTGCTTACTTTAATACACCCCATAGCTACATGACTGCAATCATAAGCAAATGGTGGTGTAGCGTTAAATGGGAGGCACATATAAGTGCGTTAAAATAGTCTTTTGTGATATCAAAATTTATATTTTGTAACAGGGTTGCAAAGTAAACAGCCGTTATCACTAACTTGAGTTTATTTACTATTTACATACAAACAATGCACAAACTATATTTACATACAAACAATGCACAAACTATATTTACATACAAAAAGATTGTCTATACGGGGAGGGAGACCACTGGACCAATTCATGTACCTAGGTGCGTCCTAGTTGACCGCGCTTCTCTAGAATCTTCTAGCCAGGAGACCAGTGGACCAATCCAGGTGCCGAGGTGTTTTCAGAGAGAAGAGTCAGAGCAAAACTCTGCTCCCAGGGCATACAGTACGGCCTTTTAAGCTGTGTCCGCGTGGGTGGGAGAAGCGGCTGAGAGTAGGGGTTGCGCTGGGGTGCGTGGCGCATCGCTAATGAGCGACACTAGCGTAAGCGTGTAGGGGTAGTGCGGAGCGCTAGAGAACTAATTTATGTTACAATTTATATAATTAAAATTTTGTGATCTTTTCATAAATTATTTATTTTACTTTTCAATGAAAATGGAATGTTTAATTTTTCAATTTCAACAAAATAATTAATTTGTTTCCTAACGAGTTTGTGTAAAATATTTTAATGAATTTGGATTCAACACTCGTTAATAATTAATGAAAATATTAAAGTTTTACCATAAGGTTATATTTCATACCTGATAAAGATGTGTGGATTCTTAAAAGACATTTATATGTGTATAGTAGAACACTTTGATGTAAATAATTTTAAATTTAGTTTGTATACCCAAAAATATTTTTATATTTTGATCAAATTATCGACAGCGTTTACTTACGTATTAATCTATTAAACTCTTCTTTATGAGCTTCTATCTATTACTATTCCATTTCATAATAAAGAAGGTCATACGTCGTAGATACGAGTATATTTTTTTTTTATTGGTATATAGATTAAAAACGTCATCTCTACATTAAGTAGAGAGTGTTGCACATTTCCGGGAATGAAAACTCAAAGTCAGAAATATCAGAATCATCTTCCTCTTCTCCCTTCTTGTATGTTGCTGCTTCAGCCATAAATTGAGACATTGGATCCGTTAATCCTAATTTTTGTGGAATATTCTTAACCTTTTCTGTTTTTCATATCCTGTTTCTCCTGAAATGGATACTAATGAGTCCAAATATACACACACCTAGTAACTCGTTATTTGTTTTCGGTCCGATCACTTGATAATCTTTTAAGCTCTGTACTCTGCCCTCCTCGATTAGTAATACTCCGGGCACTTTAAAATCAAGTAGTACTCGTAATGAGTCCTTTTGTTTTCTTGGCATAACATCCTTTACAGAATTTTCTGACTTTATGAGCTTCTCCTTCCTTCTTGTAAAAAGTAAGTGTGTTGAGCCTTTTTCTTTTGCGCGACGGACCCGGTTCATTTGGATTATCTACATCTTCTTCCGGTTCACTCGTTGTAGGAAATAAGAGGGCCTCAACTATTTTCTCTTTGAAATCTCCTATTTGTAATGTACTTTGGCAAATTTCTTTATATAGCACATGGGCATTTACCAGTGACGTTCCCCAAATCAGTTCAATAGCTATTTTTCGGTACCATTTTACCGTTTTTCGTAACGAAGTATTATAACTGGCCATTTGGTCCGACAAATCTATAGAACTTTTAGCACTGTTGTATTCCATAATGGCTGCAGGTTTTTTCACATCACCATTTCTACGGTGAACAGTAATCGTACTATCCGTATGTTTCGTTGATAGTACAAGAATATCTCGCTTGTCTCGCCATTTCATTACGCAAATTTCTCTTGAATTTTCCTTCGCTATAATCTCATCCTTTTTCAATTTTTTGGTGGTTACTTCTCTGGGATTTCCCCGTCTGCGGAAGGTGGGTCTCGGGCGCCAACGGAATCTGGGGGAAAAGAGCTAATCACCCACCTTCACTTCCCCACCACTGTCCGGAGCCACGTACAGTGTCGTCAAAAATGGGTACAGTCCCGAGAGTCATCCGGTAAAATATTGAAATTGGTCTTATTTAAAAAAAATATATAACCTTGAAGGCTAACCTCCAACAATATGTATTGATATAGAAATAGTTTCAAATATGAATATGGACTAAACTCCCTTAGTACGTATTGTGACTTCGAAGGACCATTGGTTTATGAATAATAAATACGTGTATTGGGATTATTAAATTTATTGATATATAATGTTACACCAGTTAAGGTTGTTTCGCTCTGAGCGTTTTGTTAAGACTGTTTTGATAAGACTCTTTACAACGATGGTTTGAGTAAGACTCCCCACCCTTAGCATGATAAGGGTGGGGGTGCACAGAATAAGTAGAAGTGGTAAACTCCACCCCGTAGATACATACAAGTTGTTTAAATATATACATAAAATTAAATACCCTCTAAATAAATTGTACAGTACGAGTACAAGCTGTCGAAACATTTTGCTACTCGTAGGCACTCTCACATATAAAAATTGGTAATTTCACCTAGTTTTACTATCGGTATTCCTGTCTTTGCATACGAATATATAATTCTTTATTAATGAATTCTGGGTTTAAGTACGCGCATATTCCTAATAATTTGCTACTTTATTTTCCTTCCTCAAGTGCAGAAATTTTTTGATTAATCTTATTTTTTTTAAACTTATTTTGACGCATAAAATAGTGGAAATTTCAATTTCTGTACCAATATTGTTTGTCATCTCGTCATTTGCTGCAGGATTATTCGAATACACTGCGTAATTTATACCTGTATTATAATCCACATTTTTTAAAATGTTTAAGCATATAGAACTTTCTCACATATCTCCTCAAACATCTAGGACATGGGTATAGTTATTTTTTTATTTTTAATGAATACACTGTGTGTAATACCTGTATTATAATCCACATTTTTTAAAATGTTTAAGCATATAGAACTTTCTTACATATCTTCTCAAACATCTAGGACATGGGTATAGTTATTTTTTATTTTTAATGAATACGCTGTGTGTAATTTATACCTGTATTATAATCTACATTTTTTAAAATGCTTAAGCATATAGAACTTTCTCACATACCTCTTCAAACATCTCGGACATGGGTATAGTTGTTTTTTTTTTATTTTTAATGCTGAAAGCATAAATAAATTATATTTTAAATATTAACACACACTTCTTATATACACACATTTTAATGGGTCATAACGGGTCTTTCATTAAGCGCTTCCTATCTTTAAATTTAAATAAAACAAAATGTGTGTGAGATATCGACATTTCTTATTCATTTGAAAGGCCTATTGATGCCATTACGTACGGAATATGAATGTCCGCCGCGGCTTCGCTGGGTGGCGCGCATCCGAAATGTCCAATTTTCCATGACTCTGGCGCATAAATCATTCTGAATTTGACCTATGGCATGGGTTATGTTGGCTTTGAGGGCTGCCGTAGTTTGTGGCTTATTCGTATAGACCTGCGACTTAAGAAAACCCCACAAGAAAAAGTCTAACGGGGTCAAATCGCACGATCTCGGTAGCCAGTTTACATCACCTCCACGTGAGATGACCATGTCCACAAATCGCTCATGCAAAATGTCCATTGTGGCATGAGCTGTGTGGCACGTAGCGCCGTCCTGTTGAAACCACATGTCGTTGGTGTCCATATTATCCAATTCAGGCCAAAAGAAGTTGGTAATCATCGACCTATAGCGCTCGCCGTTGACGGTGATAGCCTGGCCAACGTCGTTTTCGATTAAATATGGGCCGATGAAGCCGCCAGCCCAAAATCCACACCAAACAGTAACTTTTTCGGGATGCATTGGACGCTCTTGAATCTCATGTGGATTGGTATCGTCCCAAATTCGACAATATTGCATGTTGACGTACCCATTCATCCAGAAATGGGCCTCATCGATGAAGATGATTTTTCGGTGAAAATTTGAGTTAGTTTCCAACGGCTCCAAGGCCCATTCAGCGAACACACGTCGTTGTCTATTATCGTTTACCTTCAGCTCCTGGATCTGTTGAATTTTGTACGGGTGCAGGCTCAAGTCACGACGCAAAATTCGCCAAGTTGTGGTCTGCGAAAGGCTGAGTTCTTGTGAGCGACGTGAAATCGACTGCTTCGGATTCTTCTACACACTCTCACGGACAGCGGCGTTGTTTTCGGCAGATCTTGCGTTTCGTCGACGTACGGGTATTGGTTCGTTATTTACTGAACCAATAGACTCAAATTTATTCACCACACTGCGAATAGTTTTCGCGGTAGGACGATTATGGCGACCGTAAAATGGGCGAAGCGCGCGGAACGTTGCCTGAACAGAACACCCATTTTGATAAAACAATTTTACTATTTGCACGTGTTGTTGAACGCTATATCCATCCATGATGATTTGGCAAAACAGACTGAATAAATGACAGCCAATTTGACAGATGTAGCTTCAACAATATGGCCGCTATCAATTGTCAAAGTTCGGAAGTCCCTAATGAAAGACCCTTTATACGAGTATAATACGTTTTACTTCACTATCCATACTGCATAGTAATCTGTATTATACTAAATAACAATTAAATTATAACAAAAAAATATTCGCATAACATACTACCGGTATTTGCTTCTTTATATACTCGTATATTCTTTTTTATGTATTCTGGGTTTAGATGCGCGCATATTCCCAATACTGTTTTGCTTTGTTCGTCATCCTTAAGAGCAGCAATTTTTTGTTTAGTCATCTTTAATGCAGATATTCTATTTAAAACGTCATTTTTACACTCATAGTATGTTGCACAATTCCATGGATAGGAATAAACATGTCAGTTGAAATGTAGACTTATGTTAATTTGGATACTTTGGATTTTATTATTAATATATCGCTGTCTCGACTTAGTACACGGGCCTCCTCTTTAAGCTCGCACTTACTGCAGACAAGCTAGGCAAATTATAGCACTTTATGTGAATTTATTTTATTGTTTCGAAAATGAATGCCGAGTGAATCGATGTTAGTATATATTTTTTTGTTCTTTTGTTATAAACTACTAACATATTGTTGTCCCAACAAATGTATCTAGTGCGTTTTCCTTTTTTATATAAATTTTATTGAATTATTGTAAACCTTAACTATGTGATAATGTTGTTCTAAAATATGTTTATTTAACCAAACAACTATATACAAAATTAAACAAACAAATGCACAGGAGAAACATAACAAAACACAGGGCTAGAAAATCACCAGTAGTTCACTAACGCGCACTCCACAAACTAGCACAAGCGTAGAAATATGACAGCGAGATAAAATGTTGTTTCACGTGACCCAGTAGACTGCTAGACCAGTGGACCAATTCAGGTGCCGAGGTGCAAGCAAGTTGGAGAGTCACGCATCTCTGCTCTCATGGCCTCGTTGATCGGATCGGATGTTTGAAAGTATTGAGCCATGGGCCCACACCTTTCGTATCGGATTTTGAGTTCGGATGGTAGTGATTAGTTGAAGCACAATTATTGTGCCGCCTTCTTGGCGAATGGCGTTACACGTTGTTTAGGATATGTTTAGGCCTTTTGTATGGCCTTGGTTCGTTCTCGTCGTATTCTGCGAGCCTTTTTATACCCAGGTTTGGGTGATCTGTCACTTTAATAAAGAATTTGGTTGCCGTTTTGTTGGCGAATTCTTTTATGGTCGGAATGTTTAGTTCTGTATGTAGTTGGTCCTTGCGTAGCCACTATGCTGTATGGGACAGCAATGTCTCAAAGAACTGCTATATCCAGTACATCGGGGACTGCTCCGTTGTACGGGAAGTGTGTTGGTTCTTCTGGTCCAATAACCGTGATTTCGTGGTTTTCTTGGTAATTTAGTAAAATTCTGCCATTTTTGTTGTTCGTACGGCTGTTCCAGGCGCGGTTCTTGGAGTCTCTTGCAATGACGACGGAACCGGGTTCTTCCAGAATTGCATCAATATCCTCTGGTAATAGGTTTGAGCCTGGGTTGTAAATCGACACAAATTTTAGGGAGTTGTTGTATTTAGTCGTGACTTTTATGGCAATGGCTTCAGCATGTTGTAGTTCTCCAACTGCTGCTTGGGTGTGTTTGATAGTGCTTTTTTGCGTAGATGGCTACCCCGCCACCCTGAGCACCGGTTCTGTCTTTGCGATAAGTGACATATCCACAGAATTTGGAACGATTGCCTGGTCTGAAGTGGGTCTCATTGACCAATAAGATGTCGACGTTGTAGCGTAATATAAATTCTTCCACTTCGACGTGTTTATTTGTTATGCTTTCAACGTTGTAGAAAGCTATTCGTAGGTTTTCTGGTTCGCGGCGACTATCCATTAAGAGCTAATAAGACTTGGGGAAGCGACTTGGCTATGATGGCGAGCATGTCAATGCCGGTTTTTGCGGTTGCCAGTTCTGCTATCACAGGCTGGATAACTTCGAACAGTTTTGGGTTGAAAAGCATTGTGAGTATGCTGTTCAGCCCGTTGTCGGATGCTGGTTTAGATACGCTCTTGGCTTTGGCGCTTGAAGGGGCAGAAGCAGGCGGTGTTGTTGGTTGAGCTTCTGCAGTTCTGGCTGGCGCGGTTTGATTCTGGCGCGCTGCGGCTGTCGCTGATGTGCTTGGAGTGGCTTCAGTGTTTTGGTGAGCTGATGCAGCGAAGCTAACTTCGGAGCGGACTGTCCTCAATGCGGACGCGTGGGGACGCCTGCGTGCTTGTAGTTCTGCAGACTTTTTGGCTTTTTCGAGGGCTTTCTTGTAGGCGGGGCAGCCTCTGTAACATGCTACGTGATTCCCGAGGCAGTTACAGCATAGCGGGTCTCCCTGGTTCTTGGTGCAACATTGAGAGATGTTGTGGTTTCCAGCACATCGAACGCAGCGTGGTGGTAGGTTGCATCCGTTGCTGGTGTGGCCGTATCGTTGGCAGTTGTGGCACTGGCTGATGCTGTTTGCGGGCGTTTGGATTCGATGGTAACTACTAAGTTCATCATTCTTGTGATGTTGAAGATTTCTTTGTTTGCGGTATTCTTCTCCAGTTTTACGTGAATTAGTGGCAGTGGCTTTTTTTCTCGAGCTGAGAGCATTCTTCTCTCGTATTCAATTCCGAAGTTCTTTTCTGCAAGGTCGGACCTAATTTCTTCTTCTGTTATGGTTTCGGGAATGCCTCGTATCACGACTTGCAGAAGTTTGTCCTCCTGGGTTTCTGAACTAGTTCAAGATCTTGCGGCTGCGGTTGTCAGCTGATGTGCTTGCTGTGTATTCATGATTGGCGCCTTTGTTAGAGGCGGATTTAGCGATGTTTGGTTTTTTAGCGTGGATGCTTTTGGCGCGGGTGAGTTCTTCTTCCAGAAGTTTGATTTTCTGCGCTTGCATTTGCTGAAGTAAGGCTTTCGAACTCTCGGTGATGGGCGGATTTGTCTCGTAAGACTGGATATGGGCGGTGAGTTGTTCCAGAGTGAGTTTGGCGAGATTCATGTTGAGAAAAGCGCGGCGCGGCAGACTCCAAGAAAAGGCTAAGCGTGCACAGGTCTGGGTGGTGCAGAGGGCCGAGCCAGCAAAGCACATCGACACCTAGTTAGTGCGGACGCAAAAACCACTCGGAGGTATAAAAGGTCTGGAGGCGCGGCGTTGATGCACCGAGCTGTTGTTTGCATTTAAAGGGACTTTAGTCCATCCGTGTCCTTGCACAAACGCTTATCACTAGCACGGCACTATGGCACGAAACACTGGATTCACTTCATCGACGATGTAAAATCACAGCAAATTACTCGGTTCTAGTGCTATACCCCTGTGCCGGAGGCACGACTTCTCCACAGAGGAAGAGAGTCCCTTAGCTAGCACTAGAAACGTAGAATCGAAAGTAGAGACATTCACTTGTTCACCTGATGACAATGACCCGAGTGATAGACTATCATTGACCTACACCCTACAGCACGGCCTTATAAACTGTGTCCGCGCGGATGGGAGAAGCGACTCAGAGTGGGGGTTGCGCTGGGGTCTTTGGCGCATCGCTAAGGAGCGATACTGGCGTAAGCGTGAAGGGTAATGCGGAGCGTAATTGAACTACGTTACAATCCGTTTTTTTGCCAAATCTTCCGGCTTCATATGTCAATTAAGCCAATCCGAAAATGTGTTTAATCTAGCAGATTCTTTCTCTCTGTATATGTTTTCTTTTTCATCACAGCATAATGAGCAATTACTTGTAGTAAGGCAGTCGGCAATATGGTCAATGCGGCATCTTCTTGTATCAGAATGTTTTAAACATGGTTCATATATTTTATATTTTAATAATATATTTTTCGATAATTTATGCCATATAAGAGTTAAAGTTAAAGATTCTTCATTGAGTATTTCTTCTGGAAGAACAATTGTTATTCTTCACTTAATTCATCCAATGGCACTAAACGGTTTAGGACGTTACAATAGTGGAACAATGCTTTATATTCCAAACTATTTTTTTCGAAATTATGAAGCTTGTTAACCACCCACTTTATATTATTCATTGGACTCGGCATTATGTTTTTTAACAATTTTTTTTGCTGTTTTGTAACTATTTTTTATTTTAAAACTTATTTATGTATTAATTAAGACAGCTAGTTATAATACACTTCTAATATGATTTGTACTTTTTTATTTTAGAAAAAATATGCTGTTTTATACGCATATCCCTACATTTTTTGTTATATTAGGCTTTGGTGGCGATATGAAATGTCGCTGAGTGAATCGGTGTTAGTATATTTTTTTGTTCTTTTGTTATAAACTACTAAAAAAGTTCCGCTGTCCTGGACCTAAATCCATAGGTCTAGCAAATGGCTCACATATTTTTGTCCCAATAAAAGTATCTACTGCGTTTTCCTCTTTTATGTACATTTTATTGATTTATTGTAAACTTTAACTTTGATTATACGTGTAGTAACTATATTCTCACAGACTACAATTACTATTGAATTTTTTTTATTACAAACAAGATCATACTCATATGTACTCTTAACTGATCATTTAAGTAACAGTTAAATAATTTATTTCATGATGATCCTTCTCTTCTAATTACTTATATTTTAAATTCTTCTATTTATGAAAATATTTTTATATTATTTTATTCGCGTTTAAATACGCTGAAATACACAATATAAGTGTTTCCACATTTTGTAAGACACTTTTACATAAATTATTTGAATTTTCATCTATTTCTGCACCATTGTTGTTCGTAAACTCGTCAATTATTGCTGGATAATATATATATATATATATATATATATATATATATATATATATATATATATATATATATATATATATATACGGGGGCGGTTTGTCGGAAGAGTTGTTTTAATTTTACGAGTATTTTATTAAATTGGCAAAAGGACTCCAGGTAATTCTGCATTGTGTAAATGAAGGTTAAGAAAGAGATGCAGAATGTCAAAATTTTTTAATTTTTATTTTAATTATGTGGCGATCGATTTCGGCGTTTGTGCCATCATCAGGCCGGCGAGTCAAAAATGTAAAATATAACTTTGATTGAATCCATCGTGGTATATATTTTAGCTATTGGAGTGCTACGGATATCTCCGAAGATTTAATAAATTGGCAAAAGGACTCCAGGTAGTTCTGCATTGTATAAATGAAAGTTAAGAAAGAGATGCAGAATGTCAAATTTTTTAATTTTTATTTTAATTATGTGGCGATCGATTTCGGCGTTTGTGCCATCATGAGGCCGACGAGTCAAAAATGTAAAATATAACTTGGATTGAATCCATCGTAGTATATATTTTAGCTGTTGGAGTGCTACGGATATCTCCGAAGAGTATTTTATTATTCAACATAATCCTCTTTTAATTGTATATACACTGGCTTGCAAAAAAATCGCGTACACCTATTTTTTGCTGTAATGAGTCAGTCTTGAAATTTAACTTATCAATGTCACTAAATAGTGTCAATTGAGATGCCAAAGTTAACAGAAAACGAGAAATACATACTTGGTTGTTCTTTCATTTTTCTGGAATACGAGTATATATGTTTATGTAATTTAAATAGTAACTCAAACAAAATGAAGAACTTACTGTATAATAGATAAAATTGTGACATGATAATGACATCAGTGACAACTTCATTGACAGTTGATTAATAAATCGTATTTAAATAGCTAAAAAAAGGTAAAAACTCGATTACTTGATTTATAAGGTGCGATTTTTTTGCAAGCCAGTGTACTTAGCCCAGCGAGTTTTCAATTTTTTCAAACCACCCAAAGAGTAATCTTTCGGCAACTCTTCAAAATATGCATTTGTCTCGGTTACTCCTCCATTGGTCTGAAATCTCTTTCCACCGAGCCATTTTTTAAGTTTGAAAATAAGGAGAAATCACTGGCAGTCAGATCTGGTGAATATGACCGATAAGGCAGCACCTCGTAACGCAATATGACTAATTTTGTTGTAGCAACTGCGGAAGAATGAAAAGGCGCATTATCTTGGTGAAACAACACTGTTTTCTTCAACAAATGCGGTCGTTTTTTCTTAAGTTCGGCATCAAAACGTGTCAACAAAGTATAATATTGGCCAGTTTTCGTTATTTCCTTTTTGTAAATAATCAAAAAAGATCACACTTTTGCAATCCCAAAATGATGTGGCCATGACCTTATTGGCAGAAAAACGGTTTTTGCTTTCTTGACAAAAAAAAAACGGTTTTTGCCTTCTTGGGGACACGTTCCTCAGAAATCCATTGTTTCGACTGTGTTTTTGTTTCTGACATATAATGGTATATCCAAGCTTCATCTAATATAACATATCGACGGAAAAATTCTCCTGAATTACGTTTGAAGATAGCCAAACATTCTTCTGGATTTTTAATGCGAGCGTGCATTTGATCGGATGGCTTTTTCATATGTAAACGTTCATGCAAAATATTGCATACCCGTTCGGTTGAAATATTTACTTCATTAGCTATCTCACTTTCAATCGACGATCGCTAATTACAATGGCATGGATTTTATTATCCATTTCTGAAATAGTTACAGTAAATGCCGGTCTCAACAACTTACAAATCATTCCATGGGACGGAGCACATTCACGATATATTTACGTAACTTTTCCTCAGTTTCTTCTCCATATTTACACAACAAAGACAGTTTTCTTTAGATGAGTACAAAACAAACTATATGTTAGATTTGCGTGAAATTTTGACAGTAAACATCAGAAACATAGTGGAAGTCATCAACATAATCACCGTAACGACGTGAGGTGTGCGATGTAGCACCATCCTGCTGGAACCAAAGGTTTTCTCGTTGATTATCGTTCAACTCGTTAAGTTTTGGACGTAGGAAATTGTTAAGCATATCTAAATATCGGTCTCCGTTGACTGTTACCGTTATTCCATCTTCTTCGAAAAAGTAAGGACCCCACACGCCCAACTCAGATATTGCACACCAGACGGTAACTTTTGGACTGTGAAGTGGTCGCTCATGAAGTTCCTGTGGATTATTTGCCGACCAATAACGAAAATTTTGCTTTTTTACGGTACCCGATAGGTGAAAGTGAGCTTCATCGCTAGACATGAATACAGCGCCTCGGTGAATGTTTTGAAGAATATCTCGGCATGAATTTGTAAGGGTTTCAAAATCTCTTTCACTTAATTCCTGCACTACCATCATTTTGTACAGATGCATTTGGAGTGACTTGTGTAAAATTCGTCGAACGCCTTGGAGACTGTTGTACGGAAACTCTTACTGCATTCACATTTTCCGGTGTTCTTACTGTCCTTGGTCGGCCAGTAGATTTTCGTTTAAGCGCAGAACGTGTTTCCCTGAAGTGTAAAACCCACCGACGAATTGTTCTTCCATTCGTAACCGCGCCATGCCGACCAACATCAAACTGATTACGGAAGGCACGCTGCGTCGCTATTACAGATTCCCCATTTCTAATAAACTCCTCGACAACGAACGCACGATGCACTCCGCTCCAAGCCATGTCGATAACTGAAAACTGCATACTTTTGTCTACCTAACGCGACCGCGTGCACAGTGTTGCCGGTTTTACAAACCGAGCAACCACTATTTGAAATCCTGCCTATCTTTTTGCCGTATCCTGTATAAAAATATAAAGAATTAGATATCATATCATAAATGCATTATGTATAGTCTCAAACATAGGCATCAAATGCTGCTACAAAATGAGCAACTGGATGTCCTTCTGAGGCACTACTTTGATATTCTGCAGGCCCGTTAAGTGGTTAAAGATTATGTATAGTCCACGAGCGGCTGTCATTACCAGATCCTATCGAAGGACATTGTGAAGCGGTGGAGGTAGTGGTAGAATAATTCTGGTCATAACTATGTACACTTCCGGGTCTTGAGAGAGCACTGTTGTGTTGTGATTGTGATGATGAAGCTAGTTCCTCCTGATGTAAAAGTTCTTGCTCCATGATGACTTGGGCAATTTTCAGTTTTGTTATGACCTGTCTTCGTCCAGAGAAGGATTTGATAGTTTGAGCATGTGCTAAGAAGAGAGAATCAATCGCATCGTGTTCTCTTTTCTTTTTCATTTCAAACTGAATTCGCCACGAATAAAAACGTTGCACACTCGCAGACGCTACGCGAGAGATAACGCTCAGGTCTGTGCCTGTCCATAAACCGCCACGTACATACAGCGCTGCGAATTCATCGCCGCGAACTATTCGCAGCGTCAGAGAATAATTCGCGTTGGTCTGTGGACCCCTTTAATGTTTGTTTTTATTATTGCTGTCTACTGATACCCTAACTAAGTATTAATTCTTCAACTCCTAATCACTGACTAACTCTGTCGGGCAGCGGAGCAGAAGCTATTTCCCAATCTCCCATTCCCTTATTAGATTACTAAATACAAGGATGCACCTAGCCGAACAAAGACTTCAAATATCTAGTGCAATCCGGTTTACAACACATATTAGATCTGTTCGTTTCGCTGCTTTGCGTGTACGGTTTACTGCCACCACCATATACTTTGTATGGACACGGCAGTAAACTGTAGACGCAATAATTATAAAATAATTAATTCATCATTTCCAAAAGGAATTTTGTGTTTCTTGCTGACACTAAATCTTGATATGCAATTCTACTAATGTCTAATGTGTACTGCTTCGTCGAATCTTGAATGAGTGCTGCAGATGCACTTATAAAAGGTTTTGAGCAAGAGTGGGGACTACTCTTTTAGAAAATGATTTCCTCTTAATCTTTAAGTGGGTTGCTACACAGGGTAGCGACGAGGACGCTTCTCCTTGACCATTTCTTTGTACATTCATTCTATTTTAGACATCTGTTATTTTCATTAAATTTTGAGACCAATCATTTCATGTTCAAAAACTGCATGAATTTTGAGTTCACGGCGCAAAATTTAAAAATAATCGATATACAACCCTTTAAACGTTTACACGCCTATTCAGAAACAAGAATTTAAACAGCGTGTAACTTAAACACTGTTTAAAATAATCAACGTTGATTATAATTTTGTTCATTCAGAAACACGGTAACTAAATATTTAAACATCGTTTAAAATAAACACTGTTTAAAAAATCAAGACCGTAAAAATACGAATTGGGACGCAAATTCAATTATTATATCTGTCATACTGCTGACATAATTGGACAGATACATGTTGAAATTAAATACGAAAATGAAATTAAAGATAATTTGAAGAGAATTTACAAATTTTAATAAAAATTAGAAATGGATACAAGCTAAAATAGAAAACAGTCAGAAAATTGGAAGTTGGTAGATAATTTTTAGTTATTGAAGATAAAAATGTGGGGAGATATCAACAAAAAGAAAAGTTCATGCTGAGAATTAATATAAATAAATTTGCTCTAAAAAAAAAATAAAGAACCGGTGGCGAAAAAATCGACAGACATTCACTGGCAAATTTGAAATTTTAAAGATCAGTTCACGAAAGACAAATTACTATGAGGACGATATGGCCATAGATAACGTACTGCAAACTCTGGCAAAAAATGAAACTTTTTCGGTCACTACCATAAATTTAATTGTAAATTTAAAATGTAAAAGATTTCATGTAAAGAAATTTAACAATTATTTTTAATAATATGTAACGGAAGAAGTACAATAATAATTCATAAAACTTTAAATTATATTTATTTATAACATTAATAAAGTTTAAATTAATATACTGTGTTCTAAAAATATCGCATCTTAAATTTGGTCGCTGGGAGGCATTTCTAATACGATTTACTTCTGAGTGATCCCCATCATTGCAGTTCTCTTCTTCATTTAATAATTTAACTATATTGTGTAAAACTGCCAGTAAAAGTTTAAATTAACGTTTATATTCATTCAGTTCCCTAACTTCTTTAATAATTTCGAAAACCTCGTCAATTCCTCTAGGTTTGAAAAATATAAACTACCCCAACACCTTGTTTAAATTTGCATGTTTAAATTGCTGTTTAGTTACGGTATCTATGACGAAAAAGTGTCTATAAATGAGTAAAATGCGTTTAAACAGGGTTACTAAGGATAAACACTGTCTAAATTAAAACAGTGTTTAAATATTTAAACAGTGTCTAAAAAAGTAGTCTCTGAATACAAAAATGAACGAAATGTCAAAATTAAACAGCGTTTAGCTCAAACACTGTTTAAATTTTTGTTTCTGAATAGGCCTGTTAAGGTTTTTTAATTTTACACCAAAATTTTGTATAAACTGCACAATTGCGTCAATGATGTTTGCATAAAACGATATGATAAGACAAATGTGATTTTAAAAAAATTATAAATTAGTATTTACCTCCCGTGAGTAGATACTAGAGTTGAAAGATTTCTATCTGGAATAATTTTATGCACTAGGAGTCGGTTTTACATTAAAAGTAAAAGTAAATTTTTTTCTTGTAAACTTTTGTAGTGATACTGCCAAATGAATTTCTTTAAAATTTAAGAATTATGCCGCTTCGGTGGTCATGTGGATTAAGGCAGCGCTCGAAGCGACCTTCACTGCTTGACCCTGGGGTTCGTGGGTTCTGTTCCCGACAGGTGCTTGGATGTTTGTGTGGGATCTTTCATTGTCGGATCCGTCACAAGAATAAAAACAATAAACGAAAAGTAATAATACTGCTAATTGGAAGGTTTATTGGATAGAAAGCTTCAAATATTTTTTAAAAGTTGTTTATTATTGTAACAACTAAAAGACGACGTTTCGGCACATGGTTATGGCCATTTTCAAGTCTGAATACAAAGGAATATATAAATGTTATGAAATTTGTAATTAGCATTATGAACTTACCAGAAAAAGTAAAATTTACATTCAGTCAATTTTTATAAATAAATTTTAAATTACAACCCATGATTGTGTTTGAATTTAGACAATGGTAATATATAATAAGTTTCGAAAAGTAAATTAATATCTAATTCTTGGAATTCATATCCTGTTGTAATTCTAGGATTTTCTTCTACGTTTAATATTTGTTTAATATGTTTCTTAGACGGTCTTAAACTTGATTTGTAAATTCTGTTTCTTCTCAGTGATTCTACTTCTCCTACAATAGTAGCATATGGCAACGAATCATCCAAATCAATGTAGTCATTTGAGTAATCTCTATCCTCATATGTTGATAAGTATGAACTGAGTGTTAATATAATAAGATAAATGAATATATCTTTCATCTTTATCAAATCAATTAGTAAATTTTAAAATGAAAAATATCGTATTGTGTGAATGTGGAATTAATTATACAATATAATCCAAGACACAAGTGAGTTGTTATAAACATCAAGGATTTGGTATCTTTGACAATTACTTTGGAGCTCTTTCGAGTTGACGGAAAATCACAAGACACAGGCAAAACGCTACCCGCGGCGACAGGAAAACCAGGGGGTCTTATTGCTATTTTCGTAAAAAGAATTTAGAGAAATATATTTCTGTAGATTTATGGCCGGACCGAATTTCGAAATAATTATTGTAGCTGCTTCCAATAGTGTTTCAAGGGTTGTAGCAAAAAAGAAAAAAAACTAACTTTCTAGCATTCTAATAAAACTAAAGGTTCATTCACAAATTGTATTTAGTTTTCGGTTTTGGTTTTCTATTTTGTGTTTTATGTTTTAGTTTTAAGGACCATTCAGAAATAACTATTTATAATACTGTTTAGCATATAATGCCATCTATGTTTAGTTTTGTGAAACTATCATGTAACCTCAAAAAATATTTTTAACATTTGACATTTATGGTCAGCAGAATTAAATTGTACCAATCGCTCTGTTCTCTACGTACTTGATTTATGGGCCTTACCCACCATCTTCTATTTTTATTTCTATTTATATACAATTTTAATAATAATACCGTACATAAACATAAGATTTTTCTGCTATTCATCTTTGGACTTTAAAATAATTTGGTTATGTACCTATTTTCGATGACACTGCCACGATGACAGCTGAGAGAAAGTGACAACTATATATCACTACATCATTCTAGGCTTCTTCCTATTGGTCGATTTTTAAATATAAAACGTAAACTAAAACATAAGATTGGAGTTCGTAGGCTTCTATGTTAAAACGAAAACTAAATACCGGTTTGTGAATGGCTACATAAGATAACATGATTCCAATAGTCTTAAAACAAAAACTGGTAACGAAAACTAAAACTAATTTCGATGTGTAATGAACCTTAAGCCGTTGAATTTCGTCTTGTTACGAGTATTATTTTATGGGATCCGTGGCTGAGTGCGTCAAATAATTGGTTGTAGGGTAGTACGCAATCGGGATGTTCTTCCTGACAATGCTGCTATAGTAACTATTGAAGCCAAACACTGGACAAACATACTACCGATTTTCGTCTTCGTGTACGAATATATGCGTAGATTCCTAATCATTTTTCATTTATATCTAAGCCTCACGTATCTGCGAGGGTTTGGATTCACTGTCTTTTACGATGCATGGAAGGACATTAAAGTTGACAACATAAAACGAACAAAGTTCCTCCATTTGAAACTCATTACATTTTTAATTATATTTATTGAATGACTGCCCTTCTCTTCTAATTATGTTTTAAATTCTTCTATATGAATATGTGTGGATTTTATTTAATTTGGATATGAATAAGCTGAAATACATTATACGAGGTGGTCAAACATTTTGCAAGACACTTTAACATAAAATATTGAAAATTGAATTGAAAATCTATTTCTGCACAAACGTTATTCACCAATTCATGAGAAAAAATATTACAATTTACTTGCAGTTGTACAACAAACACTGGACAAACATACTACCTATTTTCGTCTTCGTGTACGAATATATCATTCTTTATCTATGTAATCTGGATTTAAGTATGCGTAGATTCCTAATAATTTTTCATTTATATCTAAGCGTCACGTATCTGCGACGGTTTGGATTCAATGTCTTTTATGATGCATGGAAGGACATTAAAGTTGACAACATAACACAACAAAGTTCCTCTATTTGAAACTCATTACATTTTTTGTTATATTTATTGAATTGCACTTCTCTTCTAATTATATTTTAAATTCTATATGAATATGTGGATTTTATTTAATTTGGATAAAAATAAGCTGAAATAAATAATACGAGGTGGTCAAACATTTTGCAAAACACTTTCACATAAAATATTGAAAATTTCATCTATTTCTGCACAAACGTTATTCACCATCTTTTCAATTGTTGCTGAATAATTTGCATACCCTATTCCTTTGAGATAGCCTGACAAAAAAATCTGGAGCTATTAGATCAAGAAATCTTGGAGCAGTCAAGCCTGATAGAACGAGAAGTTTCAATTCCGCTCTTCTTGCAGCTTCTGCAGAACAGCAAATTTATCTTCCCACAACTTATATAGCGAAATTATGTTAACAGACATTGTGGATGTAATGCACAAACACGAAATGGTGAAGAAATGCAAAGAAATGTTCTGAAAACATTGATAAATACATTTGCACAATTTCTACGCGTTCTTTGAATGTATAGCGGTACCATAATAAATTTGTCACGTGTCTACAATTTAAATGTCCGCACTCTGGCCTGCAAGTACTATTGACTATTAGTCGAGTGTTCCTTTACATAATCCGCGTTTAGGATTCATGTTTTGAGTAACAACAATCGCGCCGATTTTCATTGGTTTATAAATGGGATATTTTAATCAAATCTAAATATTTCGTCTGCCAAGAAAATACACTACTTGACATAGGCTAGCAATTTAGTGACAATTGTCTGATCATGGGATGACAAACGTAAAATTCGTTTATAACGGGTCTTTCATTAAGCGCTTCCTATCTTTAAATTTAAATAAAACAAAATGTGTGTGAGATATCGAAATTTTTTATTCATTTGAAAGGCCTATTGATGCCATTACGTACGGAATATGACATCGTTTAAATGTCCGCCGCGGCTTCGCTGGGTGGCGCGCATCCGAAATGTCCAATTTTCCATGACTGGCGCATAAATCAGGATGAATTTGACCTATGGCATGGGTTATGTTGGCTTTGAGGGCTGCCGTGGTTTGTGGCTTATTCGTATAGACCTGCGACTTAAGAAAACCCCACAAGAAAAAGTCTAACGGGGTCAAATCGCACGATCTCGGTGGCCAGTTCACATCTCCTCCACGTGAGATGACCATGTCCTCAAATCGCTCATGCAAAATGTCCATTGTGGCATGAGCTGTGTGGCACGTAGCACCGTCCTGTTGAAACCACATGTCGTTGGTGTCCATATTATCCAATTCACACCAAAATAAGTTGGTAATCATCGACCTATAGCGCTCGCCGTTGACGGTGATGGCCTGGCCAACGTCGTTTTCGAAGAAATATGGACCGATGACGCCGCCAGCCTAAAATCCACACCAAACAGTAACTTTTTTGGGATGCATTGGACGCTATCGAATCTCATGTGGATTGGTATCGTCCCAAATTCGACAATTTTGCTTGTTGACGTACCCATTCATCCAGAAATGGGCCTCATCGCTGAAGATGTTTTTTCGGTGAAAATTAGGGTCAGTTTCCAACGGCTCCAAGGCCCATTCAGCGAGCACACGTCGTTGTCTATGATCGTTTACCTTCAGCTCCTGGATCAGTTGAATTTTGTACGGGTGCAGGCTCAAGTCACGACGCAAAATTCGCCAAGTTGTGGTCTGCGAAAGGCCAAGTTCTTGTGAGCGACGTGAAATCGACTGCTTTGGATTCTCCTGCACACTCTCACGGACAGCGGCGATGTTTTCGGCAGATCTTGCGTTTCGTTGACGTACGGGTATTGGTTCTTTATTTACTGAACCAATAGACTCAAATTTATCCACCTCACTGCGAATAGTCCTCGCGGTAGGACGATTATGGCGGCCATAAAATGGGCGAAGCGCGCGGAAAGTTGCCTGAACAGGACACACATTTTGATAAAACAATTTTATTATTTGCACGTGTTGTTGAACGCTATATCCGTCAATGATGATTTGGCATAACAGGCTGAATAAATGACATCCAATTTGACAGATGTAGCTTCAACAATATGGCCGATATCAATTGTCAAAGTTGGGAAATCCCTAATGAAAGACCCTTTAGAAATAAACATGTCTAGCATTACATTCTCTGCTACATTGCTTGAAGCCTTCGGAAATAAAAGAAATGGAGTTTTGAACCATACCTAGCATTTCCTGTAATTTAGTGTTACTGATGTGTTACTCTGTTAAGGTAGCCAAATCTGGGAATGGTGGATGAGGAACCAATTCGTAGCGCAATTCATGGAGTTTTGGCGTATAGACTACGAACTTGTGCGTCGGTGTATTGTCCTGGTAGAAGAGCATTTTTTCTTCGCCAAATACGGCCGCTTTCCCTTCAAATCGGCGTTGAATCGGTTCAACAGCTCTACATAATATACGCCCGTGATCGTCTTCTCCTTTTCCAGAGAGTCGATGTGAATTATTCAATTCCAAAAACAATATTTATATTTTCTAATTTTTGAATGACTTATTTCATTTTTAAACTTAAGACCGTAGTCTGTTTATATTGTACGTTTCCTATTTTGGATTACGGTTAAAAATTATACTGCTACAAAACGAGATAGCAAAAAGATCACACTCGTAACTATTTGTTTGTTGCAGAACTCGCGTAAATCAAACTGGACGTATGTATGGAAATAATCTAGCTAAATATGTTTTAAATTATAATACTCGTATATCGCTAACCAATCTTTAAAGCTACCCTACATTTGCACCTGGTACAAATTAATATTTGGATATGTTTATTACCTTGTGGAATCCGTACATTACGGTTTAGGACTTGCTAAAAAAATACATATGTTGTATTTAAATTTGAAAAGTTGATGTGTGAATTTGTAAAGTTTGCAAACTGGCTTCTTCACGTCAACGGTCACGCGGCAAACGATGGGGTTGCGGCACCGTCCAGGCTGGTGAAATTCCTGACATTATGTGCACTGGATTGGTTGTTGTTTCGATGCGTATGATGACATCATTTTGTAGACGTGCTCTCACAACAGGAGCCCTTTTGCGGGTACAAAATCCTGCGTGCTCTGCGACTGTGAGAATGCACAATAAGCGCGTTTCTTTGCCACCTGCTTTCCTGGATCGTACTCTCCTGAAGTATACGAAAGAGTCACGCGGCTTGCATCTTATCTTTTATATC
Source organism: Harpalus rubripes (assembly GCA_963082715.1). Classification (NCBI taxonomy): domain Eukaryota; kingdom Metazoa; phylum Arthropoda; class Insecta; order Coleoptera; family Carabidae; genus Harpalus; species Harpalus rubripes. Next base: position 30,230,782 of record OY720465.1, read on the forward strand.
CATAATCTGGATCTGCACGTCGAAGTCGATTACGATGCAGGAGAATCTAGATTTCTTTACCGGGGTTGTTTTGCTTAGACTTTGTATTAAGTTGATGATAACAATATCGAATGTCGGTGCCGACCATGCTTCTTATTTGTCGTAGTTTTGATGAGATGGCGGGATCAAAGCTTTTAACTATGATCGCGTCGGAATTAATTGACCACACATCCACTAGATGGAGATCCCGTATTTTCCTCAAATATGGCGCCAATCCCCTAGGCAAGTCTTACGAGGGGCAGTTGAAAAGTAATCGGCCAAGGCAAGAACACTACTTTTTCGGTAAAACTCAATTTATTTCTATTTTTAGCTCTATTCACTTCGTCCAATGAATCTCAAATTTTTCGATGCCTTTCGAACAAAACGATTTCTCGAAGATTTCAAAATAGGCCTCTGTTTCAACGATGACCTCCTCATTCAACCTAAATCTCTTACCAATGAGCCATTTTTTTACGTTTGAAAATAAATAATATTCGCGGGGGGGGGGGGGGGGGCAAATTTGGAAATGGTGGATGAGGAACCAATTCGTAGCGCGATTCATGGAGTTTTGGCATATAGACTACGCACTTGTGCGCCGGTGTATTATCCTGGTAGAAGAGCACTTTTTTCTTCGCCAAATGCGGCCGCTTTCCCTTCAAATCGATGTCGAATCGGTTCAACAGCTCTACATAATATACGCCCGTTATGACATTTCATTTTTAAACTAAGATCGATCTCTGTTTATATCGTACGTTTCCTATTTTGGATTACGGTTAAAAATTATACTGGTACAAAACGCGATAGTAAAAAGATCACATTCGTAACTATTTGTTTGTTGCAGAACTCGCGTAAATCAAACTGGACGTATGTATGGAAATAATCTAGCTAAATATGTTTTAAATTATAATACTCGTATATCGCTAACCAATCATTAAAGCTACCCTATATTTGCACCTGGTACAAATTAATATTGGGATATGTTTATTTCCTTGTGGAATCCGTACATTACGGTTTAGGATTTCCTAAAAAAAATACATATGTTGTATTTAAATTTGAAAAGGTGATATTTTCGGTTTATCCGCAAGTTTAAATAATTTGCATGGTTAAACCAAAAAGTTTGTGTATACAAAATTATGTCCTATAGTTATAACAAGTGTGTATATGTAATATAAAACGAAATAATCACCTGGATCCACTTTTTCAAACCCACTGTATATAAATTTATATTCATTGTATTTTACTAATATTTTAATTCATTTTTCTATTCATTTAAAACATTAATTTTTGATTCTATTTCTGGAATTACAATTAATTCTGTGTGAAAAACGATATTAAAATCGTTAATATCAATAACATGCATTTGATTATATGTAATATTATGTATCGAACGCCTCTCAATTTATATTCATTGTATTTTACTAATATTTTAAATCATTTTTCTCTTCATTTAAAACATTAATTTTTGATTCTATTTCTGGAATTTCAATTCTGTGTGAAAAACGATATTAAAATCGTTAATATCAATAACATGCATTTGATTATATGTAATATTATGTATCGAACGCCTCTCAATTTATATTCATTGTATTTTACTAATATTTTAATTCATTTTTCTATTCATTTAAAACATTAATTTTTGATTCTATTTCTGGAATTACAATTAATTCTGTGTGAAAAACGATATTAAAATCGTTAATATCAATAACATGCATTTGATTATATGTAATATTATGTATCGAAAGCCTCTCAATTTATATTCATTGTATTTTACTAATATTTTAATTCATTTTTCTATTCATTTAAAACATTAATTTTTGATTCTATTTCTGGAATTACAATTAATTCTGTGTGAAAAACGATATTAAAATCGTTAATATCAATAACATGCATTTGATTATATGTAATATTATGTATCGAACGCCTCTCAATTTATATTCATTGTATTTTACTAATATTTTAATTCATTTTTCTATTCATTTAAAACATTAATTTTTGATTCTATTTCTGGAATTTCAATTCTGTGTGAAAAACGATATTAAAATCGTTAATATCAATAACATGCATTTGATTATATGTAATATTATGTATCGAACGCCTCTCAATTTATATTCATTGTATTTTACTAATATTTTAATTCATTTTTCTATTCATTTAAAACATTAATTTTTGATTCTATTTCTGGAATTACAATTAATTCTGTGTGAAAAACGATATTAAAATCGTTAATATCAATAACATGCATTTGATTATATGTAATATTATGTATCGAAAGCCTCTCAATTTATATTCATTGTATTTTACTAATATTTTAATTCATTTTTCTATTCATTTAAAACATTAATTTTTGATTCTATTTCTGGAATTACAATTAATTCTGTGTGAAAAACGATATTAAAATCGTTAATATCAATAACATGCATTTGATTATATGTAATATTATGTATCGAACGCCTCTCAATTTATATTCATTGTATTTTACTAATATTTTAATTCATTTTTCTATTCATTTAAAACATTAATTTTTGATTCTATTTCTGGAATTTCAATTCTGTGTGAAAAACGATATTAAAATCGTTAATATCAATAACATGCATTTGATTATATGTAATATTATGTATCGAACGCCTCTCAATTTATATTCATTGTATTTTACTAATATTTTAATTCATTTTTCTATTCATTTAAAACATTAATTTTTGATTCTATTTCTGGAATTACAATTAATTCTGTGTGAAAAACGATATTAAAATCGTTAATATCAATAACATGCATTTGATTATATGTAATATTATGTATCGAAAGCCTCTCAATTTATATTCATTGTATTTTACTAATATTTTAATTCATTTTTCTATTCATTTAAAACATTAATTTTTGATTCTATTTCTGGAATTACAATTAATTCTGTGTGAAAAACGATATTAAAATCGTTAATATCAATAACATGCATTTGATTATATGTAATATTATGTATCGAACGCCTCTCAATTTATATTCATTGTATTTTACTAATATTTTAATTCATTTTTCTATTCATTTAAAACATTAATTTTTGATTCTATTTCTGGAATTTCAATTCTGTGTGAAAAACGATATTAAAATCGTTAATATCAATAACATGCATTTGATTATATGTAATATTATGTATCGAACGCCTCTCAATTTATATTCATTGTATTTTACTAATATTTTAATTCATTTTTCTATTCATTTAAAACATTAATTTTTGATTCTATTTCTGGAATTACAATTAATTCTGTGTGAAAAACGATATTAAAATCGTTAATATCAATAACATGCATTTGATTATATGTAATATTATGTATCGAAAGCCTCTCAATTTATATTCATTGTATTTTACTAATATTTTAATTCATTTTTCTATTCATTTAAAACATTAATTTTTGATTCTATTTCTGGAATTACAATTAATTCTGTGTGAAAAACGATATTAAAATCGTTAATATCAATAACATGCATTTGATTATATGTAATATTATGTATCGAACGCCTCTCAATTTATATTCATTGTATTTTACTAATATTTTAATTCATTTTTCTATTCATTTAAAACATTAATTTTTGATTCTATTTCTGGAATTTCAATTCTGTGTGAAAAACGATATTAAAATCGTTAATATCAATAACATGCATTTGATTATATGTAATATTATGTATCGAACGCCTCTCAATTTATATTCATTGTATTTTACTAATATTTTAATTCATTTTTCTATTCATTTAAAACATTAATTTTTGATTCTATTTCTGGAATTACAATTAATTCTGTGTGAAAAACGATATTAAAATCGTTAATATCAATAACATGCATTTGATTATATGTAATATTATGTATCGAAAGCCTCTCAATTTATATTCATTGTATTTTACTAATATTTTAATTCATTTTTCTATTCATTTAAAACATTAATTTTTGATTCTATTTCTGGAATTACAATTAATTCTGTGTGAAAAACGATATTAAAATCGTTAATATCAATAACATGCATTTGATTATATGTAATATTATGTATCGAACGCCTCTCAATTTATATTCATTGTATTTTACTAATATTTTAAATCATTTTTCTATTCATTTAAAACATTAATTTTTGATTCTATTTCTGGAATTACAATTAATTCTGTGTGAAAAACGATATTAAAATCGTTAATATCAATAACATGCATTTGATTATATGTAATATTATGTATCGAAAGCCTCTCAATTTATATTCATTGTATTTTACTAATATTTTAATTCATTTTTCTATTCATTTAAAACATTAATTTTTGATTCTATTTCTGGAATTACAATTAATTCTGTGTGAAAAACGATATTAAAATCGTTAATATCAATAACATGCATTTGATTATATGTAATATTATGTATCGAACGCCTCTCAATTTATATTCATTGTATTTTACTAATATTTTAAATCATTTTTCTATTCATTTAAAACATTAATTTTTGATTCTATTTCTGGAATTACAATTAATTCTGTGTGAAAAACGATATTAAAATCGTTAATATCAATAACATGCATTTGATTATATGTAATATTATGTATCGAAAGCCTCTCAATTTATATTCATTGTATTTTACTAATATTTTAATTCATTTTTCTATTCATTTAAAACATTAATTTTTGATTCTATTTCTGGAATTACAATTAATTCTGTGTGAAAAACGATATTAAAATCGTTAATATCAATAACATGCATTTGATTATATATAATATTATGTTGTGACACAAGATAATTAAAAAATCAAAAAAATAAGCAAACTCCTCTTACCTGTAAGTGTACACTCATAAAATTTGCACCGGCTAGCTGAAAAAGAAAAGCGGCGGCTGGGTCTAGGGTAGTAATTTATTTCGAGATACAGGTATTCGCGACAATGAAAATTTAATAAAAAAAAAAGTGACAACTTAATTTTGAAAAAAAAAATACAAAACGATCGGGTCTCGAAAAAAATTAGTGGGCGCTAGACTCTAAAAGGAAAAGGAGGTAGAGTCCACTCTAATAAAGGAAAGTAAAGTATAGTAAAAATATTTAATTAATAAAAAAAATAAAAGTACTCACTCTGGAGAGTTACAATAAATGAATAGCTCAAACAAGGAAAAGGACCGTACGGCCTTTCCAGAGCCCGAATCTAGAAGGACGGGGGTCGGCGCTCTGGCCATCGGCCACCGGCAACGTCGGAAAAGATAGCTGCTTAACCTGCCCTGGTAACGGAGGGAAGTCTTCCAACTGTATCGTGGGCTGCTCGCAGGCTGGCGGAGAGTACAACCGGAGGGCTTGAGGACACTTCTCCTGTCCGGCACTCGTAGAGGGAGAGCCGTTCGAGCCACTCCACTAGGCCTTAAGGCTGGCTAGGATGCAGCCCCGAATACTGGGTTTTCTCAGTTGTTGTAAAATATTCCCCGGCGCAGGTCTCGTGTGGTCCAACGGCGGCGCTGCAGCCAGAGCTAACCTCGCCCAGACACTTCCAAATTCAGGGCCCCAAAAATGAACCATACGGATCCGCCTACCCTAAAAAAAACTCGCCAGTACCAGATCTCTTAGAGATTTACAGGTGGCCTGAAGGGCGATACACAATACAATCAAAAAAAATATTTGGCGGTCCCTAAAGGTGCTCCAGACGCGAGTTAGCGACAAAAAATGTTTATAAAAATATTTACAAAAAATTAGGTGCACCAAAAAAAATTATATAAAACCAAAAAATTTAGTAAAAGAGGAAGAACGGCCGTATGAAACAAAAAGAAGGAACAAACAAAGTAGAGAGAGAAAGTGACTAAACTGTAGTCTAAGAGGCGCCGCAATTAAACCCGATAAAAAAAGAAAAAGCCAAATGGGCTTAAAAAAAATTTGCAGCGTTCAAAGATTAATCACCGGACAAATACTTTTTCGAGTCGAGAGTAGCGCACAACGGTAAAATACAAGGTAAATCCAAAAAAGTTGTTGCTACAAAAAAAATATCACAAAAAAAATAAATGACTCTAGAAAGTCGACTTTGAAAACGGAATCTAATACCGAGCCGAAAATTTGTCTAGTCTAAAAATGTATAGTCACGTCAAAGCATCACCCTCTACATTCACACTACAGTCAAACTAGGGAAGGGATGACTAGGTTTAGTCGGTAGGAAAATTTTATAAATTTGAAATCCCAAAAAATTATAATAAAAACACCCCTAACTAATTTAGCCCAAAGAAAAAATATTTTAAACAGAATTACGACTAAATGGTGTACTAGCAAAATTTGAGTGCGTACTCTATACGCAAAAATAACCGGTCGAATCCAGGTACGACTCGAACCAAAAAGTTTAAGCAGAATTACTCAAATAATGGGGAAGCACAAAATTGAGGGCGTACTCGGTACGCTAGGGGACCGAACAAGTTCAGGTACAACTTGAGCTTGGGGGGAATTTTAAACAGAATGATAAAAATTGCAAAATTTTGCTCAAAGAAAATGTGAAAATCCACAAAAAAAAACTTTGACTAATTTAGAACCGTGGAAGTAATATTATGTATCGAAAGCTCTCAATTTATATTCATTGTATTTTACTAATATTTTAAATCATTTTTCTATTCATTTAAAACATTAATTTTTGATCCTATTTCTGGAATTACAATTAATTCTGTTTGAAAAACGATATTAAAATCATTAATATCAATAACATGCATTTGATTATATGTAATATTATGTATCGAAAGCCTCTCAATTTATATTCATTGTATTTTACTAATATTTTAATTCATTTTTCTATTCATTTAAAACATTAATTTTTGATTCTATTTCTGGAATTACAATTAATTCTGTGTGAAAAACGATATTAAAATCGTTAATATCAATAACATGCATTTGATTATATGTAATATTATGTATCGAACGCCTCTCAATTTATATTCATTGTATTTTACTAATATTTTAAATCATTTTTCTATTCATTTAAAACATTAATTTTTGATTCTATTTCTGGAATTACAATTAATTCTGTGTGAAAAACGATATTAAAATCGTTAATATCAATAACATGCATTTGATTATATGTAATATTATGTATCGAAAGCCTCTCAATTTATATTCATTGTATTTTACTAATATTTTAATTCATTTTTCTATTCATTTAAAACATTAATTTTTGATTCTATTTCTGGAATTACAATTAATTCTGTGTGAAAAACGATATTAAAATCGTTAATATCAATAACATGCATTTGATTATATGTAATATTATGTATCGAACGCCTCTCAATTTATATTCATTGTATTTTACTAATATTTTAAATCATTTTTCTCTTCATTTAAAACATTAATTTTTGATTCTATTTCTGGAATTTCAATTCTGTGTGAAAAACGATATTAAAATCGTTAATATCAATAACATGCATTTGATTATATGTAATATTATGTATCGAACGCCTCTCAATTTATATTCATTGTATTTTACTAATATTTTAATTCATTTTTCTATTCATTTAAAACATTAATTTTTGATTCTATTTCTGGAATTACAATTAATTCTGTGTGAAAAACGATATTAAAATCGTTAATATCAATAACATGCATTTGATTATATGTAATATTATGTATCGAAAGCCTCTCAATTTATATTCATTGTATTTTACTAATATTTTAATTCATTTTTCTATTCATTTAAAACATTAATTTTTGATTCTATTTCTGGAATTACAATTAATTCTGTGTGAAAAACGATATTAAAATCGTTAATATCAATAACATGCATTTGATTATATGTAATATTATGTATCGAACGCCTCTCAATTTATATTCATTGTATTTTACTAATATTTTAAATCATTTTTCTCTTCATTTAAAACATTAATTTTTGATTCTATTTCTGGAATTTCAATTCTGTGTGAAAAACGATATTAAAATCGTTAATATCAATAACATGCATTTGATTATATGTAATATTATGTATCGAACGCCTCTCAATTTATATTCATTGTATTTTACTAATATTTTAATTCATTTTTCTATTCATTTAAAACATTAATTTTTGATTCTATTTCTGGAATTACAATTAATTCTGTGTGAAAAACGATATTAAAATCGTTAATATCAATAACATGCATTTGATTATATGTAATATTATGTATCGAAAGCCTCTCAATTTATATTCATTGTATTTTACTAATATTTTAATTCATTTTTCTATTCATTTAAAACATTAATTTTTGATTCTATTTCTGGAATTACAATTAATTCTGTGTGAAAAACGATATTAAAATCGTTAATATCAATAACATGCATTTGATTATATGTAATATTATGTATCGAACGCCTCTCAATTTATATTCATTGTATTTTACTAATATTTTAATTCATTTTTCTATTCATTTAAAACATTAATTTTTGATTCTATTTCTGGAATTTCAATTCTGTGTGAAAAACGATATTAAAATCGTTAATATCAATAACATGCATTTGATTATATGTAATATTATGTATCGAACGCCTCTCAATTTATATTCATTGTATTTTACTAATATTTTAATTCATTTTTCTATTCATTTAAAACATTAATTTTTGATTCTATTTCTGGAATTACAATTAATTCTGTGTGAAAAACGATATTAAAATCGTTAATATCAATAACATGCATTTGATTATATGTAATATTATGTATCGAAAGCCTCTCAATTTATATTCATTGTATTTTACTAATATTTTAATTCATTTTTCTATTCATTTAAAACATTAATTTTTGATTCTATTTCTGGAATTACAATTAATTCTGTGTGAAAAACGATATTAAAATCGTTAATATCAATAACATGCATTTGATTATATGTAATATTATGTATCGAAAGCCTCTCAATTTATATTCATTGTATTTTACTAATATTTTAATTCATTTTTCTATTCATTTAAAACATTAATTTTTGATTCTATTTCTGGAATTACAATTAATTCTGTGTGAAAAACGATATTAAAATCGTTAATATCAATAACATGCATTTGATTATATGTAATATTATGTATCGAACGCCTCTCAATTTATATTCATTGTATTTTACTAATATTTTAAATCATTTTTCTCTTCATTTAAAACATTAATTTTTGATTCTATTTCTGGAATTTCAATTCTGTGTGAAAAACGATATTAAAATCGTTAATATCAATAACATGCATTTGATTATATGTAATATTATGTATCGAACGCCTCTCAATTTATATTCATTGTATTTTACTAATATTTTAATTCATTTTTCTATTCATTTAAAACATTAATTTTTGATTCTATTTCTGGAATTACAATTAATTCTGTGTGAAAAACGATATTAAAATCGTTAATATCAATAACATGCATTTGATTATATGTAATATTATGTATCGAAAGCCTCTCAATTTATATTCATTGTATTTTACTAATATTTTAATTCATTTTTCTATTCATTTAAAACATTAATTTTTGATTCTATTTCTGGAATTACAATTAATTCTGTGTGAAAAACGATATTAAAATCGTTAATATCAATAACATGCATTTGATTATATGTAATATTATGTATCGAACGCCTCTCAATTTATATTCATTGTATTTTACTAATATTTTAAATCATTTTTCTCTTCATTTAAAACATTAATTTTTGATTCTATTTCTGGAATTTCAATTCTGTGTGAAAAACGATATTAAAATCGTTAATATCAATAACATGCATTTGATTATATGTAATATTATGTATCGAACGCCTCTCAATTTATATTCATTGTATTTTACTAATATTTTAATTCATTTTTCTATTCATTTAAAACATTAATTTTTGATTCTATTTCTGGAATTTCAATTCTGTGTGAAAAACGATATTAAAATCGTTAATATCAATAACATGCATTTGATTATATGTAATATTATGTATCGAACGCCTCTCAATTTATATTCATTGTATTTTACTAATATTTTAATTCATTTTTCTATTCATTTAAAACATTAATTTTTGATTCTATTTCTGGAATTTCAATTCTGTGTGAAAAACGATATTAAAATCGTTAATATCAATAACATGCATTTGATTATATGTAATATTATGTATCGAACGCCTCTCAATTTATATTCATTGTATTTTACTAATATTTTAATTCATTTTTCTATTCATTTAAAACATTAATTTTTGATTCTATTTCTGGAATTACAATTAATTCTGTGTGAAAAACGATATTAAAATCGTTAATATCAATAACATGCATTTGATTATATGTAATATTATGTATCGAAAGCCTCTCAATTTATATTCATTGTATTTTACTAATATTTTAATTCATTTTTCTATTCATTTAAAACATTAATTTTTGATTCTATTTCTGGAATTACAATTAATTCTGTGTGAAAAACGATATTAAAATCGTTAATATCAATAACATGCATTTGATTATATGTAATATTATGTATCGAACGCCTCTCAATTTATATTCATTGTATTTTACTAATATTTTAATTCATTTTTCTATTCATTTAAAACATTAATTTTTGATTCTATTTCTGGAATTACAATTAATTCTGTGTGAAAAACGATATTAAAATCGTTAATATCAATAACATGCATTTGATTATATGTAATATTATGTATCGAAAGCCTCTCAATTTATATTCATTGTATTTTACTAATATTTTAATTCATTTTTCTATTCATTTAAAACATTAATTTTTGATTCTATTTCTGGAATTACAATTAATTCTGTGTGAAAAACGATATTAAAATCGTTAATATCAATAACATGCATTTGATTATATGTAATTTTATGTATCGAAAGCCTCTCAATTTATATTCATTGTATTTTACTAATATTTTAATTCATTTTTCTATTCATTTAAAACATTAATTTTTGATTCTATTTCTGGAATTACAATTAATTCTGTGTGAAAAACGATATTAAAATCGTTAATATCAATAACATGCATTTGATTATACCGGGTGTCCTTATTGCCGCTTTCAGGTCTTCTAAAGTGGTCAATTCATAATGGCCGTAAATTTTTGATTTTAAATGACCCCAAAGAAAAAAATCTAAGGGGCTTAGATCAGGAGACCTTGCCGGCCAATTAATTGGTCCATTTAAACCAATCCAAGAATCTGGAAATGAATTGTCCAAATATTCTTTGACAATTTGCACGTTATGCGCTGGACACCCATCCTGTTGAAACCATATCCTCTCCATATTTAATTCTGTAAGTCTAGGCCCAACTACTGTTTCCAATAAATCTAAATATTTTGGACCGTTCAATGTCCCTTCAATAAAATATGGTCCAATAATGTGTGATCCCAAAATTCCCGCCCAAACATTAACCTTCTGGGGATATTGTGTTCTTGATAAATTTTGAAGAGTTGGTTTATCTTTTGACCAGTGGCGAAAGTTTTGCACATTCGGTTCGTTATGAAGAGTAAATGTGCATTCATCGGTATAACAGAGGGAATACAAAAAGTTTCTGTTTTCATTGGCTTTATCCATAATTGTTTCACAATAAGTTGCTCTTCTTTCTTCGTCGCCGTCTCGCAATTCTTGATGGTTACCTACTTTGTAACTTCTAAATCCATTTTTCTTAAGTATTCTAGCAATTTTTGTTCTACTTATTCCACATTCCATTTGTAAACTTCTTAAACTAATAGTAGGCTCCACTTCAACCCGCGCAATTATTATTTCTTCAAATTCATTTTCAATTGGTTGTATTTCCTGCTTTGTGTGATTAGCAACACACCCAGTTTCTTCAAATCTGTTAATAATATGCCTTACACGGGATTTATTAACTACTTTTTCTGGATTTTCGGCAGAAAATACATCAGCAGTTTGCTGTAGGCTATTACCAATGTGAAATAATTTCACAATACGAATTTTATCTTTTGTAGTTAAATCCATATTATTTAAATAACACTAGCAACAAATAAAGATAGTACAATACAAATCTGCATTTGACGTTTGATTATTCAAATCAAATGTTCTCGTTTTTTTGTTTTCGTCAGGGCTAACTATAATTTGAAGAAATTTAATTTATAATAAACCAATAAAGCAAATAATAAAATATTTTTTAAATAAATAAATCTTGTTACGTACAATGTATCCACTTTATTAAATTAAATATTAATAAAAGATTAAAAACATATTAATAATAAAAATTATTTTGAAAAGAAAAAATTAAAAAATAAATATTGCTGTCGGTTGGTTTCGAACCCGACTCTCTAAATTGTGAAGCGCGCACGTTACCCCTAGTCTGTCAGAGCTGTTGCTTAGATACTATTATTTTCAAGATATGAATAACATTCATGGTACTTCTACAATTTTTCTTAATTTATTCTAATATTACACTTGTAAATTGACTGATTTGAATTGAAATCCATAGAAATAGTATCCCCGGATAAGCATGCAAAATTTCATCTTAATATCTTGCACTGGGGAGATACTATTCACAATTAACTAATTTTACATGTTAATCGCCCATGTGTCGGTCGGCCTAAGACACCCGGTACCTATGTAATATTATGTATCGAAAGCCTCTCAATTTATATTCATTGTATTTTACTAATATTTTAATTCATTTTTCTATTCATTTAAAACATTAATTTTTGATTCTATTTCTGGAATTACAATTAATTCTGTGTGAAAAACGATATTAAAATCGTTAATATCAATAACATGCATTTGATTATATGTAATATTATGTATCGAAAGCCTCTCAATTTATATTCATTGTATTTTACTAATATTTTAATTCATTTTTCTATTCATTTAAAACATTAATTTTTGATTCTATTTCTGGAATTACAATTAATTCTGTGTGAAAAACGATATTAAAATCGTTAATATCAATAACATGCATTTGATTATATGTAATATTATGTATCGAACGCCTCTCAATTTATATTCATTGTATTTTACTAATATTTTAAATCATTTTTCTCTTCATTTAAAACATTAATTTTTGATTCTATTTCTGGAATTACAATTAATTCTGTGTGAAAAACGATATTAAAATCGTTAATATCAATAACATGCATTTGATTATATGTAATATTATGTATCGAACGCCTCTCAATTTATATTCATTGTATTTTACTAATATTTTAATTCATTTTTCTATTCATTTAAAACATTAATTTTTGATTCTATTTCTGGAATTACAATTAATTCTGTGTGAAAAACGATATTAAAATCGTTAATATCAATAACATGCATTTGATTATATGTAATTTTATGTATCGAAAGCCTCTCAATTTATATTCATTGTATTTTACTAATATTTTAATTCATTTTTCTATTCATTTAAAACATTAATTTTTGATTCTATTTCTGGAATTACAATTAATTCTGTGTGAAAAACGATATTAAAATCGTTAATATCAATAACATGCATTTGATTATATGTAATATTATGTATCGAAAGCCTCTCAATTTATATTCATTGTATTTTACTAATATTTTAAATCATTTTTCTCTTCATTTAAAACATTAATTTTTGATTCTATTTCTGGAATTACAATTAATTCTGTGTGAAAAACGATATTAAAATCGTTAATATCAATAACATGCATTTGATTATATGTAATATTATGTATCGAAAGCCTCTCAATCATGATTTTGTATGGCGGTAAAATTGCCATACGTCTTTTAGATTTGCAACACATATCTTTTATATCGGTTAGCAAAATGTTTTTCTATAAAATCTTTTTTCCGGACCCCGGTGTTACAAAATAATTAATTTTGATTCATAAATATGAAATTTTGTAAAATATTGTAATGTAATGTAATATTGGGATTTTCTATTAAAAGCTAAAATATTATTAAGTTCACTTCTATTATATTTAGTGTAAAGTGTGTGTGTCGAAAATAAAATACACATAATGTTTAATAAATATGTTACAATGGTTACAACATTCATTTTAAACGCGCTAAAATTGAGGGTATATACAGGGTGTTCGAAAAATAGGGGACCAAATTTGGAAAATATATTAATCAAACCAAAACAAGAAAATAATCCTAATATACCCATGTCCGGAAACGATCCATTTTGGAATAAAACACTCTTTTGTTTGAATTTTTAATTTTATTTTTAGTAATTACTTGCTGCTTTTGTATATTTCCTGGCCATTTGATCAACAACATCTACTTCGTATTTAGTAGAATTATAAAATAATATTGTTTCTGGTTTCAATTTACCTTCTTTACCAACTGTCACTTGTTGGTGAAGGGTGCTGAGAATGATGACATTTTTATTCTTTTTGCCTTGATATACCGCAAAGTACAGTCGGGTTTTCCTAATGGTCTGAAAATAATTGTAGAGTGTAATTCTCTGTTAGATTTTTTCAACTCATCTGGAACTTCTTTTCTTATTTTATTCATAGTGCCGACGATAGAAGTTTTATTCTCTTGCAACTTATGTGCAAGTTGAAGCGATGTAAAAAAGTTATCGGTTGTTATGTTTCTGCCTTGGTTGAGGAACGGCTCTATAAGACGTAAGACCACATACTCACACCCAAAGGTTGATTTCCTGGACGAGAATCTTCTTTTCCAAGATATGGGAATGCATTACAAATATATTTAGAATCTACATCAACAGCAATCCAGAATTTTATCCCATATTTGTCTGGTTTATTAGCCATGAATTGAGTAAATTTACATCTTGTTTTACTAGGCAAAAGTTGTTCGTCAATCGTTACATTTTCCCCGGGTCGGTAGCATCGCATTGAGTTCTCCACAAATTTGTTCCATATTTCAGATACAAGTGCAAACTTATCAGACTGAAGACGCTGGGATCGGCTCCGTTTTTCTTCAAAACGAAGAAATCTGATAATTTCACGAAATCTGTCCCTTGACATTGTTTGTTTGTGTTGTATACGTACTTTATTCAGGAGATCAGGATAGAATAGAAACACAGTTCAAGTTCATTCAGTAACTTCAATAATTGTTTATTGCTCGGTGACAGACAGACTACGACTGCCCGTTTTGCACAAAACATTGTTTTTACAAATCACTTTCAATGTTGCCAATTTTACGAACTTATAAATTATTCTTATTCTTAGCTAAACTAAATATTACTATTTCTTTAATACACATATAACAGTTTGACTACAAAACATATACGAGTCTTGGGTTGGGGTTTCCACAAGACAGTGAATAAAATCACAAGTTGAAAAAAAGAATACTTTATTCACAAAAAAAAAACAATAAATTTGATATGAGATAAAATGTTGAGTAGATTGCTTCGCTACTCAGCAACATGTACATGAAAAACGACTTTTGGTATACAACTGCTGAGCTGAGCCGAGCTCTATTTTGCAAGTCATCGTCTTACCCTCAAGGAGGGGATGGTAGTGGTAGGGAGACTTGCCACCCCATTGGTTATGGGCGTTAACAGACATCGTATTTTTGATAAAATTTGGTCCCCATGAACCTGACCAAAGATCATTCCTCTAGCGCAAAATGCTCTACGGGCATACATTAACCCAATCATAGCCTCTAAATCTTCTATAGATACAGACCATTTGTTATTTTCCAACTGTCTTTCAGCTTCTTTCTCGGTACATCGCTTTATCAGTCGAAGCATAGATTAATCGAAAATTACACGAAAAGCACTGATAGCGGAGTGATCAATTCGTTGAGAGGCATATATTGTTGGATCTCCTTTTTCCTTGAGGACGTTTGAAGCAATTTTTCTTCCGGAAGTAGAAGCATTGGTGTCTATCTTTTGTCATTCAGTTCCATCTCTTGAAATTATCTTCACCGTTGTATTGTTTTCTGCATCTGGAAGTTTCCTTTTACGGGCACTGCTTTCTGTTTCATTATTATTCCGTCCATAATCCTCATCCTCTTCACTTGAAGTTTCAGGAACAAAATCTCCATCAGAGCTTGAGTTTTCAAGAATATTGTTATTCCCTTCATCACCTGAATCTTCTAAAAGGTTTCTCAACTTGTCATCAGAAAGTCCTCGTTGCCGATACATTGCAAATGTAAAAGACCAAATACACGTACGGCTATTTTATATCGAAATGATAAACGAACAGTTGAATATACAACAGCACTGTTTACAAAATCACACTGAAACACACAACGACTTGCCAAAAAATACACAGATAAAGGGAGCAACTGACGTGTTCATTCCTGTTACTAATGGCCCATTTACACGGCGATAGTTGCTGTCATGACAGTAACTTTCGCATGCACTATCGCACTATCTAGTCCGATCTGATAGTTGATAGTTACTATCGCGAAAGCGACCGCACACCCGTGCTAACTATCACGTGTAAACATAACTTAAATGTAAGTGGTCATTTTGACCCTTACCGCCGTTCGAGGTATATGATATTAAAAAGTAGTCAATTTGATTAAAATTTGTAACAATGTATATATCACAGATAAACTTAACAAAAATGAGGAAATGTCAAAAAATTTCGTAGTGAAAAATTTATAAAATGCAGAATAAACTACAAATAAAAATGTCTAAGGGTCAAAATGGCCCCCTTCGCTGTTCTAGTGTTAAACGTTTTTTGTTACATAGTAGAATTTATAAATGAACAAATTATCATGAAGACACTTCCGCATTTAGTTTGATAATTTTTTTGTTAGAATTTTTATTGTTATTTAGTATAATACAGATTATTGTGAAGCATGGATAGAAGCTCCATATATGATCCATTAGAATGTGTGTATATAAGAAGCATGTGTTAAAATTTAAAATATAATTTATTTATGCTTTTAGTATTAAAAATAAACAAAATAACACACCCATGTCCAAAATGTTTAAAGAGATTTGTGACAAAGGATCATATGCTTAAACATTTAAAAAAATGTGGATTATAATACAGGTACTTTTTATTATAATAACATATAAACCAATAAGTAATACTATTTTAATTTACAGAAATTGCATACATAATATGGCTGAAGACATGTATATGAGTAAATAAACTATTTATATTTGTAAACCATTAGAATTTATTACCTACTATATATATATATATATATATATATATATATATATATATATATATATATATATATATATATATATATATATATATACATTTTATACTGAAGTATACTACTAAAGGGTTTTGCAATAAGGGCGGGTCGATGTTGAAATGGAATAAAACAAGATGTGTGTGAGGTATTAACGAAATTCTTTTTTTATTTGAAAGGCCCATGTATGCCATTATGTATGGAATATAATATCCTTCAAACGTCCGCCGCGTCTTCTCACGGTGGCACGGATCCGAGTGGTCCAATTTTCAATGACTCTGCCGCATAGATCTGGCTGAATTTGAGCAATGGCATTGGTAATGTTAACTTTAAGGGCATCCGTCGATTGCGGCTTATTGGCATAGACCTGCGACTTCTGGAAACCCCACAAGAAAAAGTCTAGTAGGGTCAAATCGCACGATCTTGGTGGCCAATTCACGTCACCTCTGCGAGAGATAACCGTACCCTCAAATCGTTCATGCAGAAGGTCCATTGTGGCGTCCGCTGTGTGGCACGTAGCGCCGTCCTGCTGGAAAAACATGTCGTCTACCTCTATATCATCCAATTTGGGAAAAAAGAAATCTGTTATCATCGTTCTGTAGCGCTCGCCATTGACGGTGATGGCCTCACCAACGTCGTTTTCAAAAAAGTACGGACCAATGACGCCGCCGGCCCAAAGTCCGCACCAAACGCTAACTTTTTGTGGATGCATTCCGACCTGGTGAACCTGCTGTGGGTTGGTGTCGTCCCATATACGGCATTTGTGTTTATTAACATAGCCATTCATCCAAAAATGCGCCTCATCGCTAAAGATGATTTTTCGGCCAAAATTGGGGTCCTCTTCCAAACGCTCCGAAGCCCAGTCAGCGAACAAACGGCGTTGTCTATTGTCATTAACTTTGAGCTCCTGGGTCAGTTGGATCTTGTACGGGTGTAGGCCGAAGTCCCGACGCAAAATTCGCCAAGTTGAAGTCTGCGAGAGGCCGAGTTCTTGTGCACGGCGAGGAATTGATTGCCTCGGGTTCTCCTGCACACTTTCTCGGACCGCGGCAATGTTCTCATTTTTAATTAAAATAAGTGTACTACTGGTTGCACATTATTTATTACAGATTGCATAAATATACATAATTTTCATTACATTAATGTAGTACTGGTTGCATAAATAACATTTTATACATACATTTTTTATTAAATATTTATATTATTAAATTAGTTAAGGTTGAGGAGTTTGACATTACAAAGATGTTTCGCACCATGGAACCAAATTTAATGGTAATGCTTTAATATTCTAATCCATTATATCTATATTTTCATTAACATTTTGGGGTGAAGGAGTCAATCTCCATGAAGCATTCTCATCCATTTCTTCATTTGTCATATGTCGAATACAAAAACAATTCACACATCCCAAAGTATTCCGAACAGATGCATTACTGCAAAAAACATATCTTTCTATTCCCTCAAGTCGCCATTCATCTTCTTCAGTAAAATGTCTTAATGGGTTCTCATTCCAATAATGATACTTTCTTATTGTTTCCAACATATTTATAGTCTCACGTGATGGCCAAACATCATATAATAATGCCTGCATTTGAACATTATTCAGAAATTGTCTTACAATAGTTTGTAAGTCCATTACCCAAGTCAGATACCAACTATGTACTTGTCTCCAAAACATATGAATAGTAATGTTCAGAATCACCAAGCGAGGATTTTCTAGAACAATGGCAACATTCACCTAACCATTGGTAATCACAGATCCTGACGCTGGAAAAATATGCACAGCCCCTTCTAATTCTTCTAACAATCTGAATTTTTCTTATAATTCAATTGTATTTGTGTTGTATGAAAACAAATTAAATATGCAAATAAGTCTGTTAGTTAAATGATAACACTTGGTTAACTTTTCTTCATATATTTATTAAATTAAATTATAAATGTATACATTTCGATTGCCAAGCAATCATCATCAGTACATGCAAATACATAACGAAGGTATACAGGTATTTATAGGATGAGGAAGGTGAGTATTATGGTGGGGATTTTACTCTGTTAGTTGTTTGAATATTTACTTAATACAGCCTCACTTAACCTATTCGGGACGATCGCCGTAGATGTACGGTTTTCATTCTCTACATTGGTGGCCTAGCGCCGTACTATGACGTTAAGAGTCATACGTTGCTTTACCGATCGACGTAAACATTTTTCTAAAAACATAATCTTGTGAGCCGATTACCGTACATGTACGACAGCACACTGTCGATTAATGAACTAGGACCGTACATGTACGTCGTCAACTTCCCTAGAAATAGACGAGTGCCGTACATGTACGTTACTCTAATGTGACACTGGAGACGTACATGTACGTTGCGGTTTTTTTGAGAAAATTAAAACGTATAAATGAGTAAGGTTAGCATTTTTATCAATAATAATAACAACAATAATAAGAACCATTGTATTTATTTCTATAATTATTATATACAATGTATAAAAAAATAAAGTAACTTATCAAAAAGAGGAACAAATGAAGGAGTATTAATATTTTTTTTTAGTATGGAAATCAGCAAAACATGGATGAACGCAAAGTGGAACATTACAATCTGCGCACATAAATTTCACGTCCTTTCTTCTACGCTTCTGTAGATTTGTGTTGCTGCATACGTGACATCTTCTCTGAGTCCGTGCACCTTGTGCTTTGGTTTGTGGAATAGGAGTAGGGAAATGTCTTTCCGTAAGTCGTACAGGATTATCCACCGTAGGTGGTCTTGGAATTGTCGGAGAAATTGTCGCATACTTCTCAATCATTTGTAACACAATTTTTCGACGGAAATCACTAAATTGAGGTTTTTTTCCTGTATTCACTTGATACAATACGTACGAATTATAGAGTGCTAAGTCCATGAGATGAAAAAATACCTTCTTATACCATTTCAGTGATTTTCTTGCGCACTCTACAAAACTAACTTGCATGTCTGCTTTATCAATAGCTCCCATTTTATTGTTATATTCAATTATGCATTCAGGTTTTGTAATTGGCTCACCAGTTTGGAAATGTGTTTTCCCAGTATTTACCTGGTTCGCAGTAAATACTGTTGTAAGCATATGCACATACCTTTTGTCGCTCCATTTTATAGCTAAAAGATTCTCATCGTGAGCTGCTGAACACTGGCCCTTTTCAACTTGATCAAAAACGGGCATACCCTTTCTATTTGGCTTTACTGTTCCACAAGCACCTGTTCCCTGCTCTAGAAGGTGCTTGAATAGTATTGGGCTGGTATACCAGTTATCAACGTAGAGGATATGATTTTTATTCAAATACGCTTTCATTAGCGTTAGAACGATGTCACCGGATACACCAAATTTTTCTGTTCTGTCAATTTCGGTTGATGCTCCTGTATAAACAATGAAATCCAATATATATCCAGATTCTGAATCGCAAATTTCAAACAGCTTTACACCAAATCTGTGTCTTTTTGAAGGAATGTACTGTTTGAAAGATAAACGACCTTTCCAGAGAATAAGACTTTCGTCGATTGCCAAATCTTGAAACGGATAGAAACTAGAAGAGAATTTTGATTTTAGCGAGTCTACGATAGGCCTAATTTTTCGCAATGAATCAGTTGTATTCATCGATTGACTGTCAACAAAATGCAAAGCATATAATGTTTGCAAAAATTTATCCCGTGAAGAGATTTTGCGAAAAAATGGAGTTTCAATAGCATGATTTGTTGACCAATAATCCTTCAATGACGCTTTCTCAACCAAGCCCATCAATATGCATAAAGCTAAAAACTGGTACATTTCTGAAACATCTCTATCCACCCAACGAGAAAACGACGCCACGTTGCTTTTCAATGAATTCGCATATTTATTTGTTTCTTTGCATATAGCTGAAACTAAATCTTCATCAAAAAAAATTTGAAAATAGTCCAATTCAACAGAATTTTCATCAAGTTGCAGATGGCTTGCAATGCCAGAGTTTGATTTATCAAAATGTATATTTTTGGGAATAAAATCGTCATCAAATTGCCAGGAAATATTTATTTCCGGTTGTTTATTGGACTTTTTATTTGTAACATTAACCTGACTATTTGAAGTTCCCGGTTGATCAGTATTAGGCCCTTGTGTGTTAACGTTGTCCTGTTCTTTATCTATTTCTTGAACCAAGTGTAGAATTTCACCTTCAGATTCGCTGGAATATTCGTCTTCTTCATTTTCACTCGGTATATAATCACTACCACTTTCACAGAGTAATTGCTCCAATTCTTCGTCTGTAAGCCCTCTATTTTTGGACATTTTTTAATTTCTACATACACAACTAATAAGCATGCAGAACTCTGAACGAAGCGAACGCTGTGACTCATTTGTTGCTAATAGTCATAATATGCGCACTTCTCCCCACCCCGGCTGGGAGCTTGATGCGTGCGTTCCACTGGCCGTCCCGAATGGGTTAAACAATTTTCAGATTCTTTTTCATTTTTCTGTGGCAAACCGAAATCAAACTTCGTATCTATAAATGATTGATATTTCTTGAATTTTTCTCAAACCTTTATTATGTGTAGTTTCTTTGGAATGATGTAATAAATAATCTTTCGTTAAATAGTCTTTAAATTTATCCCATCATTCAATTGTAATTATTTTTGTATGAAAATAAATGAAATATGCAAATATTTGTTACACCTTGGTAAGTAACAGATTCTTTACCACTTGCCAGTCAAATTTTAGTTCCAATGATTGGAAGCTAGATTCTCTGACACCGTATCTCAAGGTTTATTATTCATCGACTAAATGATAACGTGTTGTTTAGTCAAGTCCTCGAATATAGCGAGCCCAAATTAAGTAAGCGGTCGGATGTTCATGTATTTGCCATACCATCTGGCGAGTGCGAAGAATGGGCAGCAATGAAGCAAGAGATGCTAAGAGTAATAAACTTTATATTACGGATAATCCATATGATAAAAGAATGAAATATATTCTTGTACCTGTAAATATAGTGTTGTTAATTGTATTATAACAATATGTCTTCAGGTTCTTGTTAGGAAATTTGGTGTCATATTCATTTTTTAATGTAATGCCAATTTAAATTGTGCTGATGATGGGCGGATGCACGTCCGAAACGTCCATTGTATTGTAACGGTTTTGTTCAACACAATAAACAATTTGGAATCTAAAGCCTCAACATTTGTTCAATAAAATACTTATGAACCATTCGAGGTCACCTATTATTACACATTTTCCTAGTCGGCTGATGAATGTGAACAGCTCTTCCAGAAATCTTTGGCTGCTATGATGTTGGCTGCCAGCTAGGGATTGATGAATGCAGAAGGAGAGCTGCTCCACCGTGCGTGTCTTTGTCCCGGCTTTTCTTGTATGCTGTGAATCCTGTATCTTTGAGTTAATTTTTGATATAGTTCTTGTCTCTGCCAGGGCCGACAATGATACATGTGTCGCGGATCAATTTTTCCACCAGTAGCCGCTTGTTGAAAAAATTGCGGACGTTCACTATTGCCATTCTATTTTTAATAATAATGATTTATTACTTAACATAAAGAACCCAATACAAGTAAATAAACAGATACATGAGAAAAAAATATTACAAATTACTTGTAGTTGTACAACAAACACTGGACAAACATACTACCGATTTTCGTCTTCATGTATGAATATATCATTCTTTATCTATGTAATCTGGATTTAAGTATGCGTAGATTCCTAATAATTTTTCATTTATATCTAAGCGTCACGTATCGGCTACGGTTCGGATTCACTGTCTTTTATGATGCATGGAAGGACATTAAAGTTGACAACATAAAACAACAAAGTTCCTCTATTTGAAACTCATTACATTTTTTGTTATATTTATTGAATTGCACTTCTCTTCTAATTATATTTTAAATTCTATATGAATATGTGGATTTTATTTAATTTGGATAAAAATAAGCTGAAATAAATAATACGAGGTGGTCAAACATTTTGCAAAACACTTTCACATAAAATATTGAAAATTTCATTTATTTCTGCACAAACGTTATCCACCATCTTTTCAATTGTTGCTGAATAATTTGTATACCCTATTCCTTTGAGATAGCCTGACAAAAAAATCTGGAGCTATTAGATCAAGAAATCTTGGAGCAGTCAAGCCTGATAGAACGAGAAGTTTCAATTCCGCTCTTCTTGCAGCTTCTGCAGAATAGCAAATTTATCTTCCCACAACTTATATAGCGAAATTATGTTAACAGACATTGTGGATGTAATGCACAAACACGAAATGGTGAAGAAATGTAAAAAATGTTCTGAAAACATTGATAAATACATTTTGCACGATTTCTATGCGTTCTTTGAATGTATAACGTACCATAATGAATTTGTCACGTGTCTACAATTTAAATGTCCGCACTCTGACGTGCAAGTATTTCCAAATCTAAGTAATTATTTTTCATGTCTTTGACTATTAGTCGAGTGTTCCTTTACATAATCCGCGTTTAGAATTCATATTTTGAGTAACATAACAATCGCGCCGATTTTCATTGGTTTATAAATGGGATATTTTAATCAATTGTCTGATCACGGGATGACAAACGTAAAATTCGTTTATAGAAATGAACATGTCTAGCATTACATTCTCTGCTACATTGCTTGAAGCCTTCGGAAGTAAAAGAAGTGGAGTTTTGAACCATTTTCTGTAATTTAGTGTTGCAGATGTGTTACTCTGTTAAGGTAGCCAAATCTAGGAATGGTGGATGAGGAACCAATTCGTAGCGCAATTCATGGTGTTTTGGCATATAGACTACGCACTTGTGCGCCGGTGTATTGTCCTGGTAGAATTTTTTCTTCGCCAAATGCGGCCGCTTTCCCTTAAATAGGCGTCGAATTGTTTAAATAGCTCTACATAATATACGCCCGTGATCGTTTTCTTTTTTTCCAGATAGTCGATGTGAATGATATAATTCCAAAAACAATATTTATATTTTCTTCTAATTTTTTAATGACATTTCATTTTTAAACTTGAGACCGAAGTCTTTTTATATCATACGTTTCCTATTTTGGATTACGGTTAAAAATTATACTGGTACAAAACGCGATAGCAAAAAGATCACATTCGTAACTATTTGTTTATTGCAGAACTCGCGTAAATCAAACTGGAGGTATGTATGGAAATAATATATTTAAATATGTTTAAGTACTCACGTTTAAACAGTGTGAATTCAATGCTATCATAAATTATAATATATCGCTAACCAATCATCAAAACTACATTGTATATGCACCTGGTACAAATAATATTTGGATATGTTTATTTCCTTGTGGAATCAGTACATTACGGTTTAGGATTTCCTAAAAAAATACATATGTTGTATTTAAATTTGAAAAGGCGATATTTTCGGTTTAACGGCAAGTTTAAATAATTTGCATGGTTAAACCAAAAAGTTTGTGAATACAATATTATGTCCTATAGTTATAACAAGTGTGTATATGTAATATTAAACGAAATAATCGCCTGGATCCACTTTTTCAAACACACTGTATATATATTTATTTTCATTGTATTTTACTATTTTAGATCATTTTTCTATTAATTAAAAATTTTATTAATTTTTTATTCTATTTCTGGAATTTCAATTAATGATCTGTGTCAAAAACGATATTGAAATCGATAATATCAGTAACATGCATTTGATTATATGTAATATTATGTATTGAAAGCCTCTCAATCATGATTTTGTATGACGGTAGAATTGCCATACGTATTTTAGATTTCCAACACATATCTTTTATATCGGTTAGCAAAATATCACACTTAATTGTAATGCTAAAATTCATATCTTTGATGTTTAACATTTTGTACTGTTTTATATGTTACAAAATAATTAATTTTGGTTCATACTCGTACATATGAAATTTGATATATTTTCTATTAAAAACTAAAATTTTATTAAATTCACTTTTTTTATATTTCGTGTAGTGTGAGTCAAATTTTCTCAAATAAAATACACATAATGTTTAATAAATGTTACAATGGTTACATTATTCATTTTAAACGCACTAAAATTGAGGGTAATTTTATATATATATATATATATATATATATATATATATATATATATATATATATATATATATATATATATAAATTGCGGATATTCTGCTGTGACCCGTTGAAAAATCTTTTCCCTTTCTATGGCCGACGATTTATCTCCTGTGCCCAAGATAGGTCTATATCCATTATTGTATAAATGTAATTCTGTCACGTTTTCGTTATGCATGTGGAAACAAGCAGAACGAAATATGCAATACGAGCCATGCGCATGATCATCGCTGCAGTAGAACTGTCTGTACATATATTGGGTTTTTTTTCTGCACTACAATACATTTGGACATATATGTCAGTGTCAAACATAGTCCTGGTAAAAGTTATTTTTCATCACTCCCTGAGACATGTAGCGCAGTTGTGGAAAGATTAGCAGGTATAGGTATATTATAAATATAGTGAACTGACTTTTGGGTACACTTCGTAGCATGACATTACCACAGGATTATCCCAAGCTTAAGCAGGTACAAACACAGAGAGGTATTCTAATATTTTTACTTGCGAACAATGTTTATTACACAAAACAAAAATATATAACAAAAATAAGAATCAAAACATAAGTACAAAACTACTTAATTAATTATCACATGATTAACACGTCAAAAAAAAAACAAACATAAAAAAGTAAAAATACAAGTAAAATGAAAAACAAAATAGAATATGTATGTACCATACGAAGGTACAAAAACGTGAACTCTACTTAGGTAACTAAATATCACATAGTTAATATGTTGTCAAAAAATTAACATAAGCATAACCTAAAACATAAAAGTAAAAATACAAGAAAAGTGGACACAAAATATTTACAAGATACAAAATCATGATCTGAAATATTATATGGTCAATATGTACTCAAAAAATAAGTGAGAAATATAAAAAAGTAAAAACACAAGTAAAATTATCACAAAATATATACAAGTTACAAGAACAAAATTTTTTCAGTCGATACCTACAAAGTCTTCATCTTCTGTTTCACTGTCACTACTCGATTCACCTGTATTTACTGTTATTATTAACTCACTTGTAGTATTATTTACAAATTGATATTGATTTTCAATTTCAATTACGTGACGAACACAATTCTTCCAGTTTTCAGCGGTAATTTTATTAATTTCTGAATTGATTGTCTCTATTACTTTATGACTTACTGTTGGTGCAGTGTTGTGTTTTCTAATCCCATTTTTCAATTGACTCCATATTAACTCAATTGGATTAAAAATACAGTAATAGGGCGGCAATCGAAGAACACTATGCCCCAAATTTTCTGCTGCAGTATCACAATAATAAATTTTATCAACAGGTTTTGATTTCACTACTTCTAACAACTGCGCTTTGTTGTAGCTTTCTTCAAAATATATATCATTTTTATATAAATATTCGATAATTTCAGCTTTAGTGTTGTTTTGCGTGGGAACTTTATTAATTTGTCGGGAATGATAACTTGCGTTATCCATAACAATAACGCTGTTTGCTGGTAAATTCGGTAAAAGTTTTTCCGTGAACCATTTCTCAAATACTTCAGCATTCATATTGTCGTGGTAGTCAACGTTGCAATGACGGATATTTTTAGCAGATAGAAAACTACAATTATCAACCCACCCGTTTTCAGAACCAGCATTTAAAATTATTAACCGTTTTCCACGCGATGCTGGTACACTTACAGTGCATTGTTCACTGCCATTGGTCCAACCTTTAGATTCTGTTTCATAAGTATCGTACCATGTTTCGTCCAAATATGTAATTGGTCGTTGTTCTTCTCTAAACTTTTTAATAGTGAGTAAATACTTATGACGCCATTGTCGCAACCTATAACTTTCCATTAAAACTCTACGTTTATCCACTTTTTTATACGTAAACCCCATAGATTTTAAGGCATTTCGTAACGTTGAAATACTACAATTAACGCCTGTATTATTATCGTTCAGTTTTTGATGCACTGTTTTTAAGGTTGGTAATATATTTTCTTCATACATAGAATACACGGTTCTTCTAATAACGTCTAAGTCAAAATCAGATAGGGTTCTTCGCTGACCCGTATCTTTTCGCGTTTTCCTGACATGAACACCATTTTTTATTATTTTTTGAACTGTTGTAATTGGCACTTTTGTTAAATGAGCAGTTTTTTTCAAAGGGTACTTATCACCATCTTCTTGTAAAGTATTGTACACATTTAATACTAATTCTTTAGCCTTACGCGGCAAATGAACTCGCTTATTTTTAAAATCATTATCTTCTTCAATTTCAGCCGCACTATCATCACACCAAGGTCTCCACATTTTCGCTGTTCAAATACGTTCAACCAACACTGACCGACAATATCGAACAATGCCTGCATAACACAATGTTTGGCTATTTATGTGTATTTCCAATCATACAGTTAACTTACCAGCCTAAGTACAAATTAGTTTTTAATTATATGTACAGTTTAATTCGGAATTTCCTTAAATACAGGCCTTCCTACTGAACAGCGGCGCCCTGTTGTGAGACAGGTAAAAACCGCAAATTATGCAGTCAGGTCAGTTCACTATATTTAAAATTACCGTATACTCAAGTATCGCTGTCCAGGGGTGCCCGATAATATACGCTCTCACCGGGAGGCTCTTTCCGTGTCCCGTTAATTTGACAGCCAAGGTTGTCATTTTTTTTTAATTTTGAAGAATTCGTATCTTTGCTTTTATAATTCATTTATCTATATTATCCACATAATCTTCAAACTTGGGAAGAATATAACACTTTCACTTTAATTTATTTAATATATATGTATATACTTGGTATTTATAAAATATGCAAATAAAAAATTATGAAGCAAAAAAATAAAACAAAAATAATTATTAAATAAAACACTCGGTTTAGTTTCACAAAATAAAGAAAGGATAAACTTTATTGTACAATTTCGCCAGTTACGGCAAAAAATAAAAAAACGTAAGAAATTATTAAGTCAATTTTTTTACCCCGCGATTACAGTAGACAATAACGCAAAAAAAATTACAAAAAACCACACTATCTCCACGTCTTTAGCCATACTCTAGCCAACGAATTAAAAAAATCTAATATTGTAGCTGGGTTTTACAATCAACGAACTCTCAGAAACATACTCGTTAACAACAAATTAGTTAATAAGGACCCACTTTGCAATTCGGGGGTATACAAAATAGCATGCTCTAAATGTAATTTCGTTTATATTGGACAAACAGGTAGAAATTTTAAAATAAGATTTAAGGAACACATGTCGTCTTTCAGAAACAATAAATTTAACTCAAATTTGGCAAAACACTTAATAGAAAATCAACACACATGTGAACAAAATAATTTAACTGTTTTACATAAAGAGAGGAAAGGCCTTAGACTGACTTTCTTGGAATCGTATGAAATTAGTAAACACATCCACAAGGTTCTACCCCTAATGAATGAACAATTAGATCTTCTTGACCACCCGTTCCTAGATTGTGTAATCTCTGGCTTTTCCCCTATTCCCTAATTCTTGTAATCCGCTACCTGATTATGTATAAATATATTCGTTAGTCGCAACCATCCTCAGTACTTCTGCCGTAACTGGCGAAATTGTACAATAAAGTTTATCCTTTCTTTATTTTGTGAAACTAAACCGAGTGTTATATTTAATAATTTCCAATATGTTTTACCGAGTGCCAACAGCTTCATCCATTGAATTAATAAAAATAATATTGGGATAACCAACCGTAACTTAATATCCACACCTACATTACATGAACAATTATGCATTGGTTCATCGCACAATTCCCGAGTTTAGAAAATTTGGTGCGCCTGTACATGATACTTAATTTTATGGAACATGTTCCCACCATTTCTTCTCGGAGTGTAAAGCCGGTTAGATGTTTGAATTGCGCACAAGCCGTACTGCAGGCTGAATGAAATATACTGACGACGCTATGGGTTTTGGTTTCATGATGAACACCTCCTTGAGGATAGTTTTGATTACCGTGTAAATTTATGTACTTACCTCGTTATGAATGTGGGAACAAGCAGGGCCAAATATGCAATACGGCCCATTCGCTTGATAATCGTTGCAGTAGAACTGCTTGTACATATTTTGGGATAACCTATCGTAACTTCATATCTACACCACCATAAAGAATTATGTACTGGTTCAGCCTACAATCCCAGATTTAAAAAAATTCACTATCAACTATTCTCTTGAATTCACAAGACAGTTTTTGAATCATATCAAATCACTTCGTAAAAGGTAATATTTGCTTCAATTGTTAATGTGTCCTTTAATCTGGGGATCAAATTTACCTAAATTATATTTATTATATATTTTTTTCACACATAGCATCAACAGTTATACTTGTATTCACCAGATTTTTTCTGCTAAGCCGAGAACGTCACTGCACTGAGTAACGGTACTCGCGTACAGCGTGAGCTAGGGGCGTCGCCCACAATATTATTTCTTTAAACCCTCAAAATAGGCCTCTGTTTCAGCGATGATCTCATTCGACCTAAATCTCTTACCTTCCCACCGAACCATTTCTTCAAGTTTGGAAATAAATAATAGTCGCAGGGGGCCAAATCTGGAGAATGGTGGATGAGGAACAAATTCGTAGCGCAATTCAAGGAGTTTTGCTATTGCGATCGCAGGAGATACAAATGATAGGAAATCCACATCGGGATATTTGTTTAAAGTTTTTGATTGTTTAGTTTCGTTATCAGACGAATCAGATAGGGTGTAAGGTTGACATGTACTTTCTGATCTACCACCTCTGCCACGCCTTCGAACTCCTCCACGACCACGCGTTCTTCTGTTGTTAAATAACTCTTTGATTCCCTCTTCATCCAACGCGATCATCCCATTTATTATGATCGTTGACCCTACTTCATCTATTTTCTCAAACGGCTTAACATTCTCAATTACTTTGAAGACTTGAAAATTTACCCCGGCTTCATCATTTTGAAATCCACAACTTTGCACGTTTCCAGATTTATATCTTTTTGCCATATGTGCTCCGAACACTCGTATTTCCTCGCTATCAACCATCAATAAGAGATCGAGAGCTGGAAGTAGAACAGAACAAGCTCTTGTCGCTATTAAGGATGGATAATAATCTCTTTCATTCAAAGGCTTTCGTCCAATTCGTTCTATTTTTCCATCATATATCTTCACAAACCAGTTACCTTTCTTTCCAAAGAAGGGAAAAGTCGTCCGCACGCACAACTCGACCGATTTAGGTTTACGCTCTATATTCAGATGTTAAAAATAAATAATCGCCTGGATCCACTTTTTCAAACACATTGTATATAAATTTATATTCATTGTATTTTAATGCATTTTTCTATTCATTTAAAAGTTCATTAATTTTTGATTCTATTTCGTCGCTCACAATATTATTTCTTTAAGCCCTCAAAATAGGTCTCTGTTTCAGCGATGACCTCATTCGACCTAAATCTCTTACCTTACCACCGAGCCATTTCTTCAAGTTTGGAAATAAATAATAGTCGCTGGGGGGCCAAATCCGGAGAATGGTGGATGAGGAACTAATTCGTAGCACAAATCAAGGAGTTTTGCTATTGCGATCGCACTCTTGGGCGCCGGTGTATTATACTATTGGAAGAGTACTTTTTCTTCGCCAAGTGCGCCCGCTTTCGCTTCAAACCGGCATTGAGTCGGTACAACAGCTCTACATAATATATGCCCGTAACCCTTTTTCTTCTAGCTAGTCGATGTGAATGAATCAATTCCAAAAACAAATTACGGTTAAAAATTATACTGGTACAAAACGCGATAGCAAAAAGATCACATTCGTAACTGTTTGTTGCAGAACTTGCGTAAATCAAACTGGATGTATGTATGGAAATAATCTAGCTAAATATGTTTTAGCACTGACGTTTAAACAGTGTGAATTCAATGCTATGATAAATTATAATATATCGCTAACCAAACATTAAAACTACCTATATTTGCACCTGGTACACATAATATGTATCTGGATATGTTTATTTCCTTGTGGAATCCGCACATTACCGTTTAGGATTTCCTAAAACAAAAATACATATGTTGTATTTAAAGTTAAATTTTAAATATTTTACATGTTTAAATGAAAAAGTTTGTGTATACAAAATTATGTCCTTTAGTTAAAACATGTGTGTATATGTAATATTAAGCGACATAATTGCTTGGATCTACTTTTTCAAACACACTATATAAATTTTTTTCTTTGTATTTCACTAGTATTTTGTCAGTTCATTTTTCTATTCATTTAAAATTTTATTAATGTTTGATCCTATTAGTGGAATTCAATTAATTGTTTATTTGTGTGAAAAACGATATTAAAATAGTTAATATATCGAATATAATATCGAAAGCCTCCCAATCATGATTTTGTGTGACGATAAAATTGTCATACGTCTTGTAGATTTCCAACACATATCTTTTATATCGGTTAGCAAAATATCACATTTAATTGTAATTTAATTTACATATATTTCACCAAAAAATTTCAGATCTAAGTACATAGATTTAATTTCTTGCAGAGTATATCCTTTAATTTTACATGCCATATTTAATGCTTTTACACGCTTTTCAAGCCATTCTTTGTAATGATCTACTTCTGCACCAAATTTGGATATAGATGTAATTGCAGCAAATCCATAAGTCAATACCATTTTTAAATCAATATCCCTTTCAGATATAGATTTAAATCTGACATTGATATCATTATCTTTAGAAACTGACAATGCATATAAAGCTTTGCTAATCTCAGAAAATCCTATCATACTTAATGATGCTAGATATAAGTTGACATAACAGGATATCAATTTTGCTTTATCAATATCAGTAAT
Source organism: Harpalus rubripes (assembly GCA_963082715.1). NCBI lineage: Eukaryota > Metazoa > Arthropoda > Insecta > Coleoptera > Carabidae > Harpalus > Harpalus rubripes. Next base: position 30,262,676 of record OY720465.1, read on the forward strand.
TACTGTTAAAGGTTGGACACTTGAAATAAATGGAAATTTTTGAAATTTGCTTGTGCTATTATAAGCCACATTGTAGCATTGATTTGGATTCAATCCTACAATAATTGTTAATTTTGAGCTAATGTCTTTTTCATAGGTAATCTTACTGTAGAGATGCTGGGTCTTTCTGCTTTATTTGTCCAACTTGGATTAAGACTTTATCTTATAGCTATATTAACATTCATCGGTAAGAATTGCATTGTCATCTTCAAGGTTATTTATAGCCATATGAATATTCTGTTGGGGTGAGACTCCAAATTCCCAACTATTTTTATTTCGATCAGAGAAGGACAATATTTGGTGTAGTTTCTACTCGATTTATTAAATAATTTTATTAATACAAAATAAACAAACAATTAAATAAAAGATCAAAAGCATATTCTCGAAGAAGTCGGAGTTCTGGCAGTTCTTTGTAGGCGGCTCGAACCAGCTGCAACCGTGGGTCCGCAGGATGAACCCGGCTTCGGTCAATGGTGTGGTACTGTTTCTTCGGAAGTGATACGACTCGAAGGATGTAGGGATTGGAATCAGCTCGTTGGAAAAGCTGAGTCTGCAGCCGAGGGTCCAGTGGATGTAGACGGTTTCTGTCGATGGCCCGGAGACGGGATCTCGAAGGAGAAATTCTCTTCAGTTTGTAGGTCTCCTGGCCTGGTTGCTTTTTCTGTTGAGCTAGTGCCGTCAAAGGCAGCCGCCGAGCAGTCTGGAGAAATCTAGGTCGGCCTGCGGATGATGGAGAGGTGCACACCTCGATGGAAGATCGGGCCGTGAAGACCGGCTCGGTGAGACTTGCGGACTTGATGACCCTCCGTTGTCGGTGTCGGACCTGGCTCGTCCTTTGTCCTCTTGAATTTTTCGTGGTGTAGGCTGTTGGACCAGGAATTTGGTTCGCTAGACAAGATCTAGCCTGGTAACCTGTGGGCAGGTGGTAAAAATGTGAACGTCAGCTTTCCTGGCTGTTACAGTCTTAGCTGGAAGCTCGTTCCTCAGTAATTAAATCGTGGGAGTCGCACTCGGAGCAAAAACCGAGTGAAGATGCTATGAAAAATGTGCTCTCTTATCTCAATCCGCAATGGTATGCCGACCGACGAAGTCACTGGTAGGGTACCTTTATAACCATGGCGTGGCTCACGTTTCGTCCGCCATTACAGGGACATCTGTTATATGTGTTGTTCTTGCGCAAATTATTATGTTTTTCGTGGCTATTTGTTTTATTTTAATGAAAAACACATTTAATTATCATTTTAATATGTATTTAAAGTGTAAGTAATATATTTTTTCTTATTTACTTGTGTAGTTTGTTAAGATACCCACCACGATTACTGTCACTGAAAACAACTAAAAATTGCCAATATTAAGCACAATCATTTAAATTTTTAAAAGGTAAGTTTAGAATATATAATTATTACAAATTAGATGTGATAATAACAACACATATCATATATTCTACATAACCTATAAATGTATGTCTTAATAATAATTGTATATATCTTAAATAAATTCATTTTTATTACCTTTTTAAATTCACAGTGTGATTATTTAATATTATTTTATAATATAATATCACATTTATTACAAATAAATAGGAAAATCAATTACCGACAATGGCGGCGATCTTGGCCCTTGGCCATACCCTGGTTATAAAGGTACCCTAGTAACTGGTAGGGTACCTTTATAACCAGGGTATGGCCATGGCGTGGCTCACGTTTCGTCCGCCATTACCGGGACATCTGTAATATGTGTTGTTCTTGCGCAAATTATTTTGTATTTTCGTGAATATTTGTTTTATTTTTATGAAAAACACATTTAATTACCATTTTAATATGTATTTAAAGTGTAAGTAATATATTTTATTTTATTTACTTGTGTTGTTTGTTAAGATACCCACCAAGATTACTGACATATTGAAAACAACTATAAATTGCCAATATTAAGCACAATCATTTAAATTTTAAAAGGTAAGTTTAAAATATACAATTATTATATAAATAAGAACTACAGGTATTAAATTAGATGTGATAATAACAACCCATGTCATATATTCTACATAACCTCTAAATGTATGTCTTAATAATAATTGTGTATTTCTTAAATTAATTAATTTTTATTACCTTTCTAAATTCACAGTGTGATAATTTAATATTCTTTTATAATATAATATCACATTTATTACAAATAAATAGGGAAATGAATTACCGACAATGTCGGCGATCTTGGCCCATGGCCATACCCTGGTTATAAAGGTACCCTAGTAACTGGGTATTCTCAGCGCCATCTAACGGGAACGCCGCGCGCTGGCCAGACGATCGATAATCGTGGCGTGTACAGCGCTCCACACAACGCGTAGTGCTTCGCTGCTGTGTAGCACTACTTGCTTGAAACCGATCGATAATATCACGCTTAACACGTTGAAGACTAGTTCCCGCGCCAATTGAGTAGCCTTTTATGTTCTTTCTGAAGGCGTGATGCAACAACGTGATAATTTTTCTTAATTCAGTTCTATACAAATATTTTCCATCTTCATGTGTGTAAATGTCTAATATTGCCTGGCAAAGAAATGTCTCTTGTTTGATTGCGATAGAAGTTTCAATTTTGGTTGATGTAACTTTAAGATTTGGTTCCACAGTTTCTAACAAATCCTTCAGGGCTTCAATGTTATGGTAAACTTTTTCAGCCCTGTGGTTTCAACAGTTCATCACTACACATACCAATCCAGATTTGAGATAAACGAGGCTATTAACAAATCTTTTTTTCTTTTTTAAATCATCTACAGAGCATTTCAAATTTAAAACTTCATATAATCGTTGCCAAGCATCAGCTATGTTATTTCTGTTTCAATGATTAGAGTGTTGTGAGTCCCAAATGCAGGGTTCTGTTTGATATCCATCCAAAAAGTGCATAACAACTTCGTTTTTCAATTTGCCCATTTACGCAAAGAAAATTTAATTCCTAATGAAAGTTGTGTCATGAAGAATGTGTCATAAGACAATATTCGCATAGAACTGTTAACAGAAACTATCAGTAAAAATGAATTAATAATGTCATCATATAGCCATTCGTCTGGGCTTAATGATTTTAAAATATTTCAGTCAAGAACGATGCCGCATATACACTCATGGACAAAATTATCGAATATTTTTTTTTATCACAATTTCTTTTTGAAAAAAATAAATTCTAATGAATCAAGTAATTTAAATACTTTAAATTGGGAAGAACAGTTTATTTTACAAATTTTAAGTGAACAATATTAAGTTATTATGAGAGGAAAATCGTGAAAAATAAATAATGATAAATGTTATGAACATGAAGGATATTTACTTTAAACTTAAATGCTATTGGGATGCCAAATACTAGTCTTTTGATTAAAATAAGAGCACAGTTAATAACGAGTATTCCCTCCTCGAGCTCTAATTACTGCTTGCATTCTTCTCGGCATGCTACTAATTAGAGTTTGAATGTATTCTTGAGGAATTGCATTCCATTCCTCTTGTGCCGCAATCCGCAGATCTCCTATTGTATTTGGAACGGGATTTCTTCGTTTTATGCGACGTTTTAGCTGATCCCACATGTGCTCAATTGGATTTAAATCTGGGCTATACGGTGGCCAATCTAATCTTTGAATCTGGATTGCATCGAGGTAATTAGTCACTATGCCAGCTGCATGTGGTCGAGCGTTATCGTGCATTAATACGAATCTTTCGTATCCAATATGGCCGACATATGGCAAAACATGATCTTCAAGGATGTTTTCGATATACAAGTCACCAGTTACTCGTCCAATCACTTCCACGAGTTCGGTGCGTCCGTCCCAATTAATACCTCCCCAAAGCATTATGCCCCCACCTCCAAAACTAACACTCTGTATAAGATTGCAGCTGGCGTACCGTTCTCCAACTCTTCTGTAGACATGGTTTCGTCCATCTGGCTTCCATAATTGAATTCTGGTCTCATCCGTGAACAGAATATTTGTCCAATGCTCGACATTCCAGTGAACATGTGTTCTGGCAAATTCTAATCGACGAGTTTTGTGATTTTGGAGAAGACGTGGAACTATGGCAGGCCGTCTTGGCTCTAAACCTGCTTCTTTTAATCTTCGTCTGACTGTTTTCGAACTAACATTAGTTTGTCTTACATTTAATAGCTCATTTTTGAGATGCGTGGATGTCAATGTGCGATTTCGCGTAGAATTAAGTATCAAAAAACGGTCATCAATTGCTGTTGTACACCTTTTGCGCCCTTGACCGGCTCTCCGTTCGAAATTTCCAGTCTCTTGATACCTTTTAAAAATATTTGATACTGTAGATTGACTTCTCCTGAGACGTCGTGCGATATTTTTTTGTCTATATCCTTCGTTATATAGAGTTACAATTTGTGCAGCTTCAGCTTCATTGCAGCGTCGAACTGGTGGCATACTGTTGTTTTATATAGAGGAAAATGCAAACGCAAATCACTATCACTTACTAAATTTCACCACAAATAACTTAATTCACTATAATTCTTAAATTATTTAAGGAACTTTTTAAGATAAAACGCGCGAGAGACAATAATCACCATTAATATGAATTAAACGTCAAAATATTTTAAAACAAGTGATTGTATCAGTCTACTAGATAAATAACATCAGCACATATATAAGTTTATGGCGATAATTCTAAATTATTTTCAAGTAATAGTGATAAAAAAAAATATTCGATAATTTTGTCCATGAGTGTAGTAATGGGATTTTTAGACGGATCTGAATTTATATTACATATGTTATAAATTAGATATGTATTTATTATTACTTTTTTCAACTTCAGAAATAATTTGTTTACGCGATATTTTTGGTAAAGACATAAGTGTTGATTTATTTATATGTTGTTGTAATATGTAGGCAACTTGTCTTAATAATGTTGAAGGGTACACAGTTCCATCAAGTTCAGGTGTTACTACAGTAGGTATTTCTTCACACAATAATAACATATTACGATTTTCTTCACTCACCATTTTTTATACACTAGTACATTGCTTTGTGTGTACATTTGTTAATAATTTATTTTTTGTGGTTGTAGTAGGATTATAAGTTAGCTCATTACAATCATCACAATTTTTAAATGACTCAACTTGGTATTGTTGAATTGCGTATAGCATATCTGAATGTTCAGCCTTAAAACATACGTTACGTGGTATTTCTTTGTAATGACATATTACGATTTTCTTCACACACTATTTTTGTACACTAATACACTACCTTGGGTGTACAGTTAATAAAAAAAATTCCACTAAAGTGAATGTATGTTGAATACGAACTGAGTGTGTAACAATAGTCTAACATGTACAATAGTTGTCTTTTGTATTTTAAGATTAGACATACATAGTCTAATTATCTGGCAATTAAAATATAATACTTAATAATAATTATTATTTCTTTTTGATATTTTTAATATAACATATTTTTAAAATAAATCAGCTGTTTTTGTACATACGCGTGCTGATATTACCTACGTTTTCGCCTGGCAATTTTAATATAATACAATGTTTTAAATTAGTTAAGACTTTGTACACACGCGTGCTAACACCGAAATTTCCGCCATCAGTTAGTTCATTAGAACTGCCTTTCAACTCATCAAAAGTATGTGCACCCTGATATGGAATGAAATCAGCTATTATCCCCGAGACTCCTGCCCTAACAAAAAACTTAAAACCCTATTTATGGGATTTATTTTTTATGTATTATCGAAGATTTTCAGCGTAAGTTCCTTTATATGGGATCATCGTTTCGTCGATTGAGTATTGGTTCTCCGTATTAAATTTTTGACAATTTTTACGAATGCCGTCTATGAGCGGTCTTACTTTGTCGAACCTATCTTTAGTTTCAGCTGTAATTTTTTAATTGTCATTGAAATGTAGGCTACTCCTATTTTTTCTAAAACGTTTGGAAGACATTATTGTTGCTATTTGGTCAATACGAGAAGAATTTGTCCAGTAATCTGCAAAAGATGGCAAGGATATTACTCCCATTGTCAGAAGTATTGACAGAAAATCGGTGAACTCAGAATTCGTTAGATGTATCGATTTGCCTGTTTTTCGAGTAGTGTACAAATTGGTTTGTTCTACAATGTCATGCATTATATTGAACGAGAAAATTTTTGTAAAGTATTCTACAGGAGTAAGCAGTTCATCAGTTTCCCAGAGGATCATCGGCAAATGGCTGTTGCTGTAAATCAGTTTCTATCCAATTGTACCTCAATGGTGTTTTAGTTTTATTCCTTCTTGCGTTGTTTGTCAAAATCCTCTCTTCGTTTCCTTCGCCCTTTTCTCCTTCCTCACTCTCTGTAGCCTCAATAACTAAATCTTGATTTATTACCTCAGTTTCCTCTTCCGACTCCTCGCACAAAGTTCTACCCAGATCTAGTTCTTCTTCATCTGATAAATCCCCTTCAGAAAAATCCCGCACGTTAGGATCCGCCGGGACAAGAACAGTATCTTTACGCGATTTGCCATAAAATGATCCTGCACTTATATGCGGAATATCCATTTCCCTGCAAAGAAATAAACGCATACGTAATAGTACTTTCATGGGGCAATGAGCCTTTTAGCTACATATTATTTCGCATCAAAATTTGACCAACTCAAATGTATTATTCCATACAAATAACAATGGTATGTGCTTAAACATGCCTTATGTAACACACTGCCTACAATTTTTCACCTATAAAGCTTTTTTATTAATAACAACGAGTAAAACTCCACAGCAGAACAGACCACAGCGCACCAGTTGATCGCATAGCTGTCATTTTGATTTTTTTTTTCAAGTACAAAACTTCACCTATAGGTGTCGCTACTTTTTTACATATTTCTATAGGTTATAGCTAAATGGCTACACTGCCTACAAACGCTAAATTTACTCAGTCTTTGATTTTTGCACCTTTGAGGTCAATGTTGCCAAATGGCTACAAAAACCCATAGAGGGTTAATAAACGTATTAATTTTTGATCCACATAAAATGGTAGCTAGTATTGGATCGCAATTTTTTACCATATTAATATTATTATCTATTTCCATTAGATATTCATGATTCAAATTATCTCCATTTTCTATATTATCCTCCTCCTCGTTAGAATATGTCATAAGTTAATAGTTTCCTCAAAATTTTTCTCACTTAAATAAACAGGAACGACTAGATTTTTCTTACCACTTTTCTCTAAAGTATATACATTTATACATAAACTATTCATGTCTTCAAATTTTGGTATGTCTTTAAATTAAATTTGAAAACTAATTCCATCATATTTTAGTACTTTACTAAAATGTGGATATGAACTAACTCGATCTGAATTCTTAGCAGCTGGATAGAGTGCAGACATCACAGCCCGGAGAATGCAAAACTCATCGTTGTTCTTGATGTTGACTATTGCTTTTTTTTCTTTTACTTTCTTCTGGCAGCTCAATATAGGTTCCTCCTGTTATTGATGTTTATTTGTTAATGTCTAATTTTAAGTGCATAATTTCATGTAAAGCCCGACCCGAGTCCCGCTCTTGAAATTCTTCTAATTTGCATAATATTTTGTCCTGAATGTTTTCTTTGTACCAGCCATTTAAATTGGTTGCATTCGTTATTGGTTTATTACTGGTGTTGAATGTTTTAATTTCTAAAACACCAGTGTGCGGCATTATGAATTCTGCGCTGAACACAACATTTACTTTTATTATAGATGTCTTTAAAGCAATATTAATTTTATTTTTAAAAAATTGTTTGCTTTTTTTCAAAAAATAACATAGGATCTTTAAATGGTTTATTTATGATTAACCGACATCCAAAAATAGATTTTATATCTTGCCGAATTAGCTTATGTTGTTTTCTTCTGGTTACTCCTGATCCGACTACTAATTGACTATGTTTAATTTTTTTTTAAATTTTTCCCGAAAAATAGGTTCAATGGAACACGTGCTTTGGTTTTTAATACAATTTGATATTATTAAAATAAATTTATTTTTATATTTTCGCCATCTTTCAGCTTCATCCAATGTTTTAATTAAATAAAAAGCTGATTTTATTTTTCTAATAACATGTTTTGGGAAAATTTTGGCTTTCAGGATCGAAATAATATTACATGAAATGTTTTGTGTTATATTTCTTTATTAGATTTGGACGTTTCGGCAAAACGAAGCTGCCATCATCAGTATTTTAAATATAAAGAATTTTTTTAAACAAAAATATGAAGTTATTATGGTACTTAATTGTACTAATAATTACTCAACAGCGAAAGGAAACATTTTTGTGACCTTGGTCACAGGATGACCCACGCAATACAGGCTAACCTTACCTTGAACAGTAGGTCAAGCCGTACAGCTTTTTGTAATAACACTATCACTTAACGAACACACTGTTTCGTTGTTTATTTTGCTTGCAAATACTTTCTGCAACTAAAAAATAATTTAAATTTCAGAATATATATATATATATATATATATATATATATATATATATATATATATATATATATTAATTATTACTACCTCTTGATGAGTACTACAAATTAAATATAGATATTATATAAACAACTTATAATTTAATAAATGAAATATATATATATATATATATATATATATATATATATATATATATAAAGTTGATGATAACACCAAGATTTCTGCTGATGACATTATCAGCTGACCTTGCATACACGCGCGCTGATAACTAAGGTTTCCGCTGATAACATTATCAGCTGACGCCATCGTGAACAAGGTCAGCTGGGGGTCGTTCACCAGGTGGGGTTCGTGGGGGCTGGCGCCTCGATTGGAGGGTGGGGATGGTGCTCATGGGGTTCGGGTCCAGGTCCGGTGGCGTCCGCTGATAGCTGAAAGCGGCGTCTGAGCCGTGGGCAGCCTTGAACCAGGTCGCCTGGACAACCCCGAGGTCATTTAAGCCAGAAACCCCACTGTTTATCTACTGAAGATGATTTGTAATTTTCAATTAAAGTAAAGTAAATAAAAAGGAGATTTTTTTCTTAATGAACTTGCCAGGGTTGATGTATTCATATCTGGAATGCCGCCACAAAAATTCAAGAAGGCGTTAGTTTTACGTTGTATAAAGGTAACTGCGGAATCGAAATTAGATGTCATATATGGCTTTCCAAAAACAATTATTGCATTAATCCATAACTGTTGCAATTAATATATTATTGGTGTGTATTAATGACGCCACTACATCTTTAGCCAATTTTCTTATTTGGTAATTTTAAGCCATTTGAATTAATAAATGTGTCCATTATCCACATTTTTATTTTATTCATGTAATGTTTAAAAAATATATGCCCAAGTACACACATAGACGCCACAAGTTGCACCGACGCCATTCTTACTTCTTTGGTTTGGGATATCCTGCGAATTGAATACGATTAATTCTTCGAAAATAATATTTTGTTTGAATTTAGTATAATATTGGTCATTAATAAATCGCATTAAATTTAGAATAAGGTTATATATATATATATATATAGTGAAACGAGCATCGTATGTAGCCATGTATTTTTCGGGAGAGGACAGTTGATAGAAGTTTTGGGATTGACGTCTGACATTTTTGATGATTTGTAATTTATATTTTGTATCTTCTTGTTCTGTATGTTTTAATAAATAAATGGTTAAGATTTGCTAAATCCACGTTCGTTACAACTGGTGTCAGAAGTGGGATAGTTAAAAAATGGCTTTGAGAAAGATAGATGATTTGAAAGTGGCCGATTTGAAGCGCGAATTGGAGGATCGCGAGCTAGATACGACTGGAACTAAATCTATATTACAGTCTCGGCTTCGGGCAGCACTAGAGGCGCAAGGGCAAGATCCAGAAAATTTCTTGTTCGAAATAGCGGGCGGTGTTAAAGATATAATGCAGTCGCTGGAAGAGAAATTCGCAGTAAATTTTAAATTATTGGGAGAAAAGATTGAAGAATGCTCGAATAAACAGGCCGAAAATTCAGTAATTTTAGAAGAGAAATTGACTGCCAACTGTAGAGCCCTCGCCGCAGAAATTAAATCTCAGTTAAATAAAAAAATTAATGAAGTGAAAGAAGAACTAAAAAATGACATTGACAATGTAAAACAGGAGTTAAATAAAGTAGAGATAGAGGTTGAAGGTAAAATACTAGCGATTGAAGAGAGATTTGAATCGCTGAAGAAAGAATTCAGTAGTCCAGATGTAGAGATTAACACAAGGGGTGCGCGCGTGAAACCACCCACTTTCGACGGCAAAATTCCGTGGTCTACCTATCGAAAACAGTTTGAGGCTGCGGCAATCGCTAATGGATGGACCACAAATGATAAAGCCACTGGTTTGGTGGTTTCTCTTAGAGGAGACGCTTTAAATATCCTTCAGACAATTCCGGATTGTGACCAAAACAATTATGATTCTTTGGTGGCTAGAATGGAGATGAGGTATGGTGATAAGCATCTCCAACAAGTTTACCACAGCCAACTTCTCAGCAGACGACAGAAACGAGGAGAAACGCTTCAAGAATTCGAGGCAGACATCTCTCGTCTTGTTCGCATGGCATACTCGTCAGCCCCAACAGATTTCATTCAGCGGTTATCTGTGGAATCCTTTGTTGTGGGGATAACCGACTCAGAATTGCAAAGAGCTCTTCGTTTAGCACATCCAAAGACTCTTGATGATGCGTTAGCTCGTGCACTAGAGTTCGAAGCGGCTACCCAGACTTCACAAATACACGCCAGACTTCGACGGTTGGAAGATGAGGAGTCTCTAGATGAAAAGGTAGAAAGAATCGTATCAAAATTTCTACCCAACAAAAATGAACTATCTCGAAAACGAGAGATATATTGTTGGGACTGTGGTGAGCCTGGGCATATCAGGAGACATTGCGAAAAGAATTCCAAAACGCAGGAAAACTAGAAAGGCCCGGTGCTAAGGGGCGAGCATCGTGGAGTGGCCCTAGTGCCCCGATGAATATTGTTCGAGTTAGTTCGTCCAAAAGAAAGTCGGACAGTCTCTTTGTCGACGGGTCCATAAATCACAAAGTTCTTGTCATGCTTTTGGACACTGGGGCTACGACCACTGTTGTCAAGAAAGGTGCCGTGGCGGGAGATTTGCAACGTACACGGCTTTTACTAAAAACTGCAACAGGCGAACCGGTAAACATCTATGGCGAAATGATTGTTAACATTGGTTTAGGGAGCAAGAAAATTAAACACCGAGTAATTATAGCAGATATTATGGAGGATGTTATTCTTGGAATGGATGTAATGACTAAATTTGGGTTCACTATAGATCTGAAGCGAAAATGCTTGATATTCGAAAACGAAGAAATTATTCTTCGTGGACGAAGTAATGATGCAATTAGAATAGTGTTAAATACCGATGAAATTCTTCCTCCCAGAAGCGACAATTTTCTGGTAGCGCAATTAGTTGATATGGATCGAGAAGAAACGGGGATCGTTGAACCAGCAGCCAACGTAGAAATTAGTAGAGGAGTAATAGTAGGCAGAGCTGCTGTAACTGGTAATGGATCCACACCAGTCAGAATAATGAATTTGAATGATTTCCCAGTGACCTTAAAGAAAGGAACACAGGTGGCCTGGTTTAATTCAGTTTCAACAATAGTTTGCGGGGAGACTTCGAGGAATATTTTGAAGGATTCTAGTGATATTTCGAAATTAACTGAAACATTACAGCTTGCAAGGACTAATCTGACTCCCAGACAGAAAACTAAGGTCGAAACATTATTAGCTAAATATCAAAATATCTTCGCAACTGAGACTTCTTCTTATGGAAAGACAAGTGTAGTAAGACATAAAATAAATACTGGCAACACACAACCAATTCGCCAACGTCCTCGAAGATTGCCGCTTTCTAAAAGAGAAGAAGCTGAGAAAATGATTTCTGACATGCACAAGCAAGGTGTCATCGAACCCTCAAATAGTCCTTGGACATCGCCAGTCGTTTTAGTTAGGAAAAAGGACGGATCGACCAGATTTTGTGTTGATTATCGACAGCTGAACAACATGACTGTCAAGGACAGCTATCCTTTGCCAAGAATCGATGACACCTTGGATACATTGTCTGGATCTCAAGTGTTCTCCACTTTAGACTTTAAAAATGGTTATTGGCAAGTGGAAATGGAGCCAAAAGATAAAGAGAAGACTGCATTTTCCGTTGGTACAGGACTTTGGCATTTCACAGTTATGCCTTTTGGTTTGTGCAACGCACCAGCTACGTTTGAGAGACTAATGGAGACAGTACTACGAGGTCTCACATGGAAAACATGTCTTGTTTATTTAGATGATGTCATAGTACTAGGAAAGTCTTTCGATGAGCACTTGTCCAACCTAGAAGAAGTTTTTAAGAGATTACAAGGTGCAAATTTAAAACTGAATTCCAAAAAATGTCAACTTTTTCAGGAAAAGGTCAAATACTTGGGCCACATTGTAAGCAAAGACGGCGTGGCAGTAGATACCGAAAAGACGCATGCAGTTAAAGAATGGCCGGTCCCCAAGAATGTTCAAGAACTCCGTAGTTTCTTAGGTTTATGTACCTACTACAGACGCTTTGTACCTGGATTCGCTAATGTAGCAAAACCTTTAACCAGGCTTACCGAAGGAGGACGAGATTTTTCCTGGGATGACTGCAGTCAATCTGCCATTGAACGGCTAAAAACATTGCTAACCACGACCCCTGTTTTGAGTTATCCCTGTACCAATGGTATGTTCGTATTAGACACACATGCTAGCAATGTGGGAATAGGCGGAGTACTGTCCCAGGTTCAGGATGGACAAGAGAAAGTGATAGCCTATTTCAGTAAAGTACTGTCTAAGCCGGAGCAAAATTATTGTGTTACAAGAAGGGAACTTTTAGCTGCAGTTAAAGCCACTGAACATTTTTACAAGTATTTGTATGGACGAAGGTTTTTACTTCGAACAGATCATGGGGCTCTGAAATGGCTTATGCGGTTTAAGAATCCAGAAGGACAGACAGCTCGCTGGATAGAACGTCTGCAGGAATATGATTTCCATATTGAACATCGACCAGGAACCAGCCATAAAAATGCAGACGCTCTCTCAAGAAGACCGTGCCCATTAGATTGTACTCACTGTACTCGACTTGAGACAAAAGCTGGACAGGCAAGACGAATAATAGTAATTGACGATGCGTGGCAGCCAAGTGAAATCCGTAAGAATCAGTGCGAAGACCCAGATCTCGGTAAAATTATTCACTGGAAAGAAACAGACCGTCGACCCACTTGGGAAGATATTGCTCCACTAGGTACTAAAATTAAGTCATATTGGGTACAGTGGGACTCTTTGCAATTGGAAGATGGAGTCTTGAAGCGAATCATTGAAAGTGCAGATGGGAAATCTTCTAGAACACAGACCGTTGTTCCTAATAAAAACATTCCGGAAATCCTGCGCCACTTGCATGACGGAAGTTCGGGAGGACATCTTGGAATAAAGAGAACACTATCAAAAGTTAGAGACAGATTCTACTGGTTTAACTGTAGAGAAGATGTCAGAACATGGTGCAGGAAATGCAAAATTTGTGCCGCAGGAAATGGACCAAGAGGGACGAAAAAGGCACCCATGCACCAATACAATGTAGGAAGTCCATTTGAGAGAATAGGTATAGACGTAGCGGGTCCATTCCCACAAACAAAAGATGGAAATAAATATATTCTAGTCATCGTTGATTATTTCTCTAAATGGGTCGAAGCTTACGCACTTCCTAATCAGGAAACTGTTACAATCGCCAGTATTTTAATACAAGAACTGATTTTAAAATTCTTCATTGAATCCTTCTTCTTCTCTCCAAGATATTTGACGCAAAAGACAAGATGTGGATAATGTCGAAGTTGTAGAGATGCATCACTCCCGTTTACAATGTAGTCAAATCGATACGGATATGGCATTTTGTGAACTCTATCACGCAGTTTTGCCATGGCATCTTCTATTTCGATGGATTCCTTGACTACATTTTCTATGCAATGGGCTTCAGTAGCGGTCGCAATAGCAAACTCATATGCCATTCGGAAAGAATTAAGGCCTGTCCATTCCAAGACCATTCCAATTTGACTATACAAACCGACCTGTTGTGCAGTTAGATCAGTAGGTCGTTCAACCTTCAAAATGGTCATTAATAATGCTTTTCTCAACTCGAGCTCATCATCGAGTATTTCACCCACATATTTTAAATCATGGTAAACAGACCTTAATTCTCCAGCTGTATATCCTACTATTTTGCACGCCATGTTGAGGGACTTTATACGTTTTGTAAGCCAATCTTTGTAAAAGTCCGGTTCTGAACCGAATTTTGCGATGGAGGTAGCAGTTGCAAAGCTATATGTCATCACAAAAGTAGTGTCGATAGGCAATTCTTGCACATCATCATACCTAATATACACACTGCTTCCCTGATTAACAGATAAACTTAGTAACTCTTTCATAGTTTCTTTAAATCCAATAGGACTAAGAGAGGCTAAATATATATTGATGTAACATGAAAATAATTTTGCTTTATCCACATTGGTCATACTAGCAAGAATGGTAGGAGATGATATAAATGGTAGAGTGAATTTACCTGAACTAGTGTACGCAACATTGTAACACTGATTTTGATTTAAGCCAACAGTAATTACTATCCTTGCTTTATCCTCTTTCTTGTACTTGACAGTTTGGGAAACATCAGTAATTTCGACAGTATTAACATACTCGGGATTTAATCTAACACGTATTAAAATATATTTTTCGTCTTTGAAGATAGCATCTCCCTGGGACAGTGATTTCATTTCAACAAATAAATTCCATAAGTAAATTACCGTTGTAACGATCTTTTTTAATTGATTTAAATATAAAAATTTCCCAGTAGCATCGAGATAAACAGATAATTTTGCATCATGGAAGAAAGATCCTTGCTTAAATTTCAAAAAAGTGTCAGTCTTTTGTGTATCTTTATCAACCCTTGTTTCAACACGGTCTAACAATTCACGCAGAGCATCCACTTCGAGGAATTCAGACATGCTGACGAACATGGTGCAGGAAATGCAAAATTTGTGCCGCAGGAAATGGACCAAGAGGGACGAAAAAGGCACCCATGCACCAATACAATGTAGGAAGTCCATTTGAGAGAATAGGTATAGACGTAGCGGGTCCATTCCCACAAACAAAAGATGGAAATAAATATATTCTAGTCATCGTTGATTATTTCTCTAAATGGGTCGAAGCTTACGCACTTGCTAATCAGGAAACTGTTACAATCGCCAGTATTTTAATACAAGAACTGATTTCACGTTTTGGCGTTCCTTTAGAGATGCACTCGGACCAAGGAAGGAATTTTGAATCCGATGTTTTTCAGAGAGTTTGTAAAGTATTGGGTATACGGAAAACCAGTCAAATGGAATGGTTGAACGGGTGAATAGAACTTTAAAGAAATTCCTTACAAAAGTCATAGCAGAAAACCAACGTGACTGGGACGAACATCTTCCACTATTTCTAATGGCCTATCGGTCTTCAGTCCATGAGACAACAGGGCAAACTCCGGCATGCGTGCTTTTTGGAAGAGAAATACGTTTACCGTGTGACCTGAAGTTTGGTAGTAAACCACACGAACAGAAGGTAGCTGGTGATGACTATGTTACCCGGTTGAAGGAGAAAATGGACCAAATTCACGACCTTATTCGAAAAAATATAAGAAATGCCAGTGACAGAATGAAAACAGCATACGATGTGCGGGCGCAGGAGGGTAGATTCCAAGCAAAAGATTTGGTGTGGTTTTTCAATCCAAGAAGACAACCTGGAATATCACCAAAACTCCAACGATCATGGGAGGGACCGTATGAAATAATAAAGCGCATAAACGATGTAATTTACCGAATTCGCAAACTCCCTCGAGGAAAACCTAAAGTAGTCCACTCCAATAGATTAGCACCCTACGAAGGGACTAATCCGTCAAGTGAGGAAGATGAACTCGAGAAAACCTACAAAGGACGTACACGGATATATTCCAGATCGTTCCGGGACGAAACGACCTAAAGGAGGGAATAGTGAAACGAGCATCGTATGTAGCCATGTATTTTTCGGGAGAGGACAGTTGATAGAAGTTTTGGGATTGACGTCTGACATTTTTGATGATTTGTAATTTATATTTTGTATCTTCTTGTTCTGTATGTTTTAATAAATAAATGGTTAAGATTTGCTAAATCCACGTTCGTTACAATATATTAAAATAATTGTAAATAGAGCCCAGGGATTCTTATTTATATGCAATGGAATAAGCCAGACATCAAAACTAAGTACATTTATATCATTTGCCGTTTGTCCACTCCATTTATTCACTGCTATTGCACATCACAATATGAAACTGTTAGCTGTTCACAGTTGCACAAACATGTCTACACAAGTTTGGATTCGAGCGTGAACGTAGATCAAGCGATTATTTGCGCCTTGAACTGCAAGTTTGTAAAGAGCTATCAAATTAGCGCGCTTGGATTTTAATTGATATAAAACTGAATGGTATAAAATATCAATCTAATTTATTTTGCAATTGATACATTAGAACCTTATTGGAAAATGATTTCTTTTAAATGGCTCCCTCAATATTTGTTCAAAAACTCGATAAAACTGAATGGTATAAAATATCAATCTAATTTATTTTGCAATTGATACATTAGAACCTTATTGGAAAATGATTTCTTTTAAATGGCTCCCTCAATATTTGTTCAAAAACTCGATTCTTGATCTTAAATTTTTAACCATAAGTCAGCACTTATTTCAGCAAGACTACGAATAATGTTGATTTCTAGGTTCTGAATTGTTTGTGGTTCAGTACAACCAGCAACTTGAAATAACCTCAGAATAAAAAGTTCAATGGTTGTTATATCGCATGATATGGGAGGCCAATTGACACAAGCTTTGTCTCAATAAATTGTCACGAGATGAATGGTATATGGAGCCATTTTTTTATTCCGACTGTGCATTTCTGCGCCAGTACATTCTCGTTACAAACTATTAATAAAATTATAATAATATTATTATTCCAATATGAAATGTAGAAGTCGGTACTTTGACATGTTTTATTTGTAAAATATAATCGAATAATGTTCATAAATAAACAACCAGTCGGGGTAGAAACGTAGCGGTCTACTTGATTCGGACCACTACAAGCCAAATTAAAAATTTAACATATTTTGCTGTGAGCCGTTGAAAAACCTTATCCATTTCTATAGCCGACGTTATCATATCTCCTCTTCCCAAGACACGTCTATATTCATTACTGTGTAAATGTAATTCTGTCACATTTTCGTTATAAATGTGGAAACAAGCAAGGCCAAATATGCAATACGATCCATTCGCGTGATACTCAATATCGGCGCGTCTGCGACGATCGGGATGGTGATGCCGTCGATCTTGAAAAGCTGCCTGGTGCGTAGCACGGATTTGCCGGCAGACACGAATGTGTATTTGCTGGCGTTGATGGTCAACCCGCGTCGGCGCAGGAATTGAGCTGCCTCTTAGAGGGTAGTCCCCATGTCGAAGTCTCCATCTTCCAGTAATACTAGGTCATCAGCAAAACCTACACAGGCCACACGGGTGGTCGGTGTGATGGAACCGCCTAAGCGGATCGCGTTGAGGTCGCAGACCAATTCGTCCAGAATAATGTTGAAGAGGAGCGGACTCAGCGGGTCGCCTTGTTTCACTCCTTTTCGAAAATTAATGCTCAGGCCGTGGTACCCATTGAAGGAGATGGTGGTGTGGGTACGAAGTGATCCTCGGATGTATGTTATGGTCTCCTCGTCGTAGCCGAGCCTGGCCAAACCCCTGTCCATGGAAACGTGCGACACGGTGTCGAAAGCTTTTCGGACATCAACGGAGACCACGTTGTATGATTTCCCTTGAAATCTTCGCGACTTGATGTAGTGGTCGAGTAATAGCGTGTTCGACAGGCAGCCATCAGTCTCACGGAATCCCCGCTGGAATGATCGGCCTCCAGTTAGATGCGGTGCGACGGTCGCTTTCCTTCGGGAGCAGGATCGTTCTGCTACCCCGCCACATGGCGGTCGTGAAGTTTCGATACAATAGTAACGTAGCAGACTACTTGAGCCGTTGAAGAATCTTATCCCTTTCTATAGCCGACGTTATCATATCTCCTATTTCCAAGATACGTCTATATCCAATATTGTGTAAATGTAATTCTGTCCTGTTTTCGTTATAAATGTGGAAACAAGCAGGGCCAAAAATTGAATACGACCCATTTGCATGATACTCGCTAACCAGTTGGGATAGTAACGTAGCGTTCTACTTGAATCGGATCGCTACAAGCCAAATTAAAAATTTTGCGATTTTTTGCTGTGAGCCGTTGAAGAAACTTATCCCTTTCTATAGCCGACGTTATCATAATGTCCTCCTCCCAAGATACGTCTATGTTCATTATTGTGTAAATGTAATTCTGTCACGTTTTCGTTATAAATGTGGAAACAAGCAGGGCCAAATATGCAATATGACCCATTCACATGTTACTCGTTAACCAGTTGGGGTAGTAACGTAGCGGTCTACTTGATTCGGACCGCTACAAACCAAATTAAAAATTTAGCGGATATTTTGCTGGGAGCCGTTGAAAAACCTTATCCCTTTCTATAGGCGACGTTATCATATCTCCTCTTCCCAAGATACGTCTGTATCCATTATGTGAAAGTAATTCTGTCACGTTTTCGTTATAAATGTGGAAACCAGCAGGGCCATATATGCAGTACGACCCATTCGTATGATACCCGCTAACAAGTTAAGGTAGTAACGTAGCGGTCTGCTACTCGCTAACCAGTTGGAGTAGTAATGTAGCGGTCTACTTGATTCGGACCCCTACAAGCCAAATTAAAAATTTTGCGAATATTTTGCCGTGAGCCCTTGAAAAATCTCATCCTTTTCTATAGCCGACGTTAGAGTCGTCACTATACTCTTTTCCCGATTCAGGAAATCCGCCTCTGGCCGTTGAACGGGTTAAACGTCGCCGTGCTGAGCATAGAAGTTCACAGTCATGTATGAACATGTATGTCGATCAATAATACTCAAAGCTTCAGATATAATTTTACGGTAAACACAATCTGATTTAATATTCTGGAGATTACACCTCTTGATGACATTTGGGGATGATTTTAGTATTACAGATTCTCGGACAAGAGATAGTTTCTTTGATTTTGAAGATTTCTGTAAAAATTTTCTTTCTACTCCTTTCACATATCTTATTTTTTTGTTGTGGCTATAGGAGCTATAAACAATAACTTTTTAATTTAATAAAAAGCGTTTATTAATATTTTTTACATTCTCCATTTGTGCAGTAACCATAAATTTTTATAACATTTGAACGTATGTCACATTTTTATATTTAATATGCATATATTGTTTACAGTTTTGAATTTCTCTTTTAAAACTAGATTATACAATCCCGGTGTAAGTCTGTTATTCTTGTATATGTCGTCTCATTATTTCTTGATTAAAGAAAAACTCCCCGCTGTGTAAGTACACCACAGACATACAGGGTGGGGCAAAAAGGATGGACGTTTTTTAATAAATCAGTACATCGTTAATTTTGCTCCTAAGAAAATTTATTTACAGAATAAGAGTCACATAATGTTGCCATTTTATAAAATTAATGGTGGAAAACAATATCTCCCAAGTGACGGCCGCTTTCAGCGATACACTTCTCAAACCGCTCTTGGAAGTTGGCTTCCAGTCTGTTCAACATCGCTCTGTCAATTTGAGCAACTTCCACACGTATTTCTTCCCTCAGCTGTTCCAATGTACACCACGTACATTGGAACAGCTATGTTCGTACACCCATGCCTTATGGTGGCCCCACAAGAAAAAGTCGCACATGGACAGGTCCGGGGAACGAGGAGGCCAATTAATGTCACCAAACCGATGAATGACGCGACCAGGTAAAAGAGAACGAATAAATGCCATTGATAATCTTGCTGTGTGGGCTGTTGCCCCATCCTGCTGTAACCATACCCGTCGGATAGGAACATGTGTCCTTCTTAGTTCAGGCAAGAAGAAGTCGGTAATCATCTGTATATAGCGCTCCGAGGTCACAGTTACAGTGTTCCCGTTATCATCTTGGAAAAATTACGAACCGATAACACCTGTACGGGTAAAAGCACACCAAATAGTAACTTTAGAACTGTGCAATGATCTTTCATGCATTTGCCTTGGATTCTCACTGGCCCATTAACGATAGTTTTGCTGATTCACCATGCCACTCAAGTAAAAATGAACCTCATCACTCATAAACAAAATAAGGTTGCCATTTTGCTCATGAATGGTTTCCATTTCTCGTGCGAAAGTAAGCCGCTGTGCATAATCTCCTGGATTCAATTGTTGCACAATGGCCATTTTGTAGGGATGGAATCTTAGGTGTGTGTACAAAATACGCCTTACCGGACGATTACTGAGGCGCATTTCAGCAGAATGCCTCCGAGCAGATCGACTCGGACTGCGCAGGAGGGCTTGCCTAACTCTTTCCACATTTTCTGAAGTACGTACTGAGCGGGGAGCCCGTGGCGGCCTTCTATTCATCAGTGTTCCTCGTGTACGAAGTGATTCAACCCAACATAAAATGGTGTTACGAGTGGGAACAGGCTGATGTCTTGCGAGATTAGAATGGCGACGAAACGCACACTAAACTGGAACGATGGACTCGTTATTCTGCACAAAACTATCGTATGCCAAAGCACGATGTTGTACCGTCCACGGCTCCATGATTTAGACTAAAACAAAATGGCGAGAGCTACTAAACAAACTAACACCTGCATCATGCCCTTCCCACTACCTGGGCCCGAGTACTAGCTGTTCCAGAAACGTCCGTCCTTCCTGCCCCATCCTGTATAATAAGATATAGGCTACTAGAGCTTATGAGCATTGGTTGACAAAAATATGCTACGCATGGGGAAAATTTCACGGATGCGTATTGCATACTATGCGACTATGAATTCGACATGGCCTCTAGTATATTGTCCTGCTTTTACTACTTATCGAACGTCGATTCTTTCGACCTCTTGTGCTGCCACCTGTTGTGCGTTTGTATCGTCTTGATTAATTTTTTCCATCATTATATTACAAAAGGTGCTTCTTCGTACATCATCGTCTGCAATTAGTTCTTGGTGGTTTTGATATTTGTAGCTCCTGAATTTGTTAAGAAAATTGTGTACTGAGCTTTTACTCTCATGCACTATTTCAGCAAGTCTTCTAATACACAATGTATTATCCGCTTCGATCAGATCAATAATTGCTTGCTTCGTAGCTTCTGTAAGTACATGCTGTTCGCAATTCTTGAAATTGTTACTGAATTTGATTTAGGACAGTCAGAATATATTACATTAAATAAATTTGAAACTGGTCTTAAGCTCAGGGTTCCACCATTATACCATTTGAATAATTGACTTTTTTCTTCAGTTGTGTACATTGTAACAGAACTTTGAAACGTGTAATATTGTCTGAGATTAAAAATAAATTTTATTTGTAATATTGCAGTTTAAAATGTACAATTACATTGGTCATTTTTGATTGACAGTAGTGTGTAACCATGGAAGTGATGGACCATTATGTTGCTACAACATATAAGAACTAATGTACAACTGCGAGAATTTTAAAATCTCTTATCTGTATTACCATGTATATTAATTGTACTTGCTGGGAATACAATTATTTGAAATAAAGTAAAACTAACTAATTTATATTTTATTAACAAAAGAAATATTAAAAAATAACACATTTACTTTCTTTCTACAATACATTCGAATGTATATATCTATAACACTATTTACCCTTTTCTCTTTATTTTGGATTTTTTATTAAACATAGTTACAAAATACTTTGACATGATATATGTTATGCACATATTAATTTTGTCAATGACAATATTATCATTCTGTGGACATGGAAGCTCGAGTTTCCACTTTATATTACCAATTATACTTAAAATTTTAATAATTTTGGGTTTGTTTAAATGTTCTGGAATATTTTCAAAAATATCTTCTTAATTCTTTCAACTTCTTAGGGTTATAACATTTTTTTAGTATCATTATCACGGAGTTGTATTATTGCGTGACTGTCAGTACATTTTGTAATTGTATGAAACTCAACACAGCTTTGACAGTAATGCGGTAATACTTTGCTGCCAGTGAAGCCCGATATGTTCTTGGGAACAGAAGATACGATATCGTCGGCTATAGAAAGGGATTAGAATCTTCAACGGATCACAGCAGAAGATCCGCAAAATTTTTAATTTAACCCTTATTTAAAATATAAACACATGGGCCAATAATGCCAATTCTGGATATGGCACACCAAACAGTCACACATTCTGTATGCAGGGGCTGCTCATGATGTTCTTGGGGGTTCATGCTACTTCAGTATTGCATGTTTTGATTATTCATGCATCCTGACAGATGAAAATGTGCCTCGTTGCTGAAAAACACTATAGCGTCATGAGGCATGTTTTCGATAAAGGCTTCACATTTCGTTTTTCGTGAAACAAAATCGTGTAGATTTAATTTTTCCACCACTGCCAGTTTGCATGGATGAAATTTCAGGTCTTCATGAAGAATTCGTCTTAATGTGCGATTAGAAATTCTAAGAGTAGCTGCATGTTTGTGTGCAGATTGCTTAGGGGATTTCAAAACCGCCTGCCTGACTCTCACTTTTCTGGTGTCCTGGTGGTTCTTGAAGGTCCTGGTTTCTTTTTCCATACACTACCAGTATCCGTAAACGTGTCCACCCACAGAACAATCTATTTTCGATCAGAAATACGACCTGTAGGCGCGATATTAAATTGTTTCCTGATGACCCGAACGGCCGTTGGAAAAGTACGTCGCCACGGCGAGCGCGCTCTGCTTTCCCGTCCACTGCATGGTCGTTACTAAACTAACCGTACAAAAAACTTTAAGATGCGCCCTTTCGAATGCACACAACCCCAATCTCCAATGATTATTGGCCACTGTGTGGCGCGCGTTTCAAATAAGGAAGTTTCCGCGCCTTACTCTGTACGAAGAACTATTCGTATATTAATGTATTCGTCGTACATTTTCCGATTCCTATGCGTTAAGTTTTCTTTCTTTTCTATGCCCAATTATTTTAAAAGGCCTATGGCCTTATTTAGTAACAATAAATACCACCTTGTCGTACCCAGCTCTAGTTGCAGCAATTCATGTTGCAATATATTCTGCTTCATTTCAATTTATTATCTTTCAATCAATATTAAAATTTATTATCTTCTAATCAATATTAAAATTTATTATAATTACTAGATACATAATACATATTTGATATTTAATCATTCTTAATTAAATTTGAGTGAAATATGTCTTGCAAAAGTCATCTTATTTTAGGAATGCATCGTTCCATGAATTTATTCATTCCTCCTTTGGTTTTCAAAGTTATTAAAGTAATCTTCAAT
Source organism: Harpalus rubripes (assembly GCA_963082715.1). Taxonomy (NCBI): domain Eukaryota; kingdom Metazoa; phylum Arthropoda; class Insecta; order Coleoptera; family Carabidae; genus Harpalus; species Harpalus rubripes. The sequence continues at coordinate 30,286,137 of OY720465.1, forward strand.
TTCCTGTTTATTAGCACAAGAGCATCTTTTACTTCCTTCTGTACTACTGATGAGTTGTTCCAATTCTTGAAATATTCTATTAATTCCTTCGGATTGTCGATCCATAACGTAAATAAATTAAATAAGTATATAATAGTAGTCGTATTGTCGTCTTTTGTAATGAATTTAGGCTTTTTGACAACTGGTATATCAGATGCCAATACTTCTTATACATTCATAGCTATTAACTACAGTATACAACGATTCTGAACAATTAAAACAAGTTTTATATTCAATATTTTTTACATGAGCCGTCACAGTGAGTAGACGTGTAGAGTAGTGGTTCCATAAATTTTTATATTTGTTGCTCGTTATTTTATATTAAAATATCTATTTTTTCAAAAATGGGTACTACGAGACAAATAACTGCTATTGTTAAAGAAGTGACTGATCATCTTTTGAGCGAAGAAAATGATTTCGTGGCCGCATTGGCAAATAAAGTGTGTGATCTAATTGAAAAACGATTAGAAGCTCAGGCAGTAAAATATGAAAAAGTGATAAGTGATCTTAAATGTGAAAATTTAAAACTAAAAACAATGATTGATGATCAAGAACAGTATTCACGTAGAAATAATGTGCGCGTATTTGGAGTAGAAGAGGAACCAGACGAAGACACTGAAAACAAGGTGCGTAATGTACTTAATAATCAACTTAAAATAAACATTGTACCAGAAATGATTGATCGGTGTCATCGTGTTGGTGCTAAATCTAATTCTAGACCGCGTGCAATAATTATCAAATTTAATTCATATAAGCATCGTGCTCTGGTTATCAATAATAAAAAAAAACTGAAAAATTCTAAAATATTTGTGGTGGAAGATCTTACTAGGGAGCGATTGAATTTAATAAAAAGTGCAAGAATAAAATATAATGCTAAAAATGTTTGGTCGCGTGATGGTAAAATCTTCGTGAATATTGACGGAAAGGTACATCTCTTCAAAGACGCTGAATCACTGGCTGCAGCTCCTAATATTTGCAACTAAATTATTAAATGTACCATGGAACTGCCATCGATACTACTGCTAGTACTACTACGAGTTTATTTTTATTTTTTCTCATCTCTTAAAGAATATCTATTTTTATAACTTTGTCGTCTTTACTGATCTGCGTACTCCTACATTAATATACGTGTATAAACATTCATGAATCAGAATCAATCACCTGTTTCGAGTGCTGAGGTTAAGGAACTTTATATTAGTTTTTTTAAAATTGTACATGTAAATGTAAGATCGTTAAATGCTAACTTTTTGGATTTCAAAGATTTTGTACTGGAACATGATTTTGATATTATTGCGGTTTCTGAAACTTGGATAAATCCAAACGCACCTCAACATTTATTTAGTATTGATGATTACAATTTAATTAGCTCGGAGAGAATAAATAAGAGAGGTGGTGGAGTTGCTTTTTTTGTTCGTAAAGGGATTAAATTCAAGGTATTAGATACAAGTTTCATTACACCAAATAATATTGAATATTTATGGATCCAATGTGTTGTCTCTAATATTAAAATATGTATTGGTGTAATCTATAATCCGCATAGAAACTTCTACAAGGATTTGTCAATTTTAGATAGCTTTTTTGAACAGTTTAACATGGAAAATGATTATTTAATATGTACTGGGGATATTAATATTGATTTGTTTGATAATAATTTTCGAACAAATTTTTTTGTGGACAGTATAAAAACAAATAATATGCATCAATTAATTGTAGATTGTACAAGGCCTATTTCTAATTCTCTTCTTGATGTTATGTTAATATCAGATATTTCAATATGTAATAATTCCGGTACATTACCCTTTAATACTGACCACGAAGCAGTTTATTGTATATTAAATTTTCCAACACCTGTTCTAATTAAAAAAACCGTAACATATAGAGATTTCAAGAATTTAAATTTGGAGTATTTAATGAAAGATGCGAGTCAAGCTAATTGGGATTTAATTTTTAATTTTAATGATATTAATCAAAAAGTCGAATTTTTTAATAATAAGATTTGTGAGCTGTTTAATGTACACGCACCTTTAAAATCATTTACAACCAAAAGAAGATATTGTCCGTGGATTACACCCGTCATAAAAATTATGCAAAAGAAGAGAGACAAAGCCCTGTTGGACTATAAAAAGTGTAAGTCTGAAGCAAAGTGGAATTACTATAAAAGCCTAAGAAATTTAACAACATCAGCTATACGTCGGGAAAAAGAAGCATACATAAAATACCAAATTAATAATAATATTAAGAACTCAAACATGTTATGGAAAAATTTGAATAAAATTGGTGTAAATTCTAATGCAAATAGTAATATTCCAACAGAACTTTGTAAATCTTCTGATTACGGCCAATATATTCTAAATCAAATAGAAACTACGAATATTGATCAAGATACACTTAATAATTATAATAATATGTTTTCTGATAAATGTAATGAATCATTCAAATTTTCAGCAGTTACCAGTTTAGATGTGGAACAAGTAATTCAAAGAATTAAATCTAGTGCAGTTGGATTGGATGGAATTTCAATTACAATGTTAACCCTTATTTTACCCTGCATTATAAATCATATTACACACATTATAAATTATTGTTTCTTAAACGGAGTAATTCCTAATATATGGAAATCTGCCATTATTAAACCTATTTGCAAAAATTCTAATCCGAGTTCTTTTGACCATCTTAGACCGATTAGTATACTGCCAGTCTTAAGCAAAGTTCTAGAAAAAATATGCTTTGAACAGATAATGATTTTTATAAACAAATATAATATTCTGCCGTCTTCACAGTCCGGATTTAGAAAAAGTTATAGCACACAGACATGCTTATTAAATATGGTGGATGATTTAATAAAGAGTTTTGACAATTCACACATAAGTTTAGTTGCTCAAATTGATTTTACAAAAGCATTTGATCTAGTGGATCACAATTTATTGTTAGCCAAACTGAAATTTTATAACTTCTCACAAAATGCTCTTATTTTTTTCAAAAATTATTTACAAAATCGACACTTCACAGTACACATGACATCTGACGAAGGTACTTCTGTCTCATCTCTCTTTTTATTATCACGTGGTGTACCGCAGGGTTCCATATTAGGACCGTTACTTTTTATTCTTTTTGTCGCAGATATGCCAACAGTTTTTAAATTGTGTTCTGTTTATTCATATGCTGATGACACAAACGTTGTCAAAAGTTTTAATTACAATGAAAGAGAAAGAGCTGTGGAAGAATTTAATCAGGAACTTCATAACCTAGTTCTGTGGGTAAAAATCAATGGACTATTAATTAATAATGAAAAGTCAAAACTACTTATTATCCCTACAGGGAATCAACCTTTCCAACCTTCCATATATCTTGAAGATACACTAATAAACTGTAGTGCCACAGTTAAGACTTTGGGTTTAAATATAGATAAAGATTTAAAATTTAATGAACACATAAAAATTAAATTAACGTCTGCTAGACTCAAACTTAGATATCTTTATCAATATCGTCATATTTTATCATCCGAAATAAAATTGAAGTTGGTGAATTCACTTATTATGCCTTTATTTGAGTATTGTGCGTGTGTATATGTCCCTAATCTTACAATGCAAGACCTTAATAGAATTACTCTGTTGCAAAATTCTTGTTTACGTTTTGTTTATAATGTACGTAAATATGATCACATATCAACATATAGGCAGGAAGCTAATATGAGTTTTATAGAGGAGAGAACAAATTTTCTTTATTTGTGTCTAATTCATAAAATTTACACGACAAACATTCCATCCTACCTATACTGTAAACTAAATGTCAGAGAATATAACTATAACTTTCGTGATACTGATTTATTTGTAGTTCCTTCTTTTAAGAAAACTAAATTTAAAGGATCATTTTCATATCAAGCTCCCAAATTATATAACAATATTCCTAATTTCTTAAAATCTCTATCGGTAAGTAATTAGAACTTTCATCATAAATTTAGATGTTCTTAGTTTATTTGTTTCGAATGTCGACATGATATTGTATTGTTTAATTATTGTATTTCTATATCTTTAAAAAATTCTCAAAACTTTTGTTACATATTTCTTTGTGGAATGGATACAATACGGTTTAAAGATTCTAAATAAACTGTACTCTGCAGTCTGAAGTAAATGGTTTGTAATATGTCGATATCCAATGTCCTACCATCCGGTATTAATGAAAGTAATATTTGTATATGTTTATTTCCTTGCGGAATTCATACTATACGATTTAAAGTAATAAAAACAGCTGTAACTCGCAACGATGTAAATGGAGCTGCTCGCAAGGTACAGGGGTACACACCCAGAGAGATAACTTGTGCCCGGAAACCGGGTCATTTTTTACTTAAAGAAAAATGCTGCAATAAAGTTTATATTTGAGTATTTTCGAAATGAAGAAAAATACTATCCAGGTACAGTTAAACCTTTTTTATTCAGATATCGTCTTTCAGATTTATTAATTAGCACATAACATACATGTCGATATTTAATGTTCTACATTACCTACATTTGCACCTAGTCTGTTGAAAATAATATTTGGATATGTTTGTTTTCTTGTGGAATCGATACGGTACGATTTAAAGCTTGTAAGTGAGCTGTACTCTGACGTCTGAAATTAGAAATGGATTGTATTAATATGTCGATATCCATTGTCCTGCATTACCTACATTTACACTAGGTCTGATGAAAATAATATTTAGATGTGTTTATTTCCTTGTGGAATTGATATGATACGATTTAAAGCTTGTAAATAAGCTGTACTCTGAGGTCTGAAGTTAGAAATGGATTGTAATAATATGCTGGTATCCAATGCCCTACATTACCTACATTTCCATTCGGTCCTGATGTAAATAATATTTGGATATGTTTATTTCCCTTTGGAATTGATGTGATACGAGTTTAAGCTTGTAAATAAACTGTACCTACTGTGAGGTCTGAAGTTAGTAATGGATTTTAATAATAGGTATGTCGATATCCAATGTCCTACATTACCTACATTTGCACTCGGTCCCGATGTAAATATTTGGATGTTTAATTCTTTGTGGAATTGATGTGATACGATTTAAAGCTTGTAAATAAGCTGTACTCTGAGGCCTGAAGTTAGAAATGGATTGTAATAATATGCCGATATCCAATGCCCTACATTACCTACATTTCTATTCGGTCCCGATGTAAATAATATTTGGATATGTTTACTTCCCTTTGGAATTGATGTGATACGAGTTTAAGCTTGTAAATAAGCTGTACCTACTCTGAGGTCTGATTTTAGTAATGGATTTTAATAATAGGTATGTCGATACCCAATGTCCTACATTACCTACATTTGCACTCGGTCCCGATGTAAATATTTGGATGTTTATTTCTATGTGGAATTGGTGCGATACGAGTTTAAGCTTGTAAATAAGCAGTACCTACTCTTAGGTCTGAAATTAGAAATTGATTGGAATAATATGTCGATATCCAATGTCTTACATTACCGACATTTGCACTTTGTCCCTATGTAAATAATACTTGGATATGTTTATTTCCTTGTGGAATTGATACGATACGAGTTTAAGCTTTTAAATAAGCTGTACCTACTCTGAGGTTTGAAATTAGAAATGGATTGTAATATGTCGATATCCAATGTCTTACACTACATACATTTGCACTCGGTCCCGATGTAAATAATATTTGGATATGTTTATTTCGTTGTGGAATTGATACGATACGATTTAAAGCTTGTAAATAAACTGTACTATGAGGTCTGAAGTTAGAAATGGATTGTAATAATATGCCGATATCCAATGTCCTACATTACCTACATTTCCACTCGGTCCCAATGTAAATAATATTTAGATATGTTCATTTCCTTGTGAAATTGATTCGATACGTGTTTAAGCTTGTAAATAAGCTGTACGTACTATGAGGTCTGAAGTTAGAAATGGATTTTAATGATATGTCGATATCCAATGTCTTACATTACCTCTTTGAATAAATATACACAGGAAGGATGGTATACATTAAATTGTAGCATCCAAAATGTGGTGTCTGAAAATGGCGGCTCTTGGTGTTTATGCTTACCAGTGGCGTAGATGTATTTTTTTAAATAATAAAATAGGAAAAAACGGGTTTATAACATGGTTTATATCATTGAGAATAAAATTGTAATCAAGAAGAAATATAAATTTATCCATCTTTATGTATCACGACATACTTTAGTTGAAAATTGAACTTACCGTACGTTGTATATTTTAACACATTCGTAATAAAGTAGCTGTAAAAAGTGGAGGAATCGGGATAAACAAGACAAATTAAAGAATAATGTACAAACGATAATCATATTTATTGACTCTTATATTAATAAAATAATTTTACTAAAATGCTGCCTAATTTTATCTACCTTACACATATTTTTACAAATAAAATGTATTCTGAATTCTAAAAATTTATGTATAATATATTTAATTAAAACTAATTTGTGACTGCACATTATCGACCTATCATGAGGCACCAAATGGTTAAATAAATTCGAAGTTAATACATTCGTTAAAACTATTTGTGTGACAATGTTTGTTAAATTTTTATTTGGTTGGGAGAGATACTCCCTAATTACTCTTTCTGTTACTTTACAGAGTTTTGTAACATCTTCGTGTGGATAACATAGCCCACCCCTACTTTTGTGATTTATTAAAGAATTTAATAGTTCCGTTTTCTCCCCAAAAACTGATTCCACGCAAAATTCACGTTTTAAGGTTTGTTTTATCTTATTGCAAACTAAACCTGCTATATAAATAATAACTTCACATGAAAATTCGGTTAACGCACCGGTGTTGAAAGCATAATCATGTTCATCCAAATTATATTGAGTTTCTCCCGATTCTCCAATATTTATACATGGAATTGATACGATACGAGCTTAAGCTTGTAAATAAGCTGTACTCTGATGTCTAAAGTTAGAAATGGATTGTAATGATATGCCGATACCCAATGTCCTACATCATTACATACATTTGCACTCAGTTCCGATGAAATACTTATTTTTATATCAAGTGTCGAAAAAGATATGTACGGGAAATCTGTACGTGCACGTACTATTTTTTTCCGCGACGATAAATTGATTGTTTATTTCATTGCGAAAGTAATACGATAAGATTTAAAGTATGTGCATAAGCTGTACTCACTAAAGTTAGAAATGGATTATACAATCGAAAAAATCTAATCCATATGAATCCTTCCTAGATTCTTCTACGTTCGTGACGTATGGTATAGTTATATCAATTATGAAGACTTTCTTCTTTTCTTAATTTTCATATGAAATGTCTGGTCTGTTATATCTTACTAAATGATTCATTATTATATCTCTTTCCGTTACAAAGCCCTACTTTTTAACCCTTTAATATTATTGAACAAATTCTTCATCATCGGTTTTTACCATACATATCAAACCACTTTTGAATTTATTACAAAATTAAATAATTTTTAACATTGCTTCCACCTTGAATTCGTACCGTGTGAGAAAATGAAATTCAAACTACACACATTAAAAGTCTTGCAGGTGTTCAACTGTGCTGAAACTCGCATCGGTGCAAATGGATCTGCTCGCAAGGCACAGGGGAATACACCTATAGACCATTTTTAAAAGAATGCAGTAACTAGAAACCTGATTTCCACTATGACAAATGGTCAATCTAGTTACAAAATTTGGCGCTAAATTCAAATATATGGGTCGAATCTGATCACAACTGTTAAGTCTTACAGATCTGTAAATTTGTAAAAACCTGACACAAAAACCATCTATTTTTATTGATCAATATAAAATTATACATAAGAGTGACAGCTTTCGTTGGGATTTTGTTCATTATTTACAAATTTATACATCTGGGTCCCGATTCTTGAAATCATGCGAAATTTTCCGCATGCGACAAAATTCGTGTGGTTAGTTTCATGCACGAACACTACTGTACGTATGAGTGGTATTCTTGAATACCAAACGAAACTCGGCTGAAGCCTACGCATACGATTCTCGAAAGCAAGCGAACGTAGTATGTAGCAGCCAATCTAAACGAAACATTTATACCACATGAATGCTTCATCATATAATTGTTTTTTAACTGTCACTGTCAACCAAAGCTGTCAGCCGTAGCTGTCAACGACGCTGTCATAAGCCATAAGTGTTGTAATTTTAATATTCAAAATTTATTATATATACATAATATATTTGATATAGTAGGTATTATTTTTCTTAGTTTACAGTATATACGTACATAATATGGCAATATTAATATGTAAGGGTTATGTAATAATACTCTAATTTTGCTAACCATTTCAGATTTGGAATGCAAAGCTCGTTAAGAGGCACCTAAAATTCCTTTCTAACAATCCATTGCATCGTTCTATTAATGCACGAGCATACATTTGTCGAAGATTATAACGATACTCAAGTGTATGGAGATTCTAGATTTATAATTGGCGTCCCCGTAGTTATATAAAAACATAATTTGATTTATATCATCTAAGTACTGATACACCAAACACAAGTAACAGTGACAGACACAGTTTCTTGTGTGAATGATACTTTCAAGTTATTCACACCCATGCGATATAATTGCGCACGGATTATTCGCCTACGACCACACGATTTCGTTTCAAGAATACCAATATGCAGTTCGCATGCGCATCTCTCCCACTTACGTATGCGAAAAATTTCAAGAATCGGGCCCCTGTAAGTTGTACAGATATGAACAGAATCGACCCATTAGTTACTTGAAATAATAACAGTTATGTATTACATTTGAATATAAAATTGGTAATTTAGAATGGAAATTTTTTAAATATTACAGAAAATGAAGAAAAATGTCAAATTTACTTTTTAAATTAGTAATTTAAAATGAGAAGTTGAATAAGTTATAATTATTTAAAAAACACATATTTAAAGTTAAAACATATTTAAATTTATTACATAAAACTGCATTTAAAAAAGTAATAGTTTTACAAAGATGATAATAATAATAAAAGAATTATCTTATACAATTAAAATTTCAAGAAATTAACAGAAGTTTGTGGTACAATCTCAATAATAATCTAAGAGTGTCTATAATACGACGACCAGCAACCGTAACGCATGGCTAATTTCATCTGATGAAATCTGCCACATCCAAATGGCTTGTATATTTTAATTATAATTGTTGGTTGGTCTCAATGTTCAAATCAAATATATGAAGATATCCATCTGAATCTGTAACTTCCATTTCACTGGACGAGCCAGTATTTACAACAAATTGCAGGTGCATATCTTTTGACAATATTGTCACGTTGGTAGAGTTCATTTTCTTCTTTTATAATATAGTCAACGCAATTTGACCACTTCTCACCTGTAACTTGTCCTAAGCCATCATGAAATAATTTTTATACGTCGGGCATTCTAAATGTTTTATTTGTTGCCACAAATCCCTTTACCTGAGCCCAAATTAATTCGATTGGATTTAACTTGCAGTGATATGGCAGCAAACGTAAAAGTTTCCGATGTGTATTCCGAACCATTTCGTCCACTTTGTATGGAACTGGATGAGTGTTTGTATAACTTTTTACCATATCCAATAACTTTACTTTTAATAAATGTTCATCTACTTCCTTTCCTTTGCGTCGGAGATATGTTATTATATCATCTTTTCTCCAAATGGTTGTCGGTGTTTTTTCCATTTTGATGGAATGGTACGGAGCATTGTCCATCACAATAACTCAATTTTCACTTAAATATGGCAAAATTTTTGCCAGCCACACTTCAAATACAGTGGAATTCATATCCCCGCTATTATACAGGGTGTTAATAAAAAAACTTTACACACTACTTTAGCAGGTGATAGTAGAGATGAAAACAAGAAAAAAATTCTAATACACTTAGGTCCAATACTCATTGGTTTTCGAGATAGAGCTTTTACAAAAAAAACTACAACAAACAACGCATTTAGCGCACTCTAAAGTTATCGCAGATGTTCAAACTGTCGTCCTTGCTCTTGTAAACAAAGTTGCAGCCGTCGTCGAAGAGACTCACGCACTTGATCGTAAACACCTAGAGTCCTTAGTTGTTGGCAGACGTCTACAATTCGCTGCCAAAGTTCATCTTCTGTGTTCACTTCAGTGGCGTAAACAAGATCTTTTAAGTACCCCCAAACAAAAAAATCTAAGGGCGTTAGATCAGGAGATCTTGGTGGCCATGCGACAGGTCCTCCCCGGCCAATCCATCTGTTTTCGAACCGTTCATTTAAATAGTTTCTTACTATACGCGAAAAGTGGGCTGGAGCTCCATCTTGCATAAAATACATGTTCATAATAACATCGAATGGCACATCCTCCAGTAGATCGTTCAAATTGTCACGTAAAAAGTTTAGGTAGGATTGACCATTCAACCGATTCGGCAAACGAAATGGTCCAATTAAACAATCACCCACCATGCCAACCCAAACATTTATCGAAAATCCAAATTGATGATTTCTAACATGAATTGCGTGCGGATTTTCATCTGACCATTCGTGCATATTGTGAAAATTGAAAACTCCATCACGAGTAAAACAGGCTTCGTCTGTAAACAGAATGTTTCCAAGAAAATTTGGATTTATGTTACATTCATGTACCAGCCATTGGGAAAATTGGATACGCGGACGGTAGTCCGTCTCTCTCCGTAGATGATGAACCTTTTGTAAGTGATACGGATGAAGTAATTGTTCTTTAAGGGTCTGCCAAACAGATACATGATTGACGCCGACAGCTCTACTTATTCGCCTGGTACTCACATGAGGATCATTATCTACAGCTTGCAAAATAATGCCTTCGGTGTTTGGCGTACGTACTCTACGAAGTCGGCCACTGTCTCGTTTTGGCGGCTTAAAACAACCTGTTTCTCTTAACCTACGGTCGACTTCTTGAAAAGTTGGATGAGATGGAATATGCCTCAAAGGATATCTCTGCTGATAAATTCGTCTAGCTTCTCGCGAATTTCGATGAGCTTCGCCATAACATAAATGCATATCGGCGTACTCCGCACATGTAAATTGAACCATTGCAAAAATAAGACTAACTTAAATAGCAATAAGTAATTTCACCGTTAGACTTGCTACAAAATGTTGATTGACATGTATTCTGCGATTGTTCGTTTATCGCAGATAACGCGATATCGCATTCATAAGAGGTGTAAATAAAAATTTAAAAATTCCATATCTCGAAAACCAATGAGTATTGGACCTAAGTGTATTCGAATTTTTTTCTTGTTTTCATCTCTACTATCACCTGCTAAAGTGTGTAAAGTTTTTTTATTAACACCCTGTATTTCTCCGCATTCACCTTATATGTTCTTTAAGAAATGAAATGTATGATATATTAAGATGAAATTAAACTACATTTTTATTTATAATGGGCGATTCATATAGAAGTACTTTTTTCAAAAATTAAAAAAAAACATTGAAAAATTCATTTTTATGGGGTAATCTTTGTTATAATACAAAAGAACTATTTTTTACATTTATTTTTTAAAGATGATTTCTTTCAAATCTTAGCCGTAAGAGCGGTTAACATGGTGCATTCTGAGGTTCCAATTTTCGATGACGCGTTCGTGCATTTCGAGTGGTATTTGGCGAATGACGCAAGTAATGTTAGCTTCCAATGCCTCAATCGTAGCCGGCTTATCTTTGTAGACTTTGGACTTGACATAGCCCCAAAGGAAAAAGTCTAGAGGTGTGATATCACATGATCTAGGCGGCCAATTCACCGGTCCGAAGCGTGAAATTAACTGTTCACCGAATTGTTCTCTCAATGCCATGGTTTCACGGGCTGTGTGGCAAGTAGCGCCATCTTGTTGGAAGCACATGTCGTCGAGCTCACGGGCTTCAATTTCAGGCAGCAAATTGTCTGTTATCAAGGCGCGATAACGTGCGCCATTCACAGTTACGTTCCGGCCGGCCTCATTTTTGAAGAAATATGGACCGATAATTCCACCAGCCGTTGTTTTGTCCGGATGTAATAGCAGCTCTTGATCCTCTTCAGGTTGCTCTTCCGCCCAAATGCGGCAATTTTGCTTATTGACGTAGCCATTAAGCCAGAAATGGGCCTCATCACTGAACAAAATTTTGGTCGAAAACAGTGGATCTTCTTCAAGCTTTTTAAGAGCCCAGTCGCTGAAACGGTGACGATTTGGAAGGACGGCCGGCTTCAATTCTTGCACGAGTTGAATTTTGTATGCTTTTAAACCAAGATCCTTACGTAAATTACGCCAAGTTGTTGCATACGACAAGCCAAGCTGTTGAGATCGGCGCCGAATTGATTCATCACGATCATCGCGTACACTCTCACCTACCGCCGCTATAATTTCTTCACTACGCGCTGGATGTAGTCTTTTGGTCGTGTATTATCCAATAGTGAAAATTGGGTTTCAAATTTTGCGACGGTATAGCGAATTGTTTTTTCGGTAGGCCGATTATGTGGACCATAAGTTGCTCTGAGCGCGCCCATTTTCGTAATACAGCTGAATAATCTGTAGACGCTGTGGAGCACTAAGTCTTTCCATGATGAAATGTCAAACAATACTGAACATAAATACAATGACAGTTTGACAGTTTAATACTTCTATACTAATCTGTCAAAATCCCTACTGGAAAAAGTACCTCTAAATTAATCACCCGTTACTTGTACATACGAGGGGAGTTTTTGGTTATCTACCTAGCTATGAAAACGAGTTAGAAAACAATTTTTTTTTCAACATAAGAACCATTAACACTAACACACTTATTCCAACGTTTTTCTAATAAAGCTACGCCTTCAAACAAAAAATATTTTGGTAATTCTGGAAAATACGACTCCACGGCGTTTTCCAAGTCATCATTCGATAAAAAGCGACACCCTCTCAAATGTTTTTTGAGTTTTGCAAAGAGATAATGGTCACAGGGGGCGAGGTCAGGATTGTAAGGTGGATGTTGTATTTCCTCAAAGCCGCATTTATTGACTACTGCTTGAATATTTCGTGCTTTACCGGAATCCACGAGGTGTTAGGCCGCATTTGATATGCGGGGCGCCTGCCCAGGTCTGGGACTTGGGAGCAACCTTATTCCTGCTCCCCCCCCCCCTCCTCTTATCTATCTTATGATGATGATAATGCACGCCTGTGATAATTGTTGTAAATTGGAATAAGAATGTGTATTTTATCCCACTAAGGGCCACTTTTACATGTACGGTATAAGTGATGGAATAGTTATCCGAGGAATAAATTTATCCCTAGATTTATCGGAGGTATAAATATAAATGGCTTTTACATGTATACTATAGCAACGGAATGACTATCCTGGAATAAGTGAATTTTTTACTTGATTGTACGTGAAATTGACACATGTCAGTAATCATTTCACAAAAAATGAATTACTTACATGAGTCTGATAGTGATAAAGAGTTATTAATCCGAATGGATAGAATGAGAGAACCAAGAAAATTTAAAGAAAGGTAATAATAGTGTTTAATATGCTGAAATGTGTGAAAAGATTTTCATTTTACAGGCACAGTTATTTAAATGATCTGACAGACAAAGAATTTATAAGAAGATTTAAATTGTTCCATGCATCTTCCTTTTTACTAATTGATATGCAATCTGTATTTTTGCATTCTAAAATTTCAGTAATTGAATATGTACTTTTATTATATATTTTTCTTTTTTCACTGTAAATAAAATACTTATCAACTATATTTTGGAACTCTAACTAAATTTACAAGAGTCTCGGCTTCAAATGACGAATAATTAGTCGTATGCTTTCGTTTAAACATTTTACACAAAATTTGTGTCATGTCAAAAATATGTGACAAATTATGTCAAAAATATTGACCAATGATATAAAAGTATAACTTTATACGAGGTTTGTCCGATGATACAAGCATTGGATAAGTATTTCTATGGTAACACCTTAATTTATCCTATCTGTAGTTTATCCGAGGAATGTAAAAGACATTTTGTTGTGGTATCTAAGGAATAACGTTATACTTGGTTTATACCATACATGTAAAAGTGGCCCTTAGGGGAACGCGTCGTAGAGGGCCAGTCCGTCGCTGACAAAGTTGCGTGTGTGGAAGAGGACATCGATAACAGGTCAAAAAAGAATGTGAATTGTATATCTTAGATTAATGCATGTATTATCGCCCATATATTCCAGTTAAATAATAAATGAAAAAATCAATAAAAAACTATATCTTTTATAAATAATGAATAATTGCATTTCTGAAATACTCCATATACTTAAGCTTTAAGTAAAATATCACTTCTGGTTGATTAATTTTAGCCAAAACCTAATATGTTATTTCCCATGATATAAAAGTCTTAAATACTAAAATTGAAAAGTATGGATTGTATTTTAATAGTTTTTCATTAAAAACTGTCACTTCAAGTTAAGTATCACTTCCATTTATCCAATTTTACCCAAAATCTAATCAACTCGTTATATGAATGCAGGAAGCTTAAATACGGAAAATAGATATATAGTTTGTCATAAGAATTATCGTGGACGAAAAAATCGTCACACACACACGCACGCACACACAACACACACACGCACACACACACACACACACACGCACACACACACACACACACACGTCATCGTAAAAATAGTAAAAACGTGTTGTGGGAACCCTAATTTGTGCTTATTTACTGAAAAATCACCATCGAATTTTTGGCACGATTACATTACCTCCCTTACCTACGGTATGGCGGGAGGTAAAAATAAGAATAATTTTAAGAACATAATTAATACATAGGTATACGAATAAATTTAAAATAAACATACAGGGTGTAAATGAAATAAGTGCATTAAATTTAACCAGTAATGTAACTCGACGAGAGCAACAATATTTCTTAATAACTTTTTTTTCTAAGTCTTTTAGATTTTGAGTTAAAATTCTTTAAAGATTTAATGCATATTTCGGCGCGCGCCCATGGAGAACAAATGGCTGTTCCAGTAATCAAGTGGGATACAAACAGCTCAAAAATTGTCGGTTATCGGTTACACTTGCAGTCACAGTAATTAATAAACAAATCAACGGAAATAACATTTATTATTTATTAATTCGTAATAGTACAATTTTTAAAATAAAGAAATATAATTTTGAATAACAAAATTATAAAGTTGTGTATTAAACCAGGCTTTTTAATCACCTGTGAATAGTGGAAGACAAGGAGGGGCGAGGTGAGGTAACGACACAACGACAGGAAGAGCAAAAGCATAGTTATTAGGTTATGAGATGATTATTTATCGTCGATAAATCATAATAATTTAAATACGTTATTCAAAAAATGTAAGTACAAACTTTTGTCCATTTAAAAGAGGTACATGAGTACCAATAATTAGTCGTCCATTTATTGTTCCCGCTCAAATATGTTTTAATGAAAATTTTTTCAGCATTTTCGTCTGTCGAGATGTGTATTGTGCATAATAAATACACCTTCCCAAGTAAATTCAGTCTCATTAATGAACATTATGAGCCATTCCCAAAATTGAAGTCTGTTATGTGCTGAAAACATAGAACTTTTTGCACATGTTATGGATATCTGTTGTTTTTTTTTTAAATTGTCATATGTGACACTCCGTATTGTGATGTGATAAAGATGTACAAGATTAACAAATGTGCGAATATTAAGAACAGAATGATTTGGTGATGATTTGGAAACGCTCCGTGTAAATGCGTTGGCAACTCCATGACACTGTCTTTATGTCAACCGTGATGTCAAGTAAAATGTAGTACAGATACGAGTAAAAAATAAATAAACCATAGGTAAGTAATTACAATGTCTGTGTACTCGTATTTTGACAGAATTTTACCTTATAAACCAGTTTATTACTAATGTCAAAATTTAATTGCAACAATTGACAGGACTGTCAATTGCTAAAACAAAATTTTTCATAGCTATTGCTACTGCATTCAATTATCACAAAAATATTTGGAACGACTCGTCAATTTACGGGGTGGTAAAAATGCTAAAAAAAAAATATGCGATTTCGAGAAAAAGTTAATAAGAAATATTGTTGCTCTCGCCGAGCTATATTACTGGTTAAATTTAATGCACTTATTTCATTTACACCCTGTATAATGGTCTGTAATAGGGGATTACAGCTCAATCGAACTAAGAGAAATTACTAAAAAATAGTAAAAGTATATGCTTAATAGTGAATATTAATAAAGAAATAAAATGATATAATTGAAATACTTCGGAAATAAAAGAGTTTTTGTTTTAGCAGCTCGTCACTCATATGAATTCCATATATATTATTTTGATTGGCGGCTCAGAGATCACCTATAAATATACGAATACCGAGTTAGGGGGTAGAGTCTACTGCCAATGGAAATAGACATATTCAAATAGCGGATACGTGGCTACCAGTCCAATACTGCAATTCTCAAACAGTTTTTATTTGAATATAAATTTCTTGCATTAAACTTAATAATTTTGATACACTTGCAATTATAAAGCATGTAGACTTGTACAGTGTTATAATATTAATTTGTTTTTTACAAATATATTTTAAAAATAGCATACATTTCAAGAACATTTTAGATGCACGAAGAAAACAGTTTTATATAAAAACTTATATTCGTGACGTCATATCTATATTTTCATACTTCGAGGGACCATAACTCGCTTATTAATATTTTTCCACCGGATTTTCACCAATAGTCTTTCTGTTAATTATACTTTCTGATAAAATTATATTAAAAATGGTGGAATCCCCTTTCATTTGTTCCTTAATCATTTTCAATTGTTTCACCCACGAAAATAATAATACATGTTTTATTCATATTTAAAACAAAAGAATGTAAACTTGCTATACAATGTGTTTCTAAACAAGTGTCACAAATTTTGAGGGTATATAGGGTGTACCAGGACGAGCTTACGCTATCGTTATTTTAAAAACTATTCAATATTATTTTACGAAATTAGAAATATAGAGGTTTTCCAACATGTCCGTTTCATCCAAATTATTTTCAAAACAGTAGCACTTCCGGTTTAACCAGAAGTATACCCTAATTTTCTTATTTTAAATGGAATGCTATATTTATTTTAGCAGAAAATTTTACATATGAAACCATAAAACTCATGATCAACAACTTCCGGCGTAATTAAACTTTTTTGATTTTTTCACTAATAATGGCCACTTTTCTATCACTCTATTGGTGCGATTGTGGTCAATAAATTTAAAAATTTAACGCTATAAGTACCAAGGTAACATAATTTAAATCACAAAGTTATTATGGTCACAATTTAAAATTAAATTTTACTGTAAATTCCTCTGTAACTTTACATCCCCAAAATGTTCGCCGTAACACTTCAAAAAATTGTTCTAATATGGAATTCATATCAATAATTCAACAAATGATTGGCGAAGAAGATGATATTCGATAATTTTACAACGGGGCATTTGAAAATTAAATTTTTCGAGGGTCAATCAAATATAAACAGACTTTTTTAAAAACTCTTTATTCAGTTAAAGGTTATTTCTGTATATGGTTTCAAGTTTCCCTGAACATCTAAGCACCTGCGCCATCGAATTAACAGTTTTTAATTTATCATATAAAAAAAATGTTGACGTACAATGTCTCTCAGTCTCTGAACATTTTCATTTTATGTTACATGGGATTTTGAGATTTAATGACCGTATGTAATGAAGGTATTATTCAGCTTACACATTTGCTACGAGCTATAAGATATAACTTAGCTTAACATTATAAAGAATACAAAAATATTGAACTACAATAATTTGATTTTGGAGTAAATAAATATGAATTGTTTACAAATCGCGGGATCTAGTGCGGCTGCATCGTTCACACCTGCCTCAAGTCGGCCTTGTATATTTAAAAGTAATCATTCATTTACAGAAATATAAACTGAGTTTTTTCCATTTATCAATTGTTAATTCCTCCCATTTTTGTCTGTGTAACCATTTGGAAATGTAGGATTTATAATTCGTACTGTAAAGGCAAAATATATTTCAATGAGTTAAACATATTCTTCATATTGTTCATTTGAAGTATTGGCGGCTCGGCGTTTTTTTGGCTCAATACTAGTTCTACATGAAAATTAATATTAAATGAATAACACAACTATTTATTTTATTTACATGAAAACGTACTTTTTACTACACATGTTATTTACTTTCGTATCTCCGTCTCCGTCTTATAATATTTCTAACCTAATAAAACATTTAAATTTTTGACAGTTCGTAAATAGTGAAGTTAGTTGCATAGCTACCTTTCATTCTTTAAATAAACTTTTTAAATTTGTTTGACCATAATAACACAAAGATTAGTACATTAAAACACAAGTATCATAAGGCAATCTGTTAACGTACGAGTCCAAGTTTGGAAAACGAGCCGCCAGACGAGTTTTACAAAGGACGAGTGCGTCAACAGGCCTTATGATACATGTTTTTTATACTATTTTTTCTATTGAGGTAATTTTACAATTAGATTTTTAAAAAAAGGAGTTGTCAAAAATATGAGTTGGTGTTTTTTTATCAGTTATGTTGGTAGCGTTTCCCGCTAAAAATTGAAATTTCACATTTTGACAGTTTGTGTATCTTGTGATTTTGTCTGATTGTTTACATTAAAACATTGTATCAAGCATTATACAATTATGAAAGAGGAAAACCAATACATACAATGAACTCCAAGGTTATTAACGAACCATCCTGATTTGACATATCGGTGTTTCGTGTTGGTTATTATCATAAATAAAACTTGAATATGGGATTGAAGGACGTTACGTGGACCATCAAGCCTTTTTATTGAGAAAACATATAAATAAAACTCTTTAAATAATGAAATACTTTAATGAACAATTTATTGCTTTAGACTTTTACTTTCCACCATTTTTACAACACTCACTGCTCAGTTGCACAGATAACGGCAACAGCTTTTCTTACAATTTTTAATACAAAACATATATGGCATATATTCGATAGTTCGCCACAACGTGGAACTGCAAATCATGGATTAAAACGTCAACTTTTCATATTTGTTTGCTAGTAGCCGCCACAAATTGAGTAGACAGTGTTAACATTTTCAAGTAACGTGCATCATACATTTCATAACCTGCCTGGAATAACAATATATTAGATTCAAAATTGCATTACCATAAATTTAAATTGTAATACATAAAACTTACCGTTTTAATTATTTTGACAAAGTAAACCTGAGCGCATTGTTTCTTGTTTCATAATTTTTTACTTGAAATTTTAACTTCACAGATTCTTATTCTTTCTTAACTAACACAGCTATAGCTATAAATTTCTTTTCTTTCTAGTCCTATCACCTAGAGAAAGGATAAAAATCCACAATTAGAAGTAATATTTCAACACAAACAATTTACCATTTTAAGGTTATCTGTCAGTTATGAAAGAATGACTACCACCTATAGAATATGAAAGGCGCCAAAAACAGTACGTTTATAGATTTTCTAAACGTCGTGTTTTCAGTGATAAACAGTGCTTTTATAGAAACATAAGAACACCGAAATAGAAAAAAATAATTTAAGTTTCAAATTTAAAGAGCTATTTAAATTTAGCAATATTTACAGAAGTGACCATAATCGCACCATATATCTCGAGAATGGAAACGAATTTATATAATCTGTAAAAACGGTTTTATAAAGAAAAGTTTTGTTTACTTTAATATAAATTAATAATTGAGAATTTTTGAAAATTGTAATTTCTAAGTGAACGTAAAATTGAAGTTCACAAAATTCAAAAGAACAATTTTTAAATGGAACATCCCATTTTTATTATTTAAATGAAATCTTTGTTAAAAAATAGGGATAGTTTGTGTAGCATGTTCTATGTTGAAAGTTGATAGATTTTTAGTAAAATGGAAAATATTTTTACGAGAATCTATATTCAACAAATACATATAGATATATTAAATTTACTTACACGCCCTCTTCTTTTTATATTCTCGACAGTCCATATCTGTGCAGTATATTCCAGATGAGTTTGTAGCTGATACTGAATAAATGAAACAACAGTGGTGGGTAAAGGCCCGACCAGTACGTTCCCCACATAAAATGGAAAATATTTTTACGAGAATCTATATTCAACAAATACATATAGATATATTAAATTTACTTACACGCCCTCTTCTTTTTATATTCTCGACAGTCCATATCTGTGCAGTATATTCCAGATGAGTTTGTAGCTGATACTGAATAAATGAAACAACAGTGGTGGGTAAAGGCCGGGCCAGTACGTTCCCCACACAAAATGGAAAATATTTTTACGAGAATCTATATTCAACAAATACATATAGATATATTAAATTTACTTACACGCCCTCTTCTTTTTATATTCTCAACAGTCCATATCTGTGCAGTATATTCCAGATGAGTTTGTAGCTGATACTGAATAAATGAAACAACAGTGGTGGGTAAAGGCCCGACTAGTACGTTCCCCACTATGCATCGTGAGGCCCGCGAACGCTAAAATCTTCTTGCAAGTATTACTAGCAACAAGCACACATGTCCCTTTTATTTTAATTACGAAGATAACACCCTGTTTCAATCATTTGGATGCCTGTACACTCAGTATTATGAGAAACATCGATACCATTTCTGTTGTATGTAACACGTGTGTAAAGTAGTATTTTTTGTCTCGTGCGCCTCTTGCGTAAAACATCGTACTCGACCAAAAAAGTACAACTTTACACACTTGTTACATAAATAACTATTTTAGATTGTAAAACAGCTAGTGTAACACATATTTTAGAAGAACAGATATGCCTTATTGAACACATTATCTAAGTCATTGAGGATTGATTCAGCGGATTTCAGTTTATCATCCACCACCGCCATTCGGAAATAATTAGTTAATACAATTTTGAAGAGATAACCACCTTGTTGAGAAGACTTAAGATTTTCTTCTTTTGTACACTATATTGAAGTAATCTCGAATATCCTCCCGCGACAAACATAACACATTCTCACCTCGTCGAACTGTAATTGTGTAGGAGTACTTCTAGACTAGTTGCGGATTGCCAAACAGCTGCACTGCATAGTGCAGCTTGGCTATGCGCAAACAGACCCCAGTGTGGAGTAAAAATACGACATGGAACGCAGATATAATACAGTCTGTCAACTGGGAACTGCGATGTCGGGAGCCCTTGGTAAACTAAAACAAGCCTTGTTTGCTATGATTGCTGAAGTATGGCATATGTATGTCATTATAGTATCATTTGGGTTTGGGTTTTCGGAAATTGCCCTTGAAGCAAAGGAATTATAGGCACCCAAAATTACACTTACGCCATCGATAGCTAATCTAATTATATTTTGCAAAGGAATTTCAACTTTAAATACAATATTTTTTAAATATTTATACAGTACAGTCTTTTGAATCTGATTTTATTAAATCTAGTGACTCAGTGTTTATGTTATCATTAGACGGGTGAATGTATTTAAATAGAAGACACATTGTTTTATTGAGACCAATATATATATATATATATATACGAGGTGGATTGAAAAGTTTCCGGAATGACGTGAAAAAATATGTATATTTAACACAAACTACATTTTATTTTTCTACATAGTCCCCTCTGAGGTCGACACATTTGGTCCAACGTTTTTCTAACTTTTCGATTCCCTCCCGGAAATGGTTTTCTTTCAGGTCGTCAAAATAAGCATTTACTGCTCCAATGGCTTCTTCATTGGATCGAAATCTCTTTCCGGGGAGGAACATTTTGAGTTTCGAGAAAAGATGGAAGTCCGAGGGAGCCAAATCGGGCGAGTACGGTGGATGGGGGACGATTTCAAACTTCAGTTCGGTCAATTTTTCTTGAGCAATTCGACTTGAATGAGTTGGCGCATTGTCGTGGTGAAACAAGATCTTTTTCTTTGCCATTCCCGGACGTTTTTCTTGAATTGCTGCTTTCAGCTTGACTAAAAGTGTGGCGTAGTATTGTCCAGTTACAGTTTTTCCTTTATCAAGGTAATCAATTAGAAGAATGCCTTTGGCGTCCCAAAAGACTGACGCCATCACCTTTCCCGCCGATTGAACTGACTTCGCCTTCTTCGGGGCCGATTCACCATGTCCAATCCACGCTTTCGACTGAATTTTCGTCTCTGGCGTGTAGTGGTGTATCCATGTTTCATCCATGGTTACGAAACGTCTTTTGAAATCAACTGGATTTTTCTTAAATAACTCCAAATTGTCGGCTGAAGTTCGTGCTCGAATGCGCTTTTGCTCCGAACTAAGCAAATGCGGCACCCACCTGGCACACATTTTTTTCATGCCCAGCTCATTATGTAAAATATGAACTACACGTTCATACGAGATCCCTATGGCTTCCTCAATCTCCCGCACTTTTATTCGGCGATCTTCCAGAACCATATCGTGGACTTTATCCACAATTTCCGGTGTGGTAGCCGATTTTGGGCGACCTGAACGTGACTCGTCAGAGGTGTGTGTTCGGCCACGCTTAAATTCCGAAACCCAGAAACTCACAGTGGAAAACGAAGGTGAAGCATTCCCAAGGACAGCATCCAACCTGGTCTTGATCTCTGTTGCCGTCTTTCCTTCCAAATAAAAAAACTTGATAACAGCACGAACTTCGTTTTTATTCATTATCGATTTAACGCTACGGAGATCGACATAGGCGCTTTTCACGATTAGACTGATAGACAGATTGTACTGAAATTTTTTGACAGTTCATATGAAGAGTTAAACAAAACAACGACATAAGATTGTTTTCCAAAAACCAAGGCCTTCTCAGTCATTCCGGAAACTTTTCAATCCACCCTCGTGTATATATATATATATATATATATATATATATATATATATATATATATATATATATATATATATAATACACGATCAACGGAAAACATATTTATTATTAATAAATTCGTAATAGACGATTTAAAAAAAAAGAAATATAAATTTTGGGTAACAAAATTAAAAAATTATGTATTAAAACAGACTTCTAAACATCTGTGAAAAGAGGAAGAGCATAGTTATGAGATTATAAGATGAGTTATCGGTTATCGTTGATAGTCGACAAATCATAATACTTTAAATACGTTATTCAAAAAATGAAAGTACAAACTCTTGTCCAGTTAAACGAGGTATATGAGTACCAATTAATCGTCCATTTATTGTTACCGCCCAAACATTTTTTAAATAAAATATTTACAGTATGAGGATTTTCGTCTGTCGTGATGTGTATTGTGCACTAAAGACACTTTCTTTAGAAAACCAGCCTCATCAGTGAACAATATTTGCCATTCGCAAAATTTGAAGTCTGCTATGCGTTGAAAACATAGAACTTTTTACACATGGTATGGATATAACTGTTGCTTTTTAAAATGATCATATGTGACACTCCGTACTGTGATACTCGAAGATGTACAAGATTTACAAATGTGCGAACATTACGAACATAATTTGGAAAACGCTCAGTCCAAATGCGTTGGCAACTCCATGGCAGTGTCTTTTTGTCAATAACAATAATTGCAATTGTTTCTTAATAAAAACACAATTTCCATAATATACTAGATTTAATTTAAATAAATTTAGACAAAAATGGTGAATAACTCCGAAATTATTGGTTTTAGGCATAGGATACCCTGAATAACATAGAAAGATAACATAAAAATAAACCCAACTAAATAATAAAATAAAAGGTGTTTCATTTGAAAATGACGAGTATAGTCATTTGAAATTGAGTAAAATGATTGGCTTTATAGAACACGCTGTATAATTATATTTAAAAAATATATATGAGAACATGGAGTATAGATACAGGTGTACAGAAAAAAAATTCTTAATTTTTACTATTAAAATAACTTTAGTACGCCTTTATAAAGCAATGCGTGTATTAGGTGATTTTTAGAGAAAAAACGGAATAACTTGACAACGCCGAGGAAAATTAAAAATATATATATGTGCGTATAGTTGAATAAAATACAATTCAAAATATATGAAAATATATAGGGTGTTCCATTTAAGAAAAGAGAAACAGTTCCCGCCGAGCCGTAATGCAACATCCTGTATATGTGAAAATAATTATACTCCTTGAGTACACGAATAAATTCTGTTAATAAATTTATGCTCTATTTCTAACGACAAGGGAGATATCGAAGACGGTCATTTCAAAGACTCAGCATGTATATTCTTCTTATAAAAAATCATCTATTATCTTCGTCTAGCGTTGTAGTTACTGCAGCCAAGCGGCGGGTGTAGTACGAATATAATCAATTTTCCCTTAGTGTTAGTTGTTACATTATAATTTGAATATTATATTTTTATAATGAAGATTTCAAGTTCTTTCAGACTTTGATGAAGTGAACATGGGGTGCCCAAGTCCTCCATATGGTTTGAATTGTTTTAGTTTCCACAATTAAGCAGTTGAAACTGGCCGTGACGTATTTCAACGAATTAATTTGCACTTGCAAATTTCGCCACAAATAAAATTCTTAATAAAAATAAGACTGGAGAAAGAATATTGAATTGTATACAAAGAACTAATGGATGATGAAGAAACGTTTATTTAATTTTTTTATTTCAATATCAGTTCAATGTAAGCCTGATTCTGACAAGGAAACCTAGCCCACATAAAAGTTTTGAATTTGCACCTCCTAGTTCCTGGTGGTCTATTTTAATCCATATAGCGTGAGGCTATCATAGTCAATCCCACTATCCGACTTGAATCCTTCTGTTGGCTATTACTGGAACTTATATTAATATAGCCAGATATGGCTATCCGTAGAGACAGCAAAGTGTCACGCTACGAGTTAACAGTGATTGACAAGTTAACACTATTACTAAAAAGAAATAAAGAGCAAAAACAAAATTATTAAATTAATCGTACAACAAACCTAAATAAAAAGCCATACTATAAACTAACACAATTACTATAATAATAAAGGCACGATTATCCAAAGTCAAAGTGAAAGGAGTCAAATTCAAATTGAGTGTTCCATGTACTGCCACGCAACGCGCTTGTAGAATGCCAACATATAAAAATAAATTTCCTGTAAATAGCCATCTCGCTAACTTCAGAATAACATATTATATCGAATACATCTGATGTCTCTCATTATAGCGGATAGCACATTTGGCTACGAATTAGAATAGACCCCCTGATTCTCACATACATTCGTCAACAAGCATATCTCAATATAAGCGTATTTGTTGTTTTTTTTTTGTACACTTTCCCTATGTGCCAGCTAGGCAACCCAAGATAGAAGCCTACATCGGTGGCAAACGCCGACGAACGATTTTATGATGAATCGACAAGGAATACACTTTAACATATCATTTTATATTATTTTTAAAAGGAAACGTGTGTCTGCTCAACGGCGCGATGAGCCAGAGTTTAATTAAGACCTAAAAATACATTTAAAAGAACTTAAACGTTGTAATCTACTATTATTCTATCCTTCTTAATGTCCAACTCCTGAAAGATATATTATGCTAGTTAGATAACTCCACATATTGAGAACTGACATGTCCGATGGTGGCAACACCATCGGACCTGTCAACTGATTCTGAATTGGTACTCGCAGTGATGACATATGAAAACCAGCAACAAAAGCAATTTTTGTTGGCTTGGTATAACCATATAACAGAACATTTTAAATTTCTATAAGCAACTGCTACATCTAGATGTATTTTACAAGATACTTTATAATGTATTTGTAGATTTGCTTGTCAGGTTTATTTATTGTTTAACAGGTTGAGTGCTATATGAGTCCTACGTGGCCTCACATTTAATTTTGTTTAATAGGCCCCGTGCGACCAATGTGGACTCACATGCACTTCGTTCATATTGAGCTGCGTAAGTCCACATCGGTCTCACAAGCGCCTTTGATTTACACAGCATCGGAATATAGACGGCCAGTAGGCTTAGAAAGTATATTTGGCCTAGCGTTTTGTGAAACCAACGGCCCGGAAGAACACAATCGAAATTTTATGATTTATAGTATTTTTATTTCAATATTACAGAAATAAACATAACTTCAGATCCTAATACGACGAATAAATTCTACAGATAACATATAAAAACGAAATAAACAATATTACAAAAAATGGAAATATTATCCTGCTTCGTAACATTATGTGACTTGAAAGAGCAATCAAGGCACAAATGTTTCTAACAGCATCGCATATCAGGGTGGTTTGTGGGCACTTTCTCATTGCTTCTTTTCTTCCCAGTTCATTTTTTATAATGCCCATAGCACCCTGCACATCGTCTCGTATTAGCACGTAAAACATCTCCGAGTCAGTGCTCGTTGTCTTGTACTTGTATCGGTTGTTCTTCGGGTCAAGCATATCTCAATATAAGCGTATTTGTTTTTTTTTTTCACTTTCCCTATGTGCCAGCTAGGCAACCCATGGATGGAAGCCTACATCGGTGGCAAACGCCGACGAACGATTTTATGATGAATCGACAAGGAATTTACTTTATCATATCATTTTTTTATTAATTTTAAAAGAAAACGCCAGTTTGCTCAACGGCGTGATGAGCCAGAGTTTAATTAAGACCTAAAAATACATTTAAAAGAACTTAAACGTTATAATCTACTATTATTCCAGCCTACCCCGGTATCCACCATATAGGTGAGCATTCACCTATCCGCCAACTGGGGAGGCACCCGATGGAGGATTTAATAACCCACACGGGAAAAAGCTGAAACATGTTAGCATTACTAAACAAATACCATACTTCAAAAACTTGCCTAGTTGAAGTATACCATCCGTTGAAAAAATGAATCATACGGAACATCATGATTTTTGTATATATCTACCACCACTGAAAGCCGCTTTTCGATAGCGAAGTACCGCAGCCGGTCTTTCAGTAGCTTTGGAT
Source organism: Harpalus rubripes (assembly GCA_963082715.1). Classification (NCBI taxonomy): domain Eukaryota; kingdom Metazoa; phylum Arthropoda; class Insecta; order Coleoptera; family Carabidae; genus Harpalus; species Harpalus rubripes. The sequence continues at coordinate 30,313,037 of OY720465.1, forward strand.
GTAATAAATCATAGAGTTACGATGAATCCCTCTTCTTTATTTCTTCTAAAAGTTGTTATAGGAGTTCGCTATTCCGTTCTTCAATTTGGATCTGCCGTTCTTGAAGAGCGGTAAGTCGATTAAGTGCGACCAATATATCATCCGCCTTCCTGTGAAATTCTTGTTCACTATTTTTGAAGTATTCCAAGAATATGAAAATCTATTTTGAGCTTCAAATAAAGTGCCAATTCCGGTTATGTGATTTACACCAAAATCTAATGGCTCATTTCATATTAGAGAATAAGGTAGCAATACAAGGTTCAAATATTTTCTGAATGATAGTATTTGAGTTAGAGTGGAGGACCCATACACACAAACATCATCGTGAAAATGTTAAAATTGGATTCTAAGGGTTTTAAAACGTGGTCATTTACCAAAATCTCGATATGCGAATTTTAGCACGATCTCTTTACCGCCTTTGAGTAAATTATTAAACAAAATATTATAATGATTAAAATTGTAATAAAAATCTATTCAAATGACTAGGGTACCTTTATAGCCAGGGTATGGCCATGGGCCAGGATCGCCGCCATTGTCGGTAAGTCATTTCCCTATTTATTTGTAATAAATGTGATATTATATTATAGAAGAATATTAAATTATCACCCTGTGAATTTAGAAAGGTAATAAAAATTAATTAATTTAAGAGATACACAATTATTATTAAACATACATTTAGAGGTTATGTAGAATATATGACATGGGTTGTTATTATCACATCTAATTTAATATCTGTAGTTCTTATATACATAATAATTGTATATTCTAAACTTACCTTTTAAAATTTAAATGATTGTGCTTAATATTGGTAATTTATAGTTGTTTTCAATATGTCAGTAATCGTGGTGGGTATCTTAACAAACAACACAAGTAAATAAAATAAAATATATTACTTACACTTTAAATACATATTAAAATGGTAATTAAATGTGTTTTTCATTAAAATAAAACAAATATCCACGAAAATACATAATAATTTGCGCAAGAACAACACATATTACAGATGTCCCGGTAATGGCGGACGAAACGTGAGCCACGCCATGGCCATACCCTGGTTATAAAGGTACCCTACAAATGACTAGCCTGGCCCGACCCCATCCGGATTTCCCGGTACTAAACATATTCCCAGTCGAGCCCTGGTTTATAGTAGTTGCAAATAACTACTATACCTATGTATGTGTGATGCACTAATCAAAACATACTGGTAAAAATAACGAACGTATTTTTAAATTGTAAAAGTATTAATAAAATAAGAGGAATAATATTGACGTAATTTATTTCTCGAAAACAGACTTCGTAACCAAAATATGTTATTATTTTACTTTACCTTATATAACTTTCCTGGTCAGGGCCCATGTAGCAGTAGTCTAGATAAAGTAATTTATTAATACTAGTCGACATTACTGCAGATTTCAACTCTAACGATGCTTTCTAAGTTTTAAAATTGACACAAGAATAGCTCTCTAACATTTGGTTGTTCATGTGAAAATTTAATACCTCGAATATGACTAATTTATATTGGGTTCCTTTTATTATAGGTCTCCCAATTTTCAGTTTTGGCAAAACTTTTAAAATTAAAAAAAAAAACATCCTGACATCTCAAAGTTTTAGCCATTCTTATTAAAGTACTTACCCATTTTTTAGGTACATACAAAACTGATTGTTGTTTCTTTGCATTCTCAATAACTATATGCATACTGTCACATTCATTTTGGGTATGACACATTTTCAAAAAAATGTGTGTTATATCAATCTGGAAATGTATAACGTATGTCTTAAATCTAATGGATTATTTCCATTTTAATACAGAATAGGAATATCAATTATAATTTTTCTGATTGATAGAATTTGATTTAGAGCACATACAAGTGTGTTGATCTCAAAAGTTAAAATTTTGTCTATTTTTTTACATTTCTACAATAAAACGTTATTCTTTTACCGATAAGAGCCCATCCTATTCTATGGATCTTATCAGTCTTTGGACGGAAGCAACGTCGACTTCCCGGATTTTCAGGTAGATTCTATGTCTCAGCTGCTCCTCATTTTCAGCTGCTCTACCACCATCATATATTGTTCTGCTTAAAAGACGCCAAAATTTTTCAATGGGTCAAATATTATCCTATAACCCAGAGTAGGATTAGAAGTACGCAACATATTTTCCTACTGAGCGACGACGTATTTTGAAACCTTTCTTCATTTCCGATATATCTGGAAAGTATTGTGATCTATTTTATTCGATATTTAATCTAACATATCTACCATAGTGCAGCGATATTTATTAAATATAAAAAAATTCAAATGAATAACGCAATATCAATGAATTCGGTAGGATATTGTTTTGAGGGAAATTATCCGGGAAGATATTGTCCTGATAACTGAAGTTACACCTACCCTGACCACTCGGCCGTCATCTTATTCCGTACAAGCTTATTCTAACGGGTCTTTCATTAAGCGCTTCCTATCTTTAAATTTAAATAAAACAAAATGTGTGAGATATCATCGAAATTTTTTATTGATGCCATTACGTACGGATTATGACATCGTTTAAATGTCCGCCGCGGCTTCGCTGGGTGGCGCGCATCCGAAATGTTTAATTTTCCATGACTCTGGCGCATAGATCTGGCTGAATTTGACCTATGGCATGGGTTATGTTGGCTTTGAGGGCTGCCGTGGTTTGTGACTTATTCGTATAGACCTGCGACTTAAGAAAACCTCACAAGAAAAAGTCTAACGGGGTCAAATCGCACGATCTCGGTGGCCAGTTCACATCACCTCCACGTGAGGTGACCATGTCGTTGGTGTCCATATTATCCAATCCAGGCCAAAAGAAGTTGGTAATCATCGACCTATAGCGCTCGCCGTTGACGGTGATGGCCTGGCCAACGTCGTTATTGAAGAACTATGGACCGCTGACGCCGCCAGCCTAAAATCCACACCAAACAGTAACTTTTTCGGGATGCATTGGACGCTCTTGAATCTCATGTGGATTGGTATCGTCCCAAATTCGACAATTTTACTTGTTGAGGTACCCATTCATCCAGAAATGGGCCTCATCGCTGAAGATGATTTTTCGGTGAAAATTAGGGTCAGTTTCCAACTGCTCCAAGGCCCTTTCAGCGAACACACGTCGTTGTCTATGATCGTTTACCTTCAGCTCCTGGATCAGTTGAATTTTGTACGGGTGCAGGCTCAAGTCACGACGCAAAATTCGCCAAGTTGTGGTCTGCGAAAGGCCGAGTTCTTGTGAGCGACGTGAAATCGACTGCCTCGGATTCTCCTGCACACTCTCACGGACAGCGGCGATGTTTTCGGCAGATCTTGCGTTTCGTCGACGTACGGGTATTGGTTCTTTATTTACTGAACGAATAGACTCAAATTTATCCACCACACTGCGAATAGTCCTCGCGGTAGGACGATTATGGCGACCGTAAAATGGGCGAAGCGCGCGGAACGTTGCCTGAACAGAACACCCATTTTGATACAACAATTTTACTATTTGCACCTGTTGTTAAACGCTTTATCCATCTATGATGATTTGGCAAAACAGAATGGATAAATGACAGCCAATTTGACAGATGTAGCTTCAACAATATGGCCGCTATCAATTGTCAAAGTTCGGAAGTCCCTAATGAAAGACCCTTTACTAACCTCAATTTGCATATTGTTCGAGTTTCTCTTCCAAATTTTTGTTCGAAAAATTATTTATATTTTAATTCTTTAAATTTGAGAATATACATAATTTCATTGTATTTTCTAAATTTTGAATATGGTGTAGTACGATGTCATCTATTCCTATTGGTATTTTTTATTGTCGTTAAAAAACTCAACCATAGAAGAAATACATGCCACTGTACCAAAATTTATCAAAAATGGGTCATTACTGAGGTCTACAATCAGGGCCGGCTCGTGGTATTTTAGCACAAAGTTCTGAGATAATTTATTATCAGTTTAAAATTTGAGAAAGACCTCTCATTTTTTTTATTATATATTTATATATTATATTAATATTATTTATTCTGTCTTATGACATTGATGTTCTGAGATAATTTTTTTATCAGTTTAAAATTTGAGAAACACCTGCTGTGGTCTGTGCTGGGATACATGCTTCTGCATGCCAATTGCTCAATTACCAATTCCCACCAGACATTGAAGAGGTCCTCATCCTCAATAATGTATAAAAAATTATCGTCCTGTATCGTGAATGTATGCATTGTACTATTGTACAGATGTGTATATTTTGTTTTATATAAAGGTGTAAAAACATTCTCCAGTATTTTTTTTTTATGACGAACTGATGCAGAGAACATAACATCTGCTGCATTCACTATTTCATTGGCTTTCATTTTGCGATAGACTTAAAGTGTTCCAATCGATTAATTTTTTGACTTTTGACCACTGCCTGCCTTTCGTAACTGGAGAAATGCATTTTTCTATAATGCATAATTTAAGATAAAATTAGATAAATAAGAAAATAATTACAAAATCATTATAGCAATAACCATTTATTCTATATAACAAATGCACTAAACAATATTGACCGCAGACCGATGATGTATAATCTTGAAAATGGAATGAGCTATAAGTTCAAGTTTTCGTGTTTCGTTTTACAAATTCTTCATGCGTCTTAACAATTGGTGGTCTTCCGAAACTGTCAAAATATATTCCACATCCATTACGCTCTATAAAAATTGCTGGCTTAGTGTCGGGATCTGTGTTAACAATAATTGTACATGGATAATTTACACGGTACGGTAATCTATTTGCAGCATAAACTCTATAGTGACCCGCATTTTGGAAATTTCTTTAAAATATAATTATTTGAGCAGCATTCATTGCTAATATTCTTGATGTACCACTGTTTCAAAAGAGTTGCGTTTCTTGCAGCACAGACCATTCCTTCATGAAATTTAGATAGTACACATGAATTTTGTCAGATAAAATCAATAACGATTGACATCTTAGTTCTGATAGCTCTACTATATCACTTCTATATAAAATTTCATCAAATATATTCATTTTTCCAGCTCATTTTACGTAAATATTATCAGATGTTTTAAAAATTTAGTTAAAATTGGAATTATTTTTTTTCTTTAAATTTCAACTATCCATTTTAATTATTTTGCTTTTAACTAAAGAATTAAGATAAAGAAATAATTTAAAAAATAAGTTACTTTTAACGAAAATAAAAAGAGATACTTTTAACTCATTATAACAAAACAACGTATAACTTAACTTAAGTGAGCCGTTAGTTTTTTGAAGGCTGTTTCAATTGATGATTTATCGTGTGACTATCTTCTATTATTTTTATTGGCAGCTCCTCTCAAAACTCAAATTACTTTTGTTGTAATTTTGTTATATTTTGGAAGTGATACATTTTTTATTTAAATAAATAAATAGTTTTCCTTGTTATGTATGTTCATGATGGCCCCCTTATTTCAAAAATTGAAGCGGCTATAACTTATGGTCCTAAAGTGTTGAGAAATTTTTTAGATAATGATAACTTTTTTAAAACCCTTTTACTTTTTAAAGTAATTATTACAACAATTAAGAATACGTATAACAATTATTATTTAACATTTAAATTATTGATAGTGGACCATTATCTTCAATGGCCCTTAATTTTATTCTGACGTGCCCCATCATCCTCTCGACAACATCTGGATCGATTTCTTGAATTTTTTGGTAAATGCGACGTCGTAATTGTTCTTCATTTGCAGTTTCCCATCCCTTGTCGTACACTTTTCTGGCCAATATTGACCAAAATTCTTCTGTTGGTCGAGTTTGAGGTACATTGGGAATATTTTCCAATTTCGGAACAAAGACTACGTTGTTTTCGTTATACCAGTCTCTAGTTATTCTGGCGTAATGGCATGAAGCTAGATCAGGCCAAAACAATGTATCATTATTGACGTGATTTGTATTTAAAAATTGAAGCAATTTAGAAAGGCATCTTTGAATATAAAGTTGTGCAGTTAAGGCTTCTCCTCGAACACGATCAATGTACGGCTGCGAGATATATCCGGCTTCAGAAATGGCACTCCATACTAAAATGTTATCCTCAAATTTAGATTTACCTTTGAACTTGACATTGTCTGGTGTGTTTTCCATGTCATTAGTATAAACACCATCGTTGCCTTTCATCTCTGAATGGGACAGAGTAAAATATTTCTCGTCATCCATTACAATAAGTTTCTTGCGAAAATGAATGAGCCTTAACGCACGACAACATCTAGGGATTCTTTCTAATTGGGCCACGGTATATTTTGGTGCCTTTCTTTATTTTTCGAAACACCACGTCATTTCGAGAAAGTGTTCTAAAAACGTCGAATCTTCTGGCTACAGTTCGATGTGACACTCCAACTTTGTCTTTAACGGCTGCAATTAATCTTTGTTCTCTCATGTGGCTCAAAATTTATGATCGACCACTTTTAGGCAAATTAACACAGGGTATACCTTCTTCTCAAGCTTTTATTGTCCGATAAATTGATGCCACAGAAATATTGTGCTCGCGATAAACAGCAACAATATCACACTTAGACATTCGCCCAACAAGATTGTAAATTCCTTTACGAATATCCAGCTTATATGACATTTTGCTGCATCAAATCGAACAAACAAAACTGTCAAAATGAAAACAAGTTAATTGTGATATTTTGTTTCCAGCGACAATTTGATAAAACGTTATTTGGTATAAATACAAACCATCTAAAAATTTTCGCAAAACTTTAAGACCATACGTTAGAAGTTATACTTTTTGAAAAGTATAACTTCTATAGATTCAATCATTGTTGCAGTTGGAAATAACAAATCGGAGGACATTTTATTTTCGAATTTCTCAATATTTGTAGCTTCTTCCTGTGCCATTATTTCATCCTCCGAAGAAATTGATGGGCTTGGACTTGGAGTACAATCTATCACCACATTTGTATCCAAAAGAGTTGGTTAGGACTCTTCACTATAATCTTCAAGTTCAGGTACACTTTTGTAACACGTAGGCTTTCGAATCTTACTTTTCGTGCCGTTTACGGCCTGTTCACGTTTAAGCGATGGCGTTGTGCTAAACATACTTTTATTGTCACCGTTTTCTAGCAACTGTCCATACCTCTCTGCGGGCTACTAAGCATTTATTTATATACAACTTGCGACAAAGCGCTCAATTTCTACTGACAACCGGTATTTATACAGTTTCTGCCAACTGTAACTTATGAACTTCCGAATATAACATCAACGACTATACAAATAGCGCTTGTCTATATATAACGTGCATGTCAATCGATATATAACCTTTAATCGAAAGTTCCAAATGATTCGAATTCCTCTTTCCGGGAGTATGTAAACAGGCAGATGTATATCACGTATATGCAGGACGTATGTGGCCATTTGGGAGCGATTTTACATAGGAATAAAGGTACTTACTATTCGTGCCAGTTGACATCACCAACTGCTATGCTTGTTGACGGGAACCCTCTTAGTCACTACATTGGACTCACTTCACTAGGTATTTAGGATTCATTCCAATTAATACCAACACCATGTAATTTAAGGATAAATATATTAAAATAACTAAACATGTTGAATACAAATACACTTTGGTTAAATATTTGTAAATAACTAGTAAACGATTATAACAACATACAATGTTGTTTAGCGTACAATTTCGTAATATTCGTACAGCGTTAAACTTTAGCCCACTTGCTAAGTTCGTATGAACAGTTTGTTTACGTGTTATCTGTACAAGCGAGTGCAACCTCACTTGGAACCGCCTATTTGCGTACTAAAGCTTCAGACTTGGTGAAAGAGTTCCTAAGCGATAATGCTGACTTTACTAAAACTCACCTCTTTACGTCTCGCCTTTGCGTGTCTTTATATTTCGCAACATTTCTCAATGTTACACTTTTATAATTGATATGCGTGATTAAATCAAATTATATAACACTAATTTTTCTGTTATTACATTAACAATGTACTTACCGCTTTTTAACGATAAATGATAAATGATCCAAAAATTCCATTACATCAAATAGTGAAGGTGTTTTTAGTAAAATTACTTTTTTTAAACAATACGAGGTCAGTTAGAAACGTATCTTATATATATATATATATATAAATTTATACAAACTATTTCCAATTTTTCGTTATGAGATCTGTATTACACCTTCACGACTCTAATGACTCTTTAACTTACGTGTGTTTGAGAGGTGTATTATAAAAATTAAAACTAAAGATTTGAAAATAAATAAATCATTTTTAAATCAATTTTAAAGTTTATTAGCATTATATAATTACAAATATATTTAAAATATATACATTAATTTTTATTGCAATTTTATAATATTTTTTAATATTTCTCTTCTACTGTCTTTGAGGTCCTTCTAGTTCACATGTTGACAATCTGCACGGCCCCGTTATATTCCGGCAATTGTTCAAGATGTTTCGTATGTTCAACAGCTACAGAAACACGTCAAGCGATGTCTGTTCGTCCGCTCGTCTGCACATCAGAACTTGGAACATAGACCTAATGGATGGCCAAACTTCGAAAACTTTTATTATTACGAAAAAAAAATGTTTTCGTGGTACTGAAAATCTGATATCTATCACTAAATACCTAAAGTTAAAAAAGTACGTAAAAATATAAATTTTATTTTTACAAAATTATGTTTTTTTAATAAAATGAGAAAGATTTTCTTTGACGTCATTAATTTGAACTGGAGAAAGAGATGCATATTTAAGAACGTAGTCTGTAGATGGCGAGCGAGTGCGAGTTTTAATTTGATTTTGACATTAGTTTATTTTTCTGTCACTGTCTCTCTTCTTTATTGTTTACATTTTCCGTGATTTCTGTTACTTTTATTACGTATTGCGATCTGTTGAGCAGGATTTTAACTTAGCTTATACTCTTATGTTATAAGATTAAAATGACAAACGAAAATATTAACTTCCAAAATATTACTCAAACGTCAAACAGATGATCTGTCATGTTTTGCTTTACGGCCATTCATTGGTTCGGTGTAATTCTACGTCATACACGGCGGTACTTTAAATATTAAAATTTCATTAATTTTTTCTGGCCAATTAATAAAATTTTGCCAACAGAAAAAATATGGGTACCGTCAAACGAGGTGACTGCCCAATTTTAAACTTCAAGTATGTTTTTTGTATGTTTAGCATTTCAATTTGAAATTACTTATTGGTTAATAACATGAGTCCCTACCAAAGCAATACGTTTCAGTGTTTTGTTTTTTTAATATGAGCTCTTAATAAATAAAAAAAAATTAATGGTGGGCAAAGTCAACCTGGTAAAAGCGGTGACTTTGCCCACGGTGTGAATATCAATGTAATTTAAACATCTGGGCAAAATCTACTCTTTACAAAGTGGGAAAAAATGGTAAAATGTTTTTAAATAAATTTTATTATACAAAAAACGCAAATTTAAAGTAAAAATAGATAAATATTAAACTAAAACTAAAGCTACGTTTCCAGCTCTTAACATAGTCACTGTTTTAGTCTTTGTTTTTGTATTTTGTCTTATGTTTTTGTTAGAAGATATTGGCCATTTCCAGCTGATAACATAAGCACAGTCTTAAGTTTTTGTACTTATAAATGTTTGTTCACTCAAAAAAGGAACACATTTATAAAACTCTTTACAATGCTTCAAAAATTATATAGTTGTTAATGATATTAATGAGTAGGAATCATTACTCAAATTAAGTAATGTAATTATTTTGTATAATTCCAAAATAAGATTTGAAATAAAGCACGAAATTAATATGGTGAACGAGCCACAATATTTCTAATATTCCACTTTAAATTTCAATATTGTCTGTATATCCATAAGGTATGATATAATTTTATTTGTACTTATAATATAAAAAATATGATTTTTTTCTTTCTGTTGTTCATATTTATATTATCTCAACACAAAAATAATAACATAACCACCAAAATAATGACAGATACAACGCGTAGAACTACTGCGCAACATAAAAAGAGATAGCGCTTACATCACTTATCTCTTTCCAACAGAACAGCGACAAAGACTATGACGAAAGTATGAAGCATGCAAACTTTGTGTTTATGCGCTATGACAAAGACAAAGACTAAAGACTAAAACAGTAGCTGGAAACGCTCAAGCCATTATACGTATGACAAACTTTCAAGGTTATGACAAATAACAAAAACAGTGACTATGTTAAGAGCTGGAAACGTAGCTTAATTGCAAAATTCTTATAATTAAGTTTTACTATAAAAAAAAAGATATGAAACTTGTAATAAAAAAATAATAAGTATGAAACACATGAAATTTCATTTTTTTATTTAAGGTATGATGACAAATCCATGCCGAAGATAATTCTTCCACGTCGAGTTGAAATTGGATCTGGTAATAACGCCACTATCTGTCTAAATTCAATGTCTGATATATCTGACTCCTGGGAAAATACAAATATTTTAAAATCTTTAGTACGAAGGCAAGAAACTTCATATTCCACAGAAGAATAAGTTGCAGTAATTTTAGCTACATAACATTTTGTTACTGTTCCATCTTCATTACAAAATTTATCTCTTCATAAAATTCCTCTATATCTGAGGAAGAGTCATGAACTGATACGTTTTCATCACTATCACTTTCACCGCTACTACTAATGTAATTAGTGCCCTTTTTTGCAATCTGAGTAGCAGTGTCTGTTTTTGAAATAATTTGCAAAGAGTCATCAATTTCCAATTTCTTTCTTTTAACCCCTGCTACATTTTATTCTGAATTATTAAATTTATTGCTATCAACTTCTAAATCCTCTGCTGATATAGATTTTCCTGCTGGAACAGATATTTTTTATTATCACCCCCTCTTCTACATGCCTACATAGTTAATATAAAAATGTACCACTTACAACTGGTGCAATATTATCATCAACTTGTTTACATGCAGGGAATTTGTTCAAAATTTGTTTCTATTTAATGGAACAATACCACAAGTTCTGAAACCAGACTTGATGTTGTCTGAACTTTTCAGGTCGATTTCTTCCTGGAGTTTATTAAGTAATCTCAGGCCTGTAGCCAGGAACCATCAATAGATGGGGCTATAATTTTTTCAGAGGGGGCTGAAAATTAATAAAAGTATAAATTTTTAGTAGTATATATATATATATATATATATATATATATATATATATATATATATATATATATATATATATATATATATATATACATATATATATACGAGGGTGGATTGAAAAGTTTCCGGAATGACGTGAAAAAATATGTATATTTAACACAAACTACATTTTATTTTTCTACATAGTCCCCTCTGAGGTCGACACATTTGGTCCAACGTTTTTCTAACTTTTCGATTCCCTCCCGGAAATGGTTTTCTTTCAGGTCGTCAAAATAAGCATTTACTGCTCCAATGGCTTCTTCATTGGATCGAAATCTCTTTCCGGCGAGGAACATTTTGAGTTTCGAGAAAAGATGGAATTCCGAGGGAACCAAATCGGGCGAGTACGGTGGATGGGGGACGATTTCAAACTTCAGTTCGGTCAATTTTTCTTGAGCAATTCGACTTGAATGAGCTGGCGCATTGTCGTGGTGAAACAAGATCTTTTTCTTTGCCATTCCCGGACGTTTTTCTTGAATTGCTGCTTTCAGCTTGACTAAAAGTGTGGCGTAGTATTGTCCAGTTACAGTTTTTCCTTTATCAAGGTAATCAATTAGAAGAATGCCTTTGGCGTCCCAAAAGACTGACGCCATCACCTTTCCCGCCGATTGAACTGACTTCGCCTTCTTCGGGGCCGATTCACCATGTCCAGTCCACGCTTTCGACTGAATTTTCGTCTCTGGCGTGTAGTGGTGTATCCATGTTTCATCCATGGTTACGAAACGTCTTTTGAAATCAACTGGATTTTTCTTAAATAACTCCAAATTGTCGGCTGAAGTTCGTGCTCGAATGCGCTTTTGCTCCGAACTAAGCAAATGCGGCACCCACCTGGCACACATTTTTTTCATGCCCAGCTCATTATGTAAAATATGAACTACACGTTCATACGAGATCCCTATGGCTTCCTCAATCTCCCGCACTTTTATTCGGCGATCTTCCAGAACCATATCGTGGACTTTATCCACAATTTCCGGTGTGGTAGCCGATTTTGGGCGACCTGAACGTGACTCGTCAGAGGTGTGTGTTCGGCCACGCTTAAATTCCGAAACCCAGAAACTCACAGTGGAAAACGAAGGTGAAGCATTCCCAAGGACAGCATCCAACCTGGTCTTGATCTCTGTTGCCGTCTTTCCTTCCAAATAAAAAAACTTGATAACAGCACGAACTTCGTTTTTATTCATTATCGATTTAACGCTACGGAGATCGACACAGACGCTTTTCACGATTAGACTGATAGACAGATTGTACTGAAATTTTTTGACAGTTCATATGAAGAGTTAAACAAAACAACGACATAAGATTGTTTTCCAAAAACCAAGGCCTTCTCAGTCATTCCGGAAACTTTTCAATCCACCCTCGTATATATATATATATATATATATATATATATATATATATATATATATATATATATATATATATATATATATATATATATATATATATATATATATATATATATATATATATATATATATATATATATATATATATATATATATATATATATATATATATATATATATATATATATATATATATATATATATATATATATATATATATATATATATATATATATATATATATATATATATATATATATATATATATATATATATATATATATATATATATATATATATATATATATATATATATATATATATATATAGTATTTATTCAAAACAAAAATAATATACACAAAAAAAAATATATTTAAGTACATAATAAAATATAAATATATTATCTTAAATTTTAACACTAAAATAATTGTAATTTTCTATTATTGAAAGCATTAAATTTTAATAAAACTTTTTGTAAATCAACATTTTTCGTGCGAGATCCTTCAAATGCAAGAAATGTCAAATTTGCTAAGCGTTGATGCGTCATTGATAATCTTTGCAGTCGATTTATTCTGGTTAACACAGAAAATGTTGATTCGCAAAGAGCTGTACTGCAGCCGAAAGTTCTAGCTGTTGCTAACATTTTATATGTATTTTCATATGCTATTCTTTGTTTGTAAATTTCTTCAAAAGTTTTAGAATTGTCGATCTTCTTCAGATATGCTCGAACTACATGTAGTTCTTCTTTAGATGGTAGTGGAATATCCAAGGTTGATAAATAATTAATTTCTTCGTAACAAAGATTTTCTGCTGCTGAAAGAGCTCCTATTAAAGCATGATTATCTCTAAATCTTCGTGCGAGTTCATTCGAAATTATGTTGAGAGTCTCGTAAAACACCGACTTAAGAGCGATTTCTTCATTAGTGACATCACCTGTTGTTTCCATAACTATATAATCTTTAAGATTACTGCTTGGTGTTCTGCGTCTTTTGGATTGAATATCTGTTTCTGTTCTTGAACATTCAATCTCAAAATCACCGCTTTTACTCTCTTCTAATATTTCGATATAAGTAATATCATTCCGCATGTTAGGAAGAAGTAGCGCCGTACTTGTTGATTAATAAAATAAATAATGGATTTCTCGGCGGTGATTGGCAGGAATTATATTAATAACCCATTTAATTGTTAATTTTATTTAAAATTCCAATATTTCGTTACTAATTTTGTAACTTCATCAGGGAATACTAAAATGTACATTAATTTTGTATAACTTGTTTGTTACATGTTGAAGTTTTTTAATACTTACAAATATGTTTAACAGTTTTATATTGGAAAATATTAAATAAAAAAATGGCACGCAAGTAGCCCATTCTTAGCAACGTTGCTAAAGATTGTAACCAATAGAAACAAATGTAAGGCCTGTCATTTTTATGCTTTACTCAGTATTCGCAATTATTATTCGTTATTTGCTATAATAGCAACTTAAAAACTTTCTTAAAAGAATTGGGGCGATTGTAGTTGATGAATTTTGAATATAAATTGTTAAGTGCTTTATGTTGTTATAAAAACAATCATATGTTATATTATTAATAAATAGAATGGCGAATGATTAAAATATTACGTTTTTATTAAATGTAGGAGGCATTGCAATAAAAAAATTTGAATAAGACATTATTCTAATGACATGAAATAACAGATATAATAATTAAATATCCTATTAAAGTAAATATAATAATATTTAACTAATTAATTTTCTTTATATTTGGAAGGTGTAATATAAAATAAATGAAATCCATAGCCTCCTATATTGAACAAAAATATAATACTTTAATCATTCGCTATTCTGTTTTTTAATAATACAACATATGATTATTTTTATATAGCTGGATAGTAAATTTCATGTATTTTTCAAATTTGAAAAACTATATAGGATGTTTTATTTGAAAATTTAAAGTTGCTATCAATTACTCGAAAATCGGAAGTATAATAAGCAAGATATTTTATAAATATATATATATATATATATATATATATATATATATATATATATATATATATATATATATATATATATATATATATAGGCGAGTGGGGCAAGAGTGTACGCGAGGCAAGAGTAAACAATTAAAATATCCCGCTAATTTATACAGTTCGGCTTACCAATCCTAGCGGTAAAAAATGGTACTATACTGTCATTTATACGTGAAATAGAAGAACATTGTCAAGTTTATGAAAACAAAATTACAGGCAAGTTTGTATATTGCAACATTTTGATAGAAGATTAAAGTCAAAGTATTATTATATTGCACGTGAAATAAAAAAGAACCAATAAAATAGTGAATATTGCATTAAAGTGTGTACCATCCTCTACAAAGTTTGTCGACAGAAAGTTTAAACAGTGGCGTAGAACACGGGATAAAAACCATTTTTGTGATAATATTAAACGGGGCAAGAGTAAACATAGTGTTTACTCTTGCCCTGAAATTATAACAATTTCCCCATATAAACAAGAATTGGAGCAAATTTTAAAAGGAAAACGATTAAAGGAAGCAAAAAAGATTAAAAGGAATCTATCGCAGGCATCTACTTCTGGATTACAGAAATAGTGAAGCAAAACAATAGTAATAACACGACAACTGTTAATGAAGACGACTGTATTTGTATTTGTTGTAAAGAAAAATACAGTACATCTGTTAAAGACCGAATTATTTGCGGAAAATGTCATCAGTGGGTACACGAAGGATACATTAACGTTAAACTAAATGCCGACAAATATATATGTGATTTTTGTCGTGCTTAGGCAACATTTTTTCAGTCGTTCACTTTTGCCTCGCCATGCGTGGCAAGAGTGAACACTTATTTTTTTAAATAAAAAACATACAGTTTATTTACTATAATAGAAAAGAATTATTTTAATTTTTTTATATGTAAGCAAATGTATGAACTATATTTAGAGTTCAATAAAACTGCTGAAATATTTCATATATGAAATTTATTACATATTATCAAAAAACCGTTCACTCTTGCCCCACTCTCCCCTATATATATATATATATATATATATATATATATATATATATATATATATATATATATATATATATATATATATATATATATATATACACAGGGTGTTTCTCGGATACGGGACACCCCAATTATTTTCTTTATTATTGGAAATAGAAGAAAATCATTCAAATACAAGTTGTTTCAGATGAAAAGGAAAATTCACTTATTGAAGAAATTAATTTTTTTAACCAGTGGTTCTCAAACTATAACAAAATTATTTTTTTAAATGGGGTGGTATATATATTTTTAGGCCCATTCGATAGAGTATTTTTTTCTGAATTCAACAGTATAATCACTTAATATCTTTACATAACAAAAATATTGAACAATATTCAATTGAAATTTAAATAAATTTATATTTTGTAGTCATTTTTCAGTAGGCCATGTATGAAAAACAAAAACTTCTATTTCTCAATTTGAATTATTTAAGGCCTGTGTCCACGATGCTAGAAATTGTTCCGAGTTCTCGATCACATTTTTTGATCATAAACATTGAGCTTGTATGACTACAGATGTCAGGTTGGTCGAATTTATAAAGTTAGTTTCAGCCATTTCTACGAATACCAAAAACGCCAAAAACTAATAAAACATAACCAAGAAATTATCCCGGCAGTAAGTAAATCAAATTTTTACAACAAATATATTAATTTATTTATAAGTAATTATTTATAATCAATATCAAAAATGAGTAGAATTAGGTAATATTTTATAACCTTATCATTTTCAAGCTTATCAAACGTCAAGATTTTAAATTGGTAACATTTAAATGAAATTAGCAACTTGTACGAAAAAATGGGACAGAACGCATTTTTTCATTCTAGTTTTCTATTCGATTTTTGCGTCCGTGTTGGCAGTGTCCACGATCCGAGATATTAAATTGCGAACTATATCCCAGAACTCGGATCGATTTCTAGGATCGTGGACACAGGCCTTTAGCATATAAATCAAATAGAACACTGTTTATAAGGTTATTAGCAAATATTTGTTTCATTTTAATTTAAGGTCAATTGTTTTTCATACATAGCCTACTGAAAAATAACTATAAAAATCACATTTACTTAAATTTCAATTTAATAAAATAATCACAGGATTGAATTCAGAAAAAAATACTCTATCAAATAGGCCTAAAAAATATATATCATCCCATTTAAGAAAATGTAACTTTGTATTGTAACTTGAGAACCACTGGTTTAAAAAAATATTTTCTTCTCTAATCGGATGTCCCCCTTGGTCTTTTATAAAATTTTCTTATAGCATTTTATTGTGTCTTTAATAATATAGAAATTATTTGAGATAACTCGTTTAGCTGACCCTGTACAAGTTTCTATATCATCTTTCATTGTGTCATATTTTCTCCATCATCCTGGGGGACTATTTTTTATATGCTCTGTTATACAGGGTGTTTCCTTTAAAACAACCAGCGCTTTTTTGGGCGAACTAATGACTTTAGAAAAAAATGTTATATACAAGAAATGATCAAGAATAAGGGGTTAATTTACTAATAATAACAAACCAAAAATTCGACCAGTGGTTCTCAAACGGCAGAACAAAATTATATTTTTTTAAATGGTATCCTATATAATTTTTTAGCCCATTAGATAGGGAATTTTTTTCTGATTTCAACGATATAAATATGATATAGGGTTGTATAACAATTATTTCGAGAAAAATTGTATTAAAAATAATGTTATATTACAATAGGCTATGCAATACACAGGTATATACGTCTGTTGCTTAGTTACGCTAGTAGTAAACCCATTTTTTATTACATTATTTCTAGTTTTTAATACCATTTTTCTCGAAATAATTGTTATACAACCCTATGCTATACTTATATCGTTGAAATCAGAAAATAATATTCTATTTAAAGGGCTAAAAAAATATATAGGATGCCATTTAAAAAAATATAATTTTGTTCTACCGTTTGAGAACCACTGGTTAAATATTCGGTTTGTTACTTTTGCTACATTATCCCCTTAATCTTGATCATTTTTGGTACAAAACATTTTTCTCTAAAGTTGTTAGTTCGCCCAAAAAAGCGCTGGTTGTTTTAAAGGAACACCCTGTATTATTAAATATTTAAATATTTCTATTTTCTTCACAACAATAACAATATCAACCCCTTTTTGTTTACCCTCCTATTTTGCATTTGTATATGTCTAATACTCTAATTTTTATATATTTTTCTGTATAGATAGTGAACCTGTGAACTGAAAGGACCCCAAAATATTAAATATTGTAAAATTGTAATAAAATGTTAATGTATATATATTAAATATATTTGTAATTATATATTGCTAATAAACTTTAAAATTGATTTTAAAATGACTTATTTACTTTCAAATCTTTATTTTTAATTTTTAAAATTCACCCCTCAAACACACGTAAGTATTTCTAGAGTCGTGAAAGAAATACGTATATAGTTTTTAAAACAACCGACATGAGGCAGCACCTGTCGGAAAACTGCGCCAAAAATATATGCAACCAGACATAACACTGTTTATTTTATTCGACTTCATTAATTTATCAAAATGATGGCCACCATTTTTTATTCAGTGAATCGTGCAGGTGCTACCTTTTTAAACTCAATAAATCGTGCATAGATTCTACTTAGGTCGTATACCTATTGGGAATTTAAACTCAGTAAATCATGCATAGATGCTACCTTTTTAAACTCAATAAATCGTGCATAGATGCTACTTAGGGCGTACACCTTCGGGAATTTAAAACCAGTAAATCGTGCATAAATGCTTCTTTTTAAATTCTGCGAATACCTATTGAGAATTTAAACTCAGTAAATCGTGCATAGATGCTACCTTTTGAAACTCAATAAATCGTGCATAGATGCTACTTAGGGCGTATACCTATTGGGAATTTAAAACCAATAAATCGTGCATGGATGCTTCCTTATTCTGCGAATCGTGCATAAATGCCACTTAGTGCGTATACCTATTGGGAATTTAAACGCAGTAAATCGTGCATGGATGCTTCCTTTTAAACACAGTGAATCGTCATAGATACAACCTTTTTAAAAGCCCAAATGTACATACTATACGGGTAGGCTTTAGATAAAAGGCATGTTCTTAAAGGGTGCCCATTACTTTTTTGTTTTTACTTACATTGTAACCTTTATCGACATGTGCTGCCCCCTTGTGGCCGTTTTAAAAACTACATACGTGCAGGGACTTAAAAAATCTCTTTTTTAATATAAAAATATTTTCATTAGTTTATTATTTTTATATTTGGTTATACGAGTATGATATGATTTTCAATAAAGTAAATGTTTATGTTTCAATATTTCTTTATTTTCCTAGTAAATACATGTTTGTAATGATATATTAATGTAAAACACATACAAATTGTATGAAGTTTATTTTTAAACATACTCGTATCATACGATGTACACATGTAAAAGGACATACAGGGTGTTTCTCGGATACGGGACACCCCGATTATTTTCTTTATTGTTGGAAATAGAAGAAAATCATTCAAATAAAAGTTGTTTTATATGAAAAGAGAAATTCATTTATTGAAGAAATTAATTTTTTTAACTAGTGGTTCTCAAACTATAACATAAAGTTATATTTTTTTTAAATGGGATGGTATATATTTTTTAGGTACAATCGATAGAGTATTTTTTTCTTTACATTACAAAAATATTGAGAAAAATGTATTGAAATTTTTTAAAAAATCTCAATATTATAATGATACATATTTTTTAGGCTCATTCGATAGTGTATTTTTTTCTGATGTGATTATTTTATATCCTTACGTAACAAAAATATTGAGAAAAATGTAATTGAAATTTAAATAAATTTCACTTAAAGTTTTTGTTTTTCTTACATAGCCCACTGAAAAATGACTATAAAAAATAAATATATTTAAATTTAATTCTATTCTATCCCGGTATTTAAAATTTAATCTTCATTTTATTATAGCTCCGGTGGCTCAATGGTTAGAGCAACGCCTCATGTCTTGAGTGCCCTCGGGGCTCTGGGTTCGAATCCCACTAAGGCATGGATGCGTGTGAATGTGAACCCACTCTGTAATTGGGATTTAATCCTGTTGAGGAGTTTAAAAAAAATGAAGTTACTTGGATTAGATTAGACTATATTTTAAGAAATAAACTGTCAAAATTAGAGTAAAATTCGCTAATCCAAAAATAAGGATTAACAATCTTTTTTGTGACTCGGGCTGTAAATGGCGGGAGGTATTGTGTTGGCCACACCAAATTTTTTCTTTTTATAACGTTACTATTATTAATTTGAAATTATTAGTTCTTTGACAAGTGACATTTATCTGTCAGTTACATACATTTGAATAACTGTGCAACCAAAGAGTTTTGTTTATTTAAAGCGTAGGCTCCGGGATTTAAATTATAGATAATTTTATAAATTTATCCATAAAATATATAGAAAAAGTATTAATGCAAATCTGTAGAAAATTTAATAATCTTTAATTTTTATAATATCATTAAATTCGAAAAAATACCATTTAAAGGTATTTTTCGAAGAAAAACTATTTTGAGCTTCTAGTAAAGTACCATTTCCGGTTATCCGATTTACACCAAAATCTAATGGAAAAAGTTCGAAATACAAGGTTTCAAAATTTTCTGAATGATAGTATTTGAGTTAGTGTTAGAGTGAAGGATCCACACATACATCATCGTGAAAATGTTAAAATTGGATTCTAGGGACCTTAAAACGTAGTCATTTACCAAAATCTCGATATGCGATTTTTAGCACGATCCCATATCTCCCTTACCAAGGCTAGCGGGAGGTAAAAAACGTTAGACTGCGTTACCATTAATTTATTTCAAAATATTAGATATCTCAACAAACTCTTTATTGAATGATTGAATGGGATAGGTAAAGAACCAGTACTAATTGTATATATTTTATTTCGGCCAACGAAAATGTTTTTTTGTGCAACCGGACGCGAAATAAGCATTTCGCAGCCGTAATACAAGCCGCGAAATAGAATTTCGCGATTGTTGTTTTGGTAGCGGCCGCGAAATTAGGTAAACAATCACTTTGACACTTGAGAATTGTATGGTTTCGTTTATCAAATGTCAATTCCATAGCCTCCTTGAAAGCTAACTTTCTATTTACAATGAAACTGTTTAAAATTAATAAAATTTGTATGTACATATTTTTTACGGTTGCACAAAAAATATTGTGTACACCTTGTCCGCGAAATCCTTTAGCGCCCTCGAGAATGTCTTGCCTCGGCCACAAGCGGCCTCGGCGACAATTTTTCTCTCGGTACGCTAAAGAGTGATTTCGCGGCCTTGATATACAAATAACTATTGTATATCAAGGCCGCGAAATCACTCTTTAGCGTACCGAGAGAAAAATTGTCGCCGAGGCCGCTTGCGGCCAAGGCAAGACAATCTCGAGGGCGCTAAAGGATTTCGCGGACAAGGTGTACACAATATTTTTTGTGCAACCGTAAAAAATATGTAATTACAAATTTTATTAATTTTAAACAGTTTCATTGTAAATAGAAAGTTAGCTTTCAAGGTGGCTATGGAATTAACATTTGATAAACAAAACCATGCAATTCTCAAGTGTCAAAGTGATTGTTTTCCTAATTTCGCGGCCGTTACCATGACAACGACCGCGAAATTTTCATTTCGCGGCCGTTACCATAACAACGGTCGCGAAACCCAATTTCGCGGCCTGTATTGCGGCTGCGAAATGCTTATTTCGCGTCCGGTTGCACAAAAATAACTATTTTATAACAATGATAAATTAAAAATTTGTACAATTTTGTACTTCTACATTAATAAATATATAATTATATATACATAAATAAATATAGGGCTTCAGCAGACACATGACTCGAGCAATCTTGAAATGCTTGGAATCAGCTGATTTGTGTACGCGTATCATTTTTACAAGAACAATATAAACTTTGACAAGACCAATGTTTTCACTTATTTTGATTTTGAACTGCTAAAAATTAATATTTTTAATTTCATGTGTTTTACTACCTGAAAATTGTAAAATAATAACAATTTAGCAGTTCGAAATCAAAATAAGTCAAAGCATTGAACTTGTCAAAGGGATATTGTTCGTCTCAAAGTGACATACGCACAAAAATCAGCTGATTCCAAGCACTTCACGACTGCTCGAGATACGTGTCTGCTGAAGCCCTATACTTATTTATGTATATGTAATTATATATTTATGTAGAAGTACGAAATTATACACGCTACACGGCGCAATATACGCTTCTTCCACGGCTCTTGCAAGTACATATTGCACTTCGAAACCAAGACTGCTATTACGTCACAAACCAGAAATTAACATATATCCAGTGGCGAAGGGGGGGGGGGGCAGGGTGTTCACGTGCCCACCCTAAAAAGACGTGCCCACCTATTACCAACATACAAATAATAATTTTTGTATATAAAATATTTGTGAATAAAATTTTATTTTTAATTCTGAACATTATTTGTATTTATACTTTTGTTCTAAAATTAATAGAAATTATAGCACTATGAAAATTTTCTCCACAGTCCTGTAATTCATAAAAAAGTAAACACTCGGTATACGTAATTATTTGAATATGGATACCTGTGTCTTTGTTTTGTTTCATATATGTATATGAAAAAATACTATATAGGTATCTTTATTATTAAAATAAATGGCTGCACACCAGCCGCGAATACAAGGGCCGCGGGGTAATGGGGGTAACTACCCCCCTCCCCCATATTATTTAAGATAAAGAATAAAATTAAATACTTATTTTATTTTACTCAGTTAATATTTATGGCTTGCTTCTGAAATAATGTTGATTACAAAATATAGATGTCAGTTAAAATATAATTATTATAATAGTAGAAGTAAAGGTGATATTCAGTTTTCACAGTTTATCAGCTTCATATCCCTTGATAAAATGTAACTTTCAATTATAAGGCAATTTGACCTTGAATGAAAAAAAATTTGCCTGCGGCGCATTTTTTTTCCGATTACATCTGCATGACCTATTACACCCCCCCCCCCCTGTGCCTTGTGCCCACCCTACATTTACATCCTAGCGCCGCCACTGCATATATCTGGTATGGTATGACTAGCGAATGAAAGTTATCGTTAAAATTATTTTATAGATGTGGTTTATTTTGAAACCCTAGAGAAGAATGGAATTGTACGAAATATTCAGGTATGAAATTATTGCACGAAACCATTTAAACACTGGATTAGGAAAGCACAGAAATACATTACTATGTCTGGCTGAAAATAAATGGCCGATTAGGGTAAATGTATATCAAAACAGGGGTGCGTTTAAAATATTTTAAACATTTTTCGTTCATGTAGATTATAATAAAATACTTTGATCTTTAAACTATTTAGTTTGACAATTCTATGAAATAGGATTATTTTTAATATCCTCAACAGTAATTCCGACTCGAGGGTTGCTTACACCTGAGACCAACAAATTGGAATTTGCGGTATTAAATATTTTAAATACATCCCTGAATCCTGTTACTGTTTTAAATGCATCCGCTAGTCATACTATATGTAGATTGCATTATTGCGTACGAATACGAGCTCTAGCCATCTAGTGTCGAACGCACCAAGTAATCAAATAAAAACACAAATTAGTTGTAGACGTGTTCGACAGTACTGCTGGTAAAGTTGCCTATGTAATAAAATTTTAAAAAAATATTTAAGTCACCAAATTTTTTGAATTTGAATAAGTTTCTCACCAAATCACCGAATACCTTTAAGCCCTAATTCACAATGGACATAAGCATAAGAATTACGTAAGCATAAAGTTGAAGTATAGATTTTCAATGAGCGTGTTCACAATGCTGTTACGTATTTTTTATGCTTACGTAGCTACGTAACAGTTCCGTGAGAAATACATAAAATTGAAATCACTCCAATTTTGTTTTTCTTATGTAAAATGTGAAACTGCGCATGTCTGCATTGTATGTCAACTATGGTCAACTAGTTGTTTTTGTTTGTGAAATGAAATAACAGCCGAAGTTGTAGGTTATATTTCTATTTCTTTTCATTATAAATTACAAGTTAATTTAATGAGATCGTATGAATGTTTATATGTTAAAAAAAAGTAGATATTACAAAGATGTGTTAAAAAAAGAAAATATGGCAATCTCGGCCTTTACACGAAAATATTAATAAAATAATTAATTCAACCTATTTCACTTGCTAATTAATAAAATAATGACACCTTATTATCAATTTACTCTGAAAATCATAATTTTTATGTTATGCTCATTGTGAACACACGTACGCAGAACGTAATTTTTATGTTATGTAGCCCTATGCTTATGACCATTGTGAATTATACCTTGTTCCATTTAAGCCATTCAGTATTGCAGAGCATAGGGAACAGTTTTGACCTCTCTGATTGGCTGAAATTGGAGACAAGAGACAAGTTTACCCAATGTAATTTCGGCTACTTCAAGTTTGCGCTGTTGCCAGCTTTATCTACTGAATGGCTTAAATGGAATAGTGTATAGGGCTAAAATTCATCAAATCTGGTGAAAAATCACCAAACTGGCAACCCTGTACGAGTTATGGTCTCCTGGACACCATCTAGACATGATAGTGCTGTCATCTAATGTAGGCTGCAAAACTTTCAAACTCTGTTTAAACCCCTACTGAATGGATACATTGTTTCCAGTAGTACATAGGTGTCACTAGTTGAACCTGTTTCTCTGGCACTGAAATAAGTTTTCTTTATTTCTTAATAAAACGATGCCATGTATTAAAAATTATATTTACAATTATTATATATTTATATAAATTTTAAGTTTCAAATTACACAATTACATATAAATATACAGGTGTCCCGCGACTTGGCCGTAGGAAGCAGAAAATTACGAAAATATGATTTTACATGTTTAACTTCCGGTGTCGCGGTCAATAGTGAGCACACTGTAGATGTAATTTTGATTTTTATAAATAAATTATAATTTTTAGAATAAAAGCGCTTATATGGAACACATTTCTCATGAGAATATAATGTAAAATTGCATTCCATAAAAGTGCTTTTATTATAAACGTGCGCTCGTAATACGGGCCAAATTTCGGGTAATATTTATTGTTTCACATTATTTCAAAATTCTCACTCCTCTATGTTTAAGAAAAATTTAATCTAAAATAAAAATAAATAATAATTTAATTTCAATTACAAAGAAATTTAATCAAACAATCAAAATAAACAGTTTTAAGAATTGTTTTTCTGCAAATTGATTACATTTACAGGTTACTTATTCAAAATTATATTTAGAATTTGTATACAAAAGTATTCACTCTGTGTCAATACTTTAATTTAATATATAATTTTCTTAGAAAAGAATTTTGTTCACACTAAAAATATACTCCAATTACATTTATGTATAATTTCCTTATTAGTTGTTACCACCATACCAATATAAAAAAGAAATATTCCCAATAAAATAAATAAGGCGTACCGAAAAAAAGTAAATAAGAACATTGTGCAAGACTTTTTATGATAACTACATTACTTTTAAAGATAATTATAATCTAATGGGATATACACTGAATTATATCATCGAAAATATTGTGACATAAATAGTTATTTACAGTTTTGACGCCAAAGTCATTATGACATAATTGTATATCATTTTTATATGTAGGCTCCGAAAGAAAAATATTCAATATTTTATAATTTATATATTCTTTTAACTATTAATAAATAATAAAATCATTTTTATGATAGTTTATTTTCGGCTTTTCGCTACGTTTCTCGAACAACCTTGAAGTTGGCTCCCAACTGATGACGTAAACAACTGAGAACAACTTCACAATTCAGTACGTGGAAAAATTTTGACGAAGTAGGTGAATCATAAGTTTCTCTCAATTTACGTGTTTATATCTCATTTAAATAACAACAAAGTAAGTACGTCACTAATGTTACTCATCATTAAGAAAAGTTACTTATATTAGTCAAGCTGTCAGATGATTTAAAGTCAGTTTTATTAAGAGGTTATCAGAAGAAAGGTGTGCCCGTGTGTCTGATATTCTACTGTTGTTTTAGAAAGAAAAAATGAGCTACGGATATCCTTATCAACAGGTATGTTATCTTTAAATTTTTTAGAGCTTTGCATGGCTTGATTTTATTTTAAAATTTGGGAATACATTTGTAGCTTAGACACCTGTTAGCTTGAAACCGGTATTTTTGAATTATGTGCATGAAATCTAGAATCCTATTTTGTATTACTGTAAAGTTTCAAGGACACATCAGACGTACTGTGTACATACATATTAAAAAGGAAATACTGTGGTATTCGTATAGGAAAAACCAAGTTGAAATTTTAAATTATTCATTTTAATTTCTGTAACAAAAAACTGGTTTTAATTAAATTTTTGTTAATATTTATTAATTAATTCTAAAAACTTTTATTATTATAATAAAACAAGCGCCTAAAAACTTTGAACCAAAAAAAAATTATACTATGTGCTACAATTTCGAAATCAACTAGTAAAATTATCCGAAATTTGGTGATTTTCACTTCTGTTATTAGAAATGAAATTAAGAACTTTCGTAGCAAATATTATGCAATACTACCATTAAAAATAACTTATTGTTATTTGATGACATTTTAAAATTGTTTTAATTACTTTTTGGAAACATTGTCATATCGTTCATTATTTCATTACATTACATTCTACTTTCTCTAATTATTACTAGGAATGTTGTTTTGTTTTTTTATTTTTTGAGGATGGCAAAGATTTTTATGCTACACAAAGTTTTTAAATTTTTTTTGCACGTTATACAACGATGAACTTTTTCTGGTATTCTTTTATTTAAGACCTTAATCAATTTTCATTTATGAAAATGTATATACATACATACCGGGTGTCTACTTTTTTGTAGACCATAGAAAATACAATGGTAAAATTTTCATATTGCTGTAAATTCTGCCCTATTAATGTTAAACAAAAGTGTAAATACAAAAAATGTTTAGAATAAAAATTATCTAAACAGTGCAAAATTATTATTTGCATGCGTTTCGTTTGAGAAAGAGAGGCAAAATAAAAATAAATTTTAGCTGTTTACAGAGTACTATGAGTATTATCTTGAATAATAACTGGGATTTCAAATTTTGTCCACATATGTTATGGTCATTCTAGTATATATTTCAACATTGAGAGGATTTTTGAAATCTCCTATTGGCTAGGATAAAATTAAGTTTCAAAATGTGTCAAAACTCAATGTTATTTAAATACAGTAGGCATTTACGAAAATTTTACCGTTAGATACCGCATCTACCGACTGCGTTCGAAAACACATGTGGTTAATAGTTATCGTGTTCGAAAATTGTACCATATCTACCAGATCCATCTACCGGATCCATGATTTGTGGATCGAGTAATTCAGCCGGTAAATGAAAAATCTAACCTCAAAAAGGGTAGAGAAGTCAAGCGAAGCGCGCGCGTTAAAAGTGAAAATGTGTTCAATGTTGGAATCGGAAGTAGGACTGTGTTTATACTATTATTCACGAAAGGTGACTATTCAAGGTCATTTGTTCGAAGGAAAAATACACATCACTTTACAGCAGTATCTTGGCAACATTTTGTATTAGAAAGAGAAAGATTATTTGACCTATGTCTATTTAATTTATGTGGTGGGACAGATATACATAAATAGTGGCATTACTTTTTAACACATTATAAATAATAAGGACGTATGTCGTGGAATTACAGATATCTAATTATCTACTACACTGCCCTTTGTGCTAATATTTACCCAGTGGCGTTTAAATCTAATTATTATTACTTGGTTTATAGTTAAGAGTATGTTTTTGTATTTTGCAAAAACATAAATGAAGAACATAAATCTTTCAGAAAGGCATTATTTAGAACGAAACATAATTTTTAAATAAATTACTCTTATTTTTTCAGTTACAATGTGTCCATAAATATTTCATGTTGCACGCCTATGCTTACTAAATGCAATGAAGTTATCTGCAAGTAATATATCAGACGGCTCACAAATGACCTTGAATAGTCATCTTTCGTGAATAATAGTTTAGTTTGTTAATTACGTCAAATTTCAAATCATTTTCAAATGTTTTTCTTAAGTTATAAATCTACTCTGCTTTACCACTTACGTTCTTAAAATATCCAGTTCGGTAGTTGTAACCTGGTAAACAGTTGTTTATTGACATATATCGGTAACAGTTCACCGGTAGAATTTTCGTAAATGCCTAGTGTGTTCAAAAAAATTCCTAACTCGGAGTAGGCTATGAACAAAGAAACGTATGTCAATTTAAAAATATTTAATTAAATGTCAATTTGACATGTGATATTGTCAAAAATGTTATCTAAAGAAATCAAAGTTTTTCTTCTTGAATCTTATTTTAGAAAAGGAAACAAATTAGAAAACGATGAATATTAATATACTGTATCCTTCTTTATTGTTTTTTCTCCTTAAAATTACATTTCAAGATCAATTTTGACTTATGTTTCTCTGTTCATAGCCTACTCCGAGTTAGAAATTTTATTGAACACACTGTATTAATATTAAGCAGAATCATTGCCAGTACAATTTTTATTTATTTATTTATTTGGAACCGCTTTAGGGGCGGTTAAAATTCGAATTGACCTCTTTTAAGGTCCATCCTAGTATACAAAGTCATCGCAATAACCAATATGTGCTTTGATAAAATATTTTATCTTGTAAATTTGATTTTTAAATTCGTCCTTATTATTTGAAAGACTATAGTTAATATTGTATATACGTATTAAATGTGTTTTTTTTTTTATTAAATTATACAAGTTTTCTTTTATTTATTTTAGTGTGGGGAAAACAGAATTGTGATAATAGGTACTAGGTTATTTATAGTTCTGATATTCTTAGTATTCTTACATTGAAACATTGGCATGTTTATATGCTACGTGTCATAATAGGAATATTATATTCCTCAATATTAAGTACTCTAATGATATTCACTAAAGTACTGTTGTGATTGTGATACTGCTTAGTTCTCAGTACCTATGAATGAGCTAACGAGGTATGGTATGACTAGCGAATGAAAGTTGACGTTTAAATTATTTTATAGATGTGATTTCTTTTGAAACCCTATCGAGAAGAATAGAATTGTACGAAATATTCAAGTATGAAATTTTTGCATGAACCCATTTAAATACTGGACTAGGAAAACACAGAAATACATTACTATATCTGGCTGAAAATAGATGGCGGACTAGAGTAACTGAATATCAAAAATCTGATGTGGCTAACACATAACCTCTCGCCAGATATTTTACCTGGTTGTTCGCATAAAACGAAAAATATTTTTAATTACAAACACATATATTCATGTCTCACTACAAAATAATTCTCACATATATTTGCAAAATCTATGGGATATTTTAATATAAATTATGTACAATACATACATTTTCTTTATAAGTATTCAATATCCTGAAATTTTCTTTTTCTACTTTCCTTTTATTTTTCTTTATATTCGTCATTTTTCAAAAATATTTGTATGCCGCTGTCAAAAATATTTGTACATTATTATGAAGATTATGAAAATAAAAAGAAGTCAACAACGTAAACGAATATACTCGCGAATATACGTAAAAAAGAATATAAGAGGAATTTGCGAAAAAATTACGAATATAAAGAAAAAGAAATGGAAAGTAGAAAAAGAAAATTTCAGGATATTGAATACTTATAAAGAAAATGTATGTATTGTACATAATTTATATTAAAATATCCCATAGATTTTGCAAATATATGTGAGAATTATTTTGTAGTGAGACATGAACATATGTATTTGTATTTAAAAATATTTTTCGTTTTATGCGTACAACCAGGTAAAATATCTGGCGAGAGGTTATGTGCTGGTCACATCAGATTTTTTTATTATCATAATCTTCATAATGATGTACAAATATTTTTGACAGTGACATTTATGTGTCAATTACAAACATTTGAATTTCTTGCCTTGAAGTGGTTTGATCTGAGAATTTTTACATCAAATTATTTTATATGCATTTCTTTATCTCTAAATCTATAGAAGATATAATAATGAATTTATATTTATCGAATAAAAAATTTAACGTTCTTTATTATAAATATTTACATAAACTTTCGATAAATAATATTTAGATGATATTTTTCTTGTAACTATTACTTCCGGTTATCCAATTGTTACCAAAACTTAATCAACTCTTCCCATTATTATTAGATTGAGGGGTCCGTAGTTAAAAATGTCTTAAGTCTTATAGTATTTGAGAAATCGTGGATCCAACATCCACACACACATACGGACATCATCGTAAAAATGTCATAATCGGAATCTAGGGACCTTAAAACGTGCTTATTCACTAAAATCTTGATATGCGATTTGTAGCATGAATTCAATACCTCTCTTAGCGAGAGGTAAAAATGGGGTGCGTTTAAAATATTTTAAACATTTTTCGTTTTTGTTGATTATAACAAAATATTTTGATCTTTAAACTATTTAGTTTGGCAATTCTGTGAAATAAGATTATTTTTAATTTCCTCTAACAGTAATTCCGGCTCAAGGGTTGCTTACACCTTAGTCGAACGAACATCTCTGAATCCTGTGGCTAAAGTCATTTTAAATGCCTCCTGGTATTGAGTACTATTCTAATCTTCTGTAACGGAATACATACCTAAGGGTCAGTTTCCTTTTAAATCAAATATAGGGAAATGTTTTCAAAAGAAACCATATCTATTAAATAATCTAAACGTCAACTTTCATTCGTTAGTCATATTATACTTTTTTGATAATTTTTTTTTTAGACTATTAGTACCATAATGACATTTCAACCCTTGCAATATAATAGTACATTAAAATACAAGGTTCATAAGACATAATTTTAACACACGCGTCATTCTTAGAAACGAGCGACTTGAAACGTGTATTTTATACTATTTTATCTTTTTCAAAAATGTACGTTAGTTCATGTCCAGGAATTTCAATTTCGGTTGTTTAATATGTACTTTATGAAACTCATTTGGATGTCATAAAGAAGTACTTTATGACATCCAAATGGGTTTCATAAAGTACATATTATAGAACCAAAATAGAAAAATATCTTTTAGAATATGACTTCATGAATGGTTTCGTGACTGTACCTGAGTGTCTGTTTGCGAATCTGGGGATCCGAGTTCGACCCCGACCGATGCCAAAATTATTTCGTATTTTAAATGACACGAAAGAGACCCCGGTGGTGCATTCTCCACGCAATCAATGAGGTGACGCCTGGTAAACACTCGCATAACACAAATATGTCATTATTGTACCCATATCTGAGTACAAAGCAGATTGGCACACCCAACAATGGGTAATATTCCGCGATAATATATTTATTTACTTTCTGAATTATTATGGACAGTACGATGTACTTAAGAAATTCTAAACAAAAGTTCTTGAATGCGTGAGAAATAAAAATTCAAGGTGCAATATAAAAATATTTAGAAAAGATAGCACTTCTTATCTAATTTCAAGAAATATAATACCAATAAACATATTTTTATTCCATGTATTTATATTTCTTAATAAAACAACTGGTAAAACCGTGATAAAAGTCAATGTTTACCTAATGTCTACATCAGTAATGAATATTTGTCTCTCTAAGCACGACTAGCATTGGATAAATAATTGAAAATAATACCAAACGACTGTTTTATTTATTTTATTTTGTTCACTTCGTATTAAAATACAAAAGTGTGTATTTGCGTATCATATAAATAAGTTCCTAATGAAACAAATTGTGCGCAAGTAGAGCAATGAAATCATCTTACATACAAATAAAGTAATTGAATGTGATTATTAAAGTGTTCATAATGTATCCTGACCACATGACCTCTATGTACGAAAATATCACATGTATTCTTGACCTTGTTAGAGAAGGATTGTTTATAAATACGATTAATCAAGGCGTGGAAATAAGGTCATTGTCTTATACGAGGACTAGTCCAAATTTATATAACTAAAACTACAGATTAGAAAATAAAATAAATAAATCAAGCAAACCCTTTATACTTTATGCCCTCGTTTATGCCTACACTATACCTATAATATTTGTATCAATAAAATAAATAATATTTATAATATATATCAGGATGTTCATTTTAAATGGGCCACCGTTGCTATCTCGAGAACTATAAGAACTACAAAGACGGTTAAATGGGTAAACAATTTCTATTTCACAAGACAAATTTATATAAAACAAAACTTATTTTTTGGACTAGTGGTTCTCAAATTACGGGACCTAACTTTTTAATTTTAAATGAGAACATATATACTTTATTTGCTCATTCGTTAGAGAATTTAATTCCGAATTCAGTGATATAATATTTTTATTCCTTTACATAACGATTTTTTTGAGAAAAAGGCATATAAAATTTTATATTAATTTGATTAAAATATGGCTATAATAAGAGTGTCATGAATGGAAAGAACGAATACGTGTTAATTTTTTACATAGAATTAGAATGCCATGAAAGAAATATATTTTGTTTGCGTTGACATTTATGATCAATTACAAGAACAAAACATTCACTTCTTTCTGTCAGGACACTCTAATTCTATGTAATAAACATAACATGTAGTCATTTTTTCCATTTATGGCAATCTTATTATAGCCAAACTTTAATCAAATTAGTATTAAACTTTACATGCATTTTTCTCAAAAAAAATCGTTATGCAAGGGTATAAAAATATTATATCACTGAATTCAAAATTATACTCTGTTCCATTTAAGTCATTCAGTAGATGGAGCTGGCAACAGCGCAAACTTGAAGTAGCCGAAATTACATTGGGTAAACTTGTCTCTTGTCTCCAACTTCAGCCAATCAGAGAGGTCAAAACTATTCCCTATGCTCTGCAGTACTGAATGGCTTAAATGGAACAGGGTATAAATTCTCTAACGAATGAGCAAATAAAAAATATATGTTCTCATTTAAAATATAAAAATTAGGTCCTGTATTGTGAGAACAACTGACCGAAAAAAATATTTTTCTTTTCTTTAAATTTGTCTTGTGAAATAAAAATTGTTTGCCCATTTAACCGTCTTTGTAGCTCTTATAGTTCTCGAGATAGCATTGGTGGCCCATTTAAAATAAACAACCTGTATGTATATATATATATATATATATATATATATATATATATATATATATATATATATATATATATATATATATATATATATATTTCTTCTCTAATGTGTTTGGTGTAATTATAAAAGCATTTCAAAGTGGACCAATAAGAATAATTTATTTGAATAAAGAATAAATTAAAAATCACAGTAGTTTGAGTGAAAACAACAACTCTTGTCATTTTTGAAGGTTTGGAGTCAGAGGCGGAATATGGATAAAATATTTTTTATTAATGACAGTTATAACAAATGTTCAAAGTTTTCACCATTTTGTCTGGGTAAAACTCCCTGTAGCGTCTAACAGCAGCAGCACTGTTTTGGCACACTTCTCCGTACACTCAATGCATGTCGGTGTATTCTTTGTTAGTGAATGTGACAGGCATTTCTAAACATCAAATTACTACTCCACCAAGGAGGATAGAAATGGAGTAAGCATTCAATGCTAGGATACGACGACCGTTCTAGCAGCCATGGTAACGGAGTTTCGTTTCGACCGATTCCGCAGTACCCTTTCAGAGCGCTGTTGTTCATATTTTATACTTATAAAATATAAAATTAAATTTTTAAAATGAATACAAAATATGTAAGAATTGACAGTATATTTATATAAACTATAATACAGTACATACAGAAATATTCTAATATTTGTAAATACAAATAATGCGATTATATTCAATTCGTAGTGTCTTATAGGTAAATTAAGATGAACACATGGCCGCTCCGTGTGGGTGGGCAGGTTGTGCCCTGCACAAAGGCGCCTGACTTTGAGGGGCCCCGTTTCAAGACAGTAAAGTAAATAATAGTAAATTTTTATAAAATACTCTTATTCGCAAAGACAAAATTACTATAAAACTTACAAATTAACGTGATAGAAGTGAACAATATATTTTTTAATTTGTTTGCATTAGAGCTCCTGTTATAGGTAAAATAATTATCGTATCAATAGGTTTGTTATTATTCTAACATTGTTATATTGAAATAATAACTGTGGGAATGTTGATTACAACAAAGAATATAATGATTATAACTCAAAAATATTGATTACAAGAATGAATCGCACAATGAATCCAATATTAAATACCTACTAGCATTTTGCGAAGAATCAAATGCTTTATGATTTACATACAATTCTGAAATCTGTTGTAAAATTGTTGATTACAAAAAACAATTTTGATTATAATCTATTGATTACAAGAATGAATCTAAGAAAATTTCATCAATATATTAAATCTAACATTTTTGAAGAGCAAATGTATATTTTAAACTTTAATTTGTAAATTTTACGAGGGGAATGGGCACTAAAATGTAGCATAGCACAAAGACGCCTTAT
Organism: Harpalus rubripes; assembly: GCA_963082715.1. Classification (NCBI taxonomy): domain Eukaryota; kingdom Metazoa; phylum Arthropoda; class Insecta; order Coleoptera; family Carabidae; genus Harpalus; species Harpalus rubripes. Next base: position 30,347,120 of record OY720465.1, read on the forward strand.
CTTATACCCACGGAGCGGCCCTGGATGAACCTGTTCATCAATTCTTCTCAATTCTCTTTTCAAGGAGTTAATTAGAATTATCATAGAAAAATACAACAATACATGTCTGCAGTTGATTTTCACACTATCTTGGGTTCGAAAGGCAAAAAGGCATGATTTCAAACAGCATTTGTATGACATCTACAAACGAATAAATAAATGTTAGATACATGTTAGTAATTAATAAGTAAATTAGACTTCAGAGAATTTTAAATTAATAACTTACCTCCGGGAGTTACAAAAATCGAAAGAAATTAGAAAAGATTTTTTTCAAAATGATTCTTCACTGACAATTGACAAGTTATGATCCGAACATATCACCCTTGTAGGTGACTGTGATCAAAACGCGCGCATAAATTGAATAAAGGGTTATTTCGAATTCTACCTAACCGATAGTGCCACAAATTAATATCGACCGATTCCGTTTTTTTGGCGCTGCACGGTATCATGGCTGGGTATATAAGTGATTTCTCCTGGTGCTCCTTGTACTCCACTGATTACAAATTCAACGTCATTTATGACAACTGACAAATATTGTTTTTTGAAAAACTTGATTTTTAGATTTTAACTTAATAAGAAGCTGGTTTGTAATTGGTTGACTTTACAATCCCATAACTTTTACAACTCGATAGATAGAGCAACATAAATTTCAGATTATAATTTTGTTGATGAAATACTCCATGTTATTCTGCATATTATACGCCAACCTAGTATCAGCCTGTGCGTTGCGAGCGCCGCTCTAGCGGCCACGGGCGACAACAAAGCGCTGATAGGTTTAAACAGAACGGATTGAACGCGTTTTATTATGAATGCAAAATAGTGTCTTTTGAGATAAAAGCTAATATAATCCCGTTGTTCAATGTCGGTTATTATAATCAAATGTGGTTTAGACCGGTATACATTAGTATTTTTCGAAAGAAAAGTTTAAATGAAGGTAAAAAAACTGCTTCTTTTTTTGCTGTAAAATGAAATGTGGTCAAGTAATTTTTATTACTTAAATCATTTAATAAGTAAATACACATTTATATTATTTATATACGTAGCGTCATGGATCTCTTCAATTGCAATATCATCAGTTTGAACAGATATTTCACAGGTCACATTTCTTATGGATGATGTCGACGGTAATTCACCCTCTTCAAAATCTAAAACTATTTATGAATTATTAATTAACGGTATATGATTGTATCCACAAAAATACATGTTTGTAAAATATTTAAAAGAACAGAAAAATAAATAAACGTTATACCATTATTAACATTATTTGTTTCCATCAGTGGTAGGTACTCTCCCTCTTTCATGCTGTTCCATGAATCTTTTTCTTCGATCTGCAGATGTCGACGTTTCTGGTCTTCATGAAAAAATTGTTGGATTGTAGTTTTCATTACGAGAGTCATTGGATTTTTCTTCTCCAACAAAATGTGCAATAAAATACAGATTGTAGTATGTTTTGCTGGAATCATTTCTAAAAAAAAAAATATGATTATTTGATTTCGAGATTGTTATATAATTTTTTTAGTTAACCCCTGGTAGGCATACTAGTGCAAATTTAATAATAAAACTTACGATTCTCTCTAAACACGTGCAATCCAAAGTTGTTTTCGCTCAGTTTTCCGAATCACGATTCGAAAAACCGTAAAATTTCAGTTCTTGGTTGCGATATTACGTGCTAGGGCAGCCGGGAACACAGCAGACTCGTCCTTCACTTTGTCTTTTCGCGGTAACACTAATTTTAACGCAGTTGTACTTTTAATTTAACGCGTTTTCACACAATTCAGCATGCATCGGTTGTCAATCTGTCAGCGGTTTCTTTACGAAAATGACCGCCAGATGCCGGGCGAGTAGTTGATGGGTTGGCGTATAGGGTTAGGTATTGAAAAAAGCGGGAATAGATTTTTTAAAATTTATTCGATTAGCGATCGATTTCGGCTAGTTGCCATCATCAGGCTAAGAGTCGGTGTTATTTAAAAAAGCAGCATTTTTTATATATAAAATTGTTAAATGTTGTTTGAATATATGAAAAAATTGAAGTTGTATAATAAAATTGTAGAAAAATATTTAAGTAACTCCGTTATCTTCCTGATGGCGTCGGAGTTACTTAAACATTTTTCTACAATTTTATTATACAACTTCAATTTTTTCATATATTCAAACAACATTTAACAATTTTATATATAAAAAATGCTGCTTTTTAAATAACACCGACTCTTAGCCTGATGATGGCAACTAGCCGAAATCGATCGCTAATCGAATAAATTTTAAAAAATCTATTCTGCTTTTTTCAATACCTAACCCTTCAGATTATAACTTCTTTCAGTTATCTTTATCATACCATGAAGTATGGTACATTACTTAGATAACACCCTGTATCTATATTATTTAGTCTGTCTACAATACAGACATATATTTCATGTCATACAAGTATAAAGTACCTTTTATAGTTGCTTTGTACTTGTTGCTGTATTATTACATTGTCTGACAAATTACTTTTGCCCTTGGTAAAATAGCCTCAACTCTAGGACAAAACAGTTTGTTTAAAAAATTTATTTTGAAGGCCTTGTATTTTTTCAAAACAATTTGTAATATCTAAGTTCTTTTTAAAATTATTATTATACGTGTCAGAAATTTTGATATTCCTACATACTTTTGCAAAATATTTTTTACCGTTTCATTGATTTTATGAAGGCGACACTTTGACGCCAAAAAATTCTGTTAAATTCGACTTCTTCGAACGTGTTTTGCATATTTGATTTGGGAAAATATCCATACTAACTTAAGCTTATGTTTAATTTAAAATATTTAAATTTTATTCTTGAATATTTCGTCGCAGACTAATCAAGAGAAAATTGTTGCAAATTGTTTGGGAAATAATTTGAGGTCGATCAGATAAAGAGAAATTATTTAGCAATTTACATTGTATGGTAATTTTCTCAATAGTCATTCATGTGATACATAAAATCATCGACCAAATATCACGAAACATTGAAAATTAATTTTAAATGGGTGTTCCACCATTTATCTTTTTTAAAATAAAACTAATTGAAAGCTAGGGTATGTGACCAAATTTTAATTTTTACATAATATGATACTAGACAAAAAAATAAAATACCCGTATTTTTTACATCGATTAATTATTCGTACTTTACGAGAAAATAATTATTAAAATTTAAGGAAGGGATTTGTGACGTGACAATGATAGAAGCGTAAAAAAGACGGTTAGACCGAGAGGGAAAGAGATAGTTATAGCCAGATGTGACCATGCCACACCCTGCCATACCTACCACAACATAAACGCGACGCTGATAGGCTGATTTATAACTGTCTCTTTCCTTCCCGCAGTCTATCTGTCTTCGTCCACGATGCTACCATACTTACGGCATATATTCCTTCTCCAAAACATTAAACTGTTAATAACAAGATTATTACAAATTATAGTGGTTAGTTTTTATATTTTGACATATATATATATATATATATATATATATATATATATATATATATATATATATATATATATACAGGGTGTTTCCTTTAAAACAACCAGCGCTGTTTTGGGCGAACTAACAACTTTAGAGAAAAATGTTTTATACCAAAAATGATCAAGAATAAGGGGATAATGTGTCAATAGTAACAAACCTAATATTTAACCAGTGGTTCTCAAACGGTAGAACAAAATTAAATTTTTTTAAATGGCACCCTATATAATTTTTTAGACCATTAGATAGAGATTTTTTTTCTGATTTCAACGATATAAATATAGCATAGCGTTGTATAACAATTATTTCGAGAAAAATGGTATTAAAAACTAGAAATAATGTACTAAAAAATGGATTTACTACTAGCGTAACTAGTGTATTGCATAGGCTATTGTAATATAACATTATTTTTAATACCATTTTTCTCGAAATAATTGTTATACAACCTTATACTATATTTATATCGTTGAAATCAGAAAAAAAATCTCTATCTAATGGTCTAAAAAATTATATAGGATACCATTTAAAAAAATATAATTTTGTTCTGCCGTTTGAGAACCACTGGTCGAATTTTCGGTTTGTTATTGTTAATAAATTAGCCCCTTATTCTTGATCATTTATTGTATATAACATTTTTTTCTTAAGTCATTAGTTCGCCCAAAAAAGCGCTGGTTGTTTTAAAGGAAACACCCTGTATATATATATATATATATATATATATATATATATATATATATATATATATATATATATATATATATATACAGGATGTAAATGAAATAGGTACATTAAATTTAATCAGTAATGTAACTCGACGAGAGCAACAATGTTTCTTAATAACTTTTTTTCTAAGTCTTTTAGATTTTGAGTTAAAATTCTTTAAAGATTTGCTGCATATTTCGGCGCGCGCCCATGGAGAACAAAGGGCAACTGTCGTATTCAAGTGGGATACAAACAGCTCAAAAATTTTCGATTATCGATTACACTTGCAGTCACAGTAATTAATAAACGAATCAACGAAAATAACATTTATTATTAATTAATTCGTAATAGTACAATTTTTAAAATAAAGAAATTTAAATTTTGGATAACAAAATTATAAAGTTATGTATTAAACCAGGCTTTAATCATCTATGAATAGAGGAAGACAAGGAGGAACAAGGGGAGGAAGAGTAAAAGCATAGTTATTACAAATCATAATAGTTTAAATACGTTATTCAAAAAATGTAAGTACAAACTTTTGTCCATTTAAACGAGGTACATGAGTACCAATAATTAGTCGTCCATTTATTGTTCTCGCTCAAACATTTTTTAATGAAAATTTTTACAGCATTTTCGTCTGTTGAAATGTGTATTGTGCATAATAAATACACGTTCCTAAGTAAATTCAGTAAACATTGATCTTTTTGCGCATGATATGGATACAACTGTTGCTTTATTTAAAATTGTCATATATGGCACTTCGTATTGTGATAAAGATGTACAAGATTAACAAATGTGCGAATATTAGGAACACTATGATCTGGAAACGCTCCGTCTAAATGCGTTGGCAACTTTATAATACTGTCTTTATATCAACCATAAATTAAAATGTAGTAAAGATACGAATAAATAAATAAACCATAGGTAAGTAATTACAATATCTGTGTACTCGCTATTTGTAAACGTAAGCATTTTGACAGAATTTTACCTGATAAACAAGTTTATTACTAATGCCAAAAGATAATTGCAACAACTGACAAAACTGCCAATTGCTAAAACAAAATTTTTCATAGCTATTGCTACTGCATTCAATTATTAGAAAAATACGTGGAACGACTCGTCAATTTACGGGGTGGTAAAAATGCTAAAAAAATATGCGATTTCGAGAAAAAGTTTCTAAGAAATATTGTTGCTCTCGTCGAGTTACATTACTGGTTAAATTTAATGCACTTATTTCATAAGAACCAAAATAGAAAAAGATATATAAAATCGTAGTCAATAATTGGAAACATGTATTAATAAAAAACTATTCAATATGTTGTGGTTTCTATCTGACATGGCATCATAAATTCACACATGTGTTATTTACTTATTTGGTTTACTTTCGTTGTTTTCTGCAAATCAATTACTTGAAAATGAATTCCATATTTCAAAATGGCGATTCCTGTCACCACCCTGTATATTATGTCATCAGTATACAATAAGTTAGTTTCATGTCGATTTCATAAATAAAATTTAAAAATAGAAAATACATGAAAACGACATTACCAAAGTACCGCTTCCGGCTACGCGATGTTTATCAATAATTGATATAACATGATATTAATAGCCTTGGTTTTTCAACATAAATCATGTTAATGCCCGTGTTCATGTTTTCCTTTAAGTCAAATTTTAGATTCAAATCTGACTATTGAATCGACAATAAATATAATTTTAATTCTTCATGTTGTACATAGGTTATCGCTTCTTATATAAAAAGAGCTATTTGTGCAACAGGTAAGGAAAAATATACTTTACTACGTGTTGCACACAAGATTTTACTACAAGCGTTTGGAATAAGCGTAAAAATGTTACTATTAATATTTACAAACTGAATAAATAAAGCTATATGAACCAACAAAAATCTGATGTGGCCAGCACATTACCTTCCGTCATTGGATTTTTTATAAATGTTATACAGAAAGTCTTTTACAAAAGATTCTATTTCTTACCATAAGGCTGTTGTGTGTATTTTGTAAAAATTCCATACAAAAAGTTTCTAGCAAAAGATCCTATATTTCCAGGAAAAATATAATACAAACATACTGTCAATTGCACTTGACACTGACACTTTTCAATCAGAATTTTCTTAGTATAACAGCTGTTTCCAAACTTATAGCATAGCTGGCTAATATATAAATAATTTCTTTATAATTTTTACCTTCCGTCACCTTTAGGTAAGGAAGGTATTGTCTTTGGTCAAAAAATTCGGTAGTGAGTTTTTGATGAATACGCACGTTTTAGGGTCCCTAGAATACGATTTTACTATTTGTGTGTGTGTGTGTGTATGTAACAAAATTTTCGTCTACGATAACTTCCATACTACAATTCTAAAAATTATAATTCTTTCGTATTTCTCTTCGTTACATCCATGTGAAGAGCTGATTAGATTTTGGTTAGAATTGGACAACCGGAAGTACCCTCATTTGAAGATTTTAACAGTTTTTCTTGAAATGACTATGTTAAATATCAATTTTTCACATTTAATGTTATTATAAATATTAAAGAATATTTTATTCTCTATACGATGTGACTGCATTTTATATTTTATATTAAATGGATATAGAGTTAAAAATTATAAAGAAATTAAATTTCATAAAGTAGCCATAGCTATGGAAACAGCTACTATATGAAGAAAATTTTGATTGAAAGATGTCAGTGTCAAGTGAAATTAACATAGTGTGTGTCAGATAGTAACAAGTTGGCTGTTTAAAAAATCACTTGAATCTAGCAGTCATGCGATCGTCATTGCTCTTCAGAAATCCCTCCTGTCATACATTCATTGTAATTTAAATATAACTATTTAAAATATATATTGTTGTTTCAACATATAATCATCACATGGTGCCGAAACCAGATAAATAATGGCGGACAGTGTAATAGGACTAAAACCACCAAAACCAATTCTAATAAACAATGAATGCGACATGTCCAGCGTCTGGAAACTGTGGATCCAACAATACGAGTAATATGAAGTAGCTACGAGTCTAAAAAAGAAAGACCCAGCAGTACAAGTAGCCCCTTTTATGACGATAATTGGCACAGAAGCCACAGCTATTTATAACACATTCAATCTGACAAAAGAAGAAGCTAAAAAAATAGAAAAAATAAAGAAGAAATTTCAAGAATACTTCGTACCTAAAATTAATATAACATATGAAAGGTACATATTTAATAAAATAGAACAAAAATTAAATGAAAGCTTTGATGAGTTCCTCACCAGGCTCAAAAGTAAATGCAAAAATTGTGCATTCGGAATATTAGAAGAAAGTCTAATATGTGATCGAATAGTAGTGAGAATAAGTAGCGACACAGTCAGAGAACGTTTGCTAGCTCAAGATAAGCTTACATTGGATGATGCAATAAACATTTGTAGATCCAGCGAACTTGCTCAAAAACAAATTAAAAATATGAAAGAAGATCAAGATACACAGCAAATTAATGCAATTAGAATGAAGAAAGTATGGAACAAAAACCAATATAAAGAAGATAGTTCAAAAGAAACATTTAATTGTAAAAGATGCGGTACGACACATGGGAAAAGAAGTTGTCCAGCATTCGGCAAAAGATGTAAGAAGTGCGACAAAACAGGACATTTCGCAAAATGCTGTAAAACCATTAAAGTGAATGCAATAAGCGAAGATCATGAAGACGACGAAATACTACATATTGATTCAATAAATAGAGAAGAATGCCTAACAGAAGATTGGTACGAAATCATAAAGTTACCAAAAGAAGTAGAGGTAAAATTCAAATTAGACTCCGGTGCACAATGCAATGTGCTAACAGAACAAATAGCCAGTAAAGCAAGATTGCAAATAAATAAATCAAAGGTAAAAAATTTGGTTTCATTTTCAAATCATCTTATGAAAGTAAAAGGAGAATGTACCACTAAAGTAAATATAAGAGAAAAAAGAGAATTAGTCAATTTCCTGGTAGTTCAAGAAAATATACAACCAATTCTGGGTAAAAATACCTGTGTCAAATTAGGACTAATAAAAAGAATTGAAACGATATCAAAAGAATTATTTGAAGGTTTAGGACGCCTGAAAAGTTTCACTTACGACATTGAACTGATAGACAATCCAAACTTGATAATACATCCACCAAGAAGAATACCACACGTTATTAGAGAAGATGTGAAGAAAGAGCTAGACAATATGGTCAAACTAGAAATAATTGAGCCGATAAACGAACCAACACCGGCAGTCTCCCCCATGGTGGTGGTCAAACAAAAGGATAAAATTAGAATATGCTTAGACCCCTCAAACATAAACAAAAATCTAAAAAGGCGGCATTATCCGCTAAATACCATTGAAGAGATTGCGACCAGAATTAGTGGCCCAGTTACAGAAAGAACAGCTAGATATTTGACTTTTTCAACGCCTTGGGGTCGCTACAAATACAAAAGACTACCTTTTGGATTGGCTTCTGCCCCAGAAATCTTCCAACAGATAATGAGTGATACACTGAAAAACTTGAAAGGTGTTGAATGTTCTATGGACGATATACTTATACATGCTCCCACTAAAGTAGAATTGGAACAAAGAACCAGCACAGTAGCAAAAAGGTTAAAAGATGCCGGGTTGAAGCTGAATGCAGATAAATGCAAAATAGCAAAAAATGAAATAAAATTCCTAGGTCATAAATTAACAGACAAAGGATTACTACCAGACCCAGAGAAGGTAAAAACGATAACGCTTATCAAAACACCATCCACTGCAAAGGAGTTGCAGAGATTTTTAGGCATGGTAACATACCTTGCCAAATTCATACCAAACCTATCCGAACTAACAGCACCACTAAGAATATTGCTAAAAAAGGATACAGCTTGGGTTACCAGCAAAGGTAATACAAAAGACACAAGAACCAAGATCATACATCATACAGCCAAAGGATGGAGGAACAATTAGGAGGAACTCATGGTTCTTAAAAAAATACGCCGAAGATCAACAGAATGAATCAGTTAACCTAAACCAGGCTGAAGAAAGAACTCCGATAAAATCTACAGACAATAACACACTATTAGAACAGTCAAGAGAAGCCCCAGTAAATTCACAGGAAGGTGACAACCAAACTCTTCGTACAAGATCAGGAAGAGAAATAATTAAACCAAGAAAACTAGATTTGTAAATTATTATATATTGTATTATTCTCTTAATTTCAAACTTGTAAAATAAGAGGGATGTCAGATAGTAACAAGTTGGCTGTTTAAAAAATCACTTGAATCTAGCAGTCATGCGATCGTCATCGCTCTTCAGAAATCCCTCCTGTCATACATTCATTGTAATTTAAATATAACTATTTAAAATATCACAGTGTGTTTGTCTTATAATTTTACTGGAAATATAGGATCTTTTGCTATAAATTTTCTGTATGGAATTTGCATAAAATACATGCAACTGCCGGAAGGTAAAGTACAAGAAATATAATCTTTAGCAAGGAACTTTCTGTATGAAATTTGTACAAAATACATAGAACTGACGGAAGGTAATGTGCTGGCTACATCAGATTTTTTAATTCTATATCCATTTAATATGAAGTACAAAATGCATTCAAGTCGTATAGAGAATAAAATATTCTTTAATGTTTATAATAACATTAAATGTGAAAAAATGATATTTAACGTCGTTTTTTCAAGAAAAACTGTTAAAATCTTCAAATGAGCGTACTTCCGGTTGACCAATTATAACCAAAATCTAATCAGCTCATCACATGGATGTAACGAAGAAGAATATGAAGGAATTATAATTTTTGGAATTGTATTATTAGAGTTATCACAGGCGAAAATTTTGTCACATACACACACACACACACACATACACACACATACATACATACACACACATACATACACACACATACATACACACACATACATACACACACATACATACACACGCATACATACACACACATACATACACACACATACATACACATACATACATACACACACATACATACACACACATACATACACACGCATACATACACACACATACATACACACACATACATACACACACATACATACACATACATACATACATACACATACATACACACACATACATACACACACATACACATACATACAAACACACATACACATACATACATACACATACATACATACACATACATACATACACATACATACATACACATACCCATACACACATACACACACACGCACACACACACACACACACACACACACACACACACACACATTGTAAAAATAGTAAAAACGTGTTGTGGGGACCCTAATTCGTGCTTATTTACTGAAAACTCACTATCAAATTTTTGGACCGATAACATTACCTCCCTTACTTTCGGTATGACGGGAGGGACCATAAAAGATTATAGAAATTCGATCCCGTTCTCGAGATATAGAGTGATAAGGAAGGGGCCGTTTTTAGATAAAAAATCAAAAAAGTTGAATTCCGCCGGAAGTGGTTGAGCATGAGTACAATTTTTTTATGATTTCATATGTAAAATTTTCTGCTGAATTCAACGGTAAAATAAAAAATATAACATTCCATTTAAAATAAGAAAGTTAGGGTCTAATTCCGGTTAAATCGGAAATACTAATGATTTGAAAATATTTTAGTTGAAACGGGCATGTCGGAAAAACCCTGCATACCAAATTTCGTAAAATAATATTGAACATTTTTTAACATAACGATAGCGTAAGCTCGTGCTGGGACACTGTACAAGTGTCACTTATTTTTAAGCGCTACTTGCTTAACTGCAACTTTAAACTTTTAGTTAAAATTTTATTGAATATTAATATACTCTATTTATAAACTAGGAGGAGTAAATACGAAAGTCAGATTTAGACTATAGAAAGTTGCCAGAAAAAGTTACTAGATTTTTTTCGCGCGAAATACAAAAATTTCGTACACATCAATACTGCATACTTCGCATGGAACTTATTTTAAAATAAAACTGACATTATAAGCTCTTATTTTTCACGCCATATATTTGATTATGTGAATAAAAATAAATTGTAATCTAAATACTCATACTTGATTTATATCTATATTTTTTAATTGAACATAGCGATAAAATGCACATAAGCTCTATATAATTTAATTATTTACAAATTTATACAATAGAATACAATACCAAAGGAAGAATTCATGCACTATCCGCCGTACTGAGTTCTTTACATATTCGTTAAATGTTGCAAGTAGTTGAGGCCTTCCTCCATAATGATTAGAAGATGTAACAAATCCTTTCTGCTTATATTCTTTAACTACCCGGTAAACAGATTTTGCTACTCCTACAGAAAGAAATTCATCATTATTATGGCACTAAAATATATAATTTTATTTGATTTTCTCACCTAATGTACGAAAAATTTCGCATACTGTAGCTGTCATGTTCTTACCGGCGGAATTTTTTAAACTTTTGTACATATTTAATATGCTCTGCTTTTCGGCGACAGATAAATACCCCAAATCAAGACGTTTTCTTTTCATTATAGGTGAAAATTCCGTACTTGTACCAGGCTTTTCATCCATGATTCAAAATAAATAAGTTCAAATAAAATTCAAATATAAAGCAAAACTCAATTACGAAAAAAACTAAATGAAAAAAACACGAGTAAAACACTACTCGAATATAAAAAACTAAATGAAAAATCACGAGTAAAAGAAAACTCAAATATAATTATAAGAAAACCGAAATGAAAAAACACGAGTAAAAACAAAACTCGAATATAAAAAACTAAATAAAAGAAACACAAATAATATCGATACAATCAATATTATTAGTTCTTAAAAGAACTGATTTATTTTAAAGTCACAGAAATGAGAAAACCCAAAACAGAAAAAGATAACCTCCAGACTAATGACAACTAACTAATACATCAAATGTAAAATCTTTGTGTAGTGTAAACCTGACGAAGCACTAGCCAATCAGAAGCGTCAGTTTTGGCGGTTAAAATTTAAAGTACTCCTCCTAGTTTAAAAACAGGGCATAGTTCGCAAGACATTGTAAATGAACAGACGACAGAGACGCATGCACCATAAATGCAAATTGACAGTAATTGGTTTCCGTTTATTTACATTTTTTTTTTGTCATCTTAGAAGCGAAAGAAGCGCACTACTAAATAAAATAAATTAAAAAATTAATATATGACTCGTCAGTAAAATGTCTGTACTTGACTCTTAGGTGAACAACTATTTTTTGAAATGATACTGTTTTGTATTCCTTGATGTATATTATCGAATGAATTTTTTTCATTTGTAATATCGGAAATGTTTTGTTACATTACGTATTCAAATCGATAGCTCAGTTACATCATTATGCAAATGGAATCATTAATATTTTTCATTAATTTTACTTTATATAATGAACAAAGACTTTTTTCATGAGCATGCTATATTACCTTTATGCTTTTGGTGGTCAGGGCTACTTTTCCAGAGCTTTTCACTAACTTTAATCTAACAATACTAACTTATTGGGAAGAATATAACACATGTTATCTTCCTAGGGCCCGGGGCAATCGCAGGCGCCCTATCCCCAACAACCATACTACCCCTCCCCTTACCCCGCTCCCGGTTACCCCCCTACCCAGATGCCAATGCCCTACAACATGCCTATGCCGGACGGAAACACATCTGGCGGCTACCCTCCATCTAGCGGTGGGTATCCGCCCTCTAGCGGTGGGTATGCACCACCTGCTCCTGGTCCCGGAGGCTACCCACCAGCACAGAGCGAAGGGGGTTACCCCGGCATGCCCGGTATGCCGGGATCGTGTCCCCCTGGACCTAACCCAGCGGGGTACTACCCTAGCGTGAATACCAGCACCGACGGGCCGGGGTATCCTACGGGACCTGGTTCTGGGTCTGGTGGACATAATGCAGGGGGATATGGACAAGATTATGTGCAGCAAAGTCATAGTTATGCAAGTCATACTGGGAATCCGAGTGCTGGGACTGGGAACTACTATGGCCATGGTCACAGCCAGCAGAAAAAGGTGAGATTATTGCAGGAAATAAAATATGCAAGGAAAGGGGGAAAACATTAATGGCAAATGGAATCGTTATTACCTAATAAAACTAAAGTAACCTAATTTGACAGATAAATCGTTAAACATTTTTTGTTAACTGTTGTATCATTTCCACGGCTGTGCTATTTTTGGGGTGATCATCCGCATTTTCATATATAATTTCTGCCGTTACAAAGTATGCGAAATTAATTTTTTGTTTTACAACTTTTATAGGGTACTATACCATAGTCAAATTTTAACTATCTCTCTTAAATAAGAAGACGAAAATATACATAAATTAATGAGCATTAGTGAAAAAAATTTGTTTCAATATTGATTAGGTCGCAACTACAAGCGATAAAGTTGATTACTAATTAGGTATGACGCGTTAGGTCCTAAGAATTTAATTGATCATCTGATTTTAAAAACAAAATTCGCGCGTCTTCTGCGGTCATCTTTGAAAGATTAAGGGGGTATCAGACGTATGCACGTATCTGCAACTGTTTTGACAACAGTTGCTACAACTTGTAACCTACGTTATCAGACGTACGCAAAGTACGCTACTTGCGTGGTACTGAAAATCTGATATCTATCACTAAATATCTAAAGTAAAGATGAAAACGAATGCAAAAATATAAATTTTATTTTAAAAATTTATATATTTTTTAATAAATTAAGAAAGAAGATTTTATTTGACGTCATTATTTTGAACTGGAGATAGGGATGCATATTTGAGAATGTAACCTGTAGATTGCGAGCGAGTGCGAGTTTCAATTTGATTTTGACATTAGTTCATTTTCTGTAACTGTCTCTCTTCTTTATTATTTACAATTTGCGTGGTTTCTGTTACTTTTATTACGTATTTCGATTTTTTAAGCAGGATTTTGAAAGATATTACCTTATACTTGTACAAGATTAAAATGACAAGCGAAAATATTAACCTCCAAACTATTATTCAAACGTCAAACAGATGATCTGTCATGTATAAATTACCCGCACATGCCGTTGCTATTGGACGTACCGTTATTGCTTTACGGCCATTCATTGGGTCGGCGTAATTCTACGTCATACCTGGCGGTAATTTAAATATTAAAATTTCATTAATTTTTTTCTGGCCAATTAATGAAAATTTTGCCAAAAGAAAAAATATAGGTAGCAAGTTATCGTCTCTTCAAAAATATTAAATAAAAAAATGGCACGCAAGTAGCCTATTGCAAGAAATATAGATTTTTTTAGTCTCGACGTTGGTACATATGATATTAAATTCCTTTTGTCATTTTTTAAAGTTTGAATCATTTATTTGTATTTAGACGAATAATATCAGAAATGAACAACAAAGTATTAGCTGCTACTACGTTATTTAAAATATAGATATCTTAGTAACCACAGAACTTCTTCTTTTTTTACGAGATCAATCAGAGTTTGAAAAAATTCGTCTAATTTTATTTCAACTCCAGCTCCTCCAGGCATTTTTAAATATTTCGTACTGTTTACCATCTGCTTACAAACAAATGTCAAACAGGTTAGAGATTTTTACTCCCTATGCCCCTTTATTACGCATGCGTATCTTGATAGTTGCAGATACGTGTGGCTAGTTTTTGAACAAGATGTCAAACTAGTTGCAGGAAAATTGTTGCACTATCACACGTCATAAGTTGCACGAAACGTTTGAAGTTGTAGAAAATGTATGACAGGTTGCAGATACGTGCGTGCGTGTGAAAACCCCATTATGAACTGTCACATTGTTGTATAACCTAACAAAAAAAAATTACAATTTCATGAATTTGTTTATTTATAATATCTAGTAATATTAACAATAATAATGTATTTATAATTAAATCAATTTGTAATATGTATTAATTAAATTAATAATAATATTAACTAATCAAAACAAACAGACACTAGCGCCATCCGCCGTCATACTTGTGTCATATATTGTCAAACTGTTTCAATGTTCTATAATTTATTAATAAAAAAATGCATATTAATATTGTTGTTATTTATACTTAATAATAATTTATTCGTGAATATAACGTATACGTTTTGGTATGAAAATATTTCAGCTATACAAACATGAAAAAATCTGTTCTCTCTAGAACTAACAGTGTGTCGACCACTGGAAGTACCAGCTACGTCACGCAAGAAATTCTTAACTTTAAAATTTCATAACTCGCTATATTACATAAAATTTTAAGTCGCGTTTGCACTAAAATTCTTATTTCATCCTGTTCTTAAAGATTTTTTTTTAATGGTATAGGACCCTAATGAAGACTTTTTTACCTAAAATAATAGACCATATTATTTATTATAGCGCCTCTGCCGGCAGATTTATGATATGAAAAAAGCGTGCCAGGGTGACAAACTATTTTTTAATTTTTCCAATAAGTTGGCATACTAATATTTTTCTCTAAAGGAAAAGATATTCCTTTTTACCTTCCGTCACCTTTAGGTAAGGAAGGTATTGTCTTTGGTCAAAAAATTCGATGATGAGTTTTTAATCATTAAGCACGTTTTAGGGTCCCTAGAATACGAATTTACTATTTTTACGATGATGTCTGTATGTGCGTGTGTGTGTGTGTGTGTATGTGTGGATGTGTGTGTGTGTGTGTGGATGTGTGTGTGTGTGTGTGTGTGTAACAAAATTTTCGTCTGCGATAACTCTAATACTACAGTTACAAAAATTATAATTTTTCGTGTACTTCTTCGTTACATCCATATGAAGAGCTGATTAGATTTTGGTTACAATTGGTCAACCGGAAGTACCATCATTTGAAGATTTTAACAGTTTTTATTGAAAAAACTATGTTAAATACAATTTTTTCACATTTGATGTTATTATAAATATTAAAGAATATTTTATTCTCTATACGATTTGACTGCATTTTATACTTAATATTAAATGGATATAGAGTTAAAAAATTATAAAGAAATTAAATTTCATAAAGTAGCTATAGCTATGAAAACAGCTACTATATTAAAAAAAATCTGATTGAAAGATGTCAGTGTCAAGTGAAATTGACATAGTGTGTTTGTCATAATTTTTACTTGAAATATAGGATCTTTTGCTTTCTGTATGGAATTTGTATAAAATACATACAACTGGTTTAAGGTAATGTATAAGCAATAGAATACTTAATTTAATAATAATTATAAATCTTTTATTTCTGCAGATACATTATACTGTATATAGAAAACGTCACAAAATAATAATTTTCTGTATAAAATTTGCATAAAATACATGCAACTGCCGGAAGGTAATGTACAAGAAATAGAATATTTAATTTAGCAAGGAACTTTCCGTATGAAATTTGTGCAAAATACATAGAACTGACGGAAGGTAATGTGCTGGCCACATCAGATTTTTAATTAATGAATTCAAATCACAATCGTAAGCAGGCATAATTAAAAAAATATATTTCGCACTTTACACAAGAATTACAACAACAAAACATTAGTTTGAGGTTATTTTTAAGTGACAAAAGATAAATAGGCGCTTAAATTTTTTAAATTTTATTGTTTATTTTATTGATTATTTATATATTTTAAGGGCAGAATCAAGTAGTTAAAACATGAAATGAGACTTGCAAGAAAAAAATTATCATTCATTTACGTCTACATAAAATAATATTTTGCTTTAAAAATACAATTTTTCCCATAAGATAACATTGGATTTCCGCTGTACTCCCAAGCATTTGATAGTATTTGCAGTATTGCCATCTGACGGGAAATTTCCCGTTTTGCAGGGAAATTTTATTAACTCTAAAAACGGAAAATTTGAATGTTAAAAGCTATTCTATATAAGTTGTCTGAACAGAGATGTACATCCGTATCCGGTGTGGCGTCTTTAACTTTGTGAAAATTTCTGTTTTTGCAGTATTAAGGTGTAATATAATTATTGATGCATTGATATTAGAACATGCAAAATGGATTCGTCATCTGAGAATCAGTTGAAAAACTAATGATTTGTGATGCTAATAAAATTTTTAATGATAAATATAGTTTTCATTATGTAAATTAGCAGGTTTATTATTAATATTTGCTGTATTCTTTTTATCTGAGCGCTCACTTGTGAATTTACTGAGCAAATTGGGTGTGAGCAGAAAAAAGTGATAATAAATACTTATAATCAATAATTATTGACTGTGTATAAATATGAAAAGGGAATTTTTGTGCAAAATCGGGAAATTTTAAGAAGCGAAGCGGGATATTTTGTTTCCATTAGTTGGCAACTCTGGTAATATGGTCTGTTAGGGATGTACGAAATTACTAAAATATAATTTTACATGTTATTTGAGAGTTCCAGTCACTACCCTCCCTATATGTTTGCCATTATTTGCAAAATTAATCATTAATAAAGACAAAAGAAAAGTATTTACCTATACCTACATTAATATTAGTTGTTATTTAATAGGGTTAGGGTAATTAAATTGTTTTCATAGCTTGCTATGTTTTCCTTTGTATGGAATTTTATTAATACGTATTTTAAAAATAAATGGTCGCCATTTTGAATTAGTTAAAATAAAACTATAATATTTTGGTTTTGGTTGTGAAGCTAATTTTATGCACATTTTGAGCCCCTATGTCTAGTTTAAGTTTATTTATTAACATTTTCTTGCTTCTCTTAAAATAAACGAAATATTTTTTGTGCCGAATATACGCCAAACACCCTGTATACATATCTATATAAAAATTATTTGTTAAACATTAATAATGAAAATAAATTTAAACCTTCACATTGAAAATAAATACATTATTACCCACAGAATTTTTTGTACCGTGAAATTTATTCATTTGTCTTACATAATTCTGAAATGTTTTGCATCTAAAAGAGTAAAAGTAATAAATAAACTCATAAGTATCTGCATAATTTAAAAGTCATTACCAAGGTTGTATTTCTACATTATTCATACGTCTATAAACAAATTTAGAAACATTAATTTCTATTGTATATAACAATACTTATTTTAAATTAATTTTCTCGAATTTATTGATTTCCAATCTTTCGCTTTTATCGGCAATATATTTCCAGATAAAAATATTAATTATTTTTATATATCATGCAATTTTTTCAGCAATGTAAAAATATTCGTGTCATTTTCTAGTTGTCCTTGATAACAAAACACTATAGCTTCCTTGATATTGATCTGTTTACGTGTCACTTTGTTAGGGAAGAACCATCATTTGTCACGGGAAATTAAGCCTGCTATGATATGTCATCACGCAAACTTATACATGAATAATGTATTAATGCGACGTTTAATCACACTTCATATAAATATTTACGAACAGTTTAGTATAATTGACAATCTAATTTTATCCCTAAATAAACCACTTTTATTTTTTCATGACATCAGAACAAATTAACATTAATAATATTTTTCGTACGAATAGTATAAAACCAATAATTAGTAATGTGTTAATAAATAATTTTATTTATTTAAAAGTTTATTACATAACACTGCTTTGTAGCTAATTTCAGAGTGATATGTCAAATTGAAATTCCAATTATTTTTTTTTATATATATAATGTAGTGTTAATCAGGGTATTTAAATAACTATTTTTTACTTACCAAGTATTTCATTTGTAGTATATAGCAAATTCAAACTTAATAAACTTGTTAAATTTCTTATTGTTTTGTTACAATTTCCATTACGTTTGTTGGTTATGTTCAACGACCAAATATAACTATAGAGAAACTAAAGATAGAGATATGTTTTGTCTAGTTCGAGTATTTTTCACTAGAGACCACGTAGAAGCATGTGTATTTTGTCTTTGTTTTCTAGTTGTAGTGTTTCTGTGAGTGACACGTTGATTTTTCTTTAATATTCTTATAAATTATTTAATGTTAACCACAAAATTTTAACAAAAAACACTTGCGCCTTTAGTGAATAACCTTCAAACTAGATACTGATACTCTACGTGGCCTCGGTGGTGACCTCTAGTGAGTTATACTCGGACTAGACAAGACATATCTCTATCTCTAGTTTCTCTGTCTGGCCAGCCGAAATCAAAACAAACCAAATGAAGTTTTGTCTAGTTATATTTGGTCGTTGGTAATGTTTCACCGACTTTCTGAGTATTTTGTCTTGCCGACTCCCGCCAAGCAGAAATTGTTGCCAATATTGTGAACCAAATGCACTAACTCATTATTTTGAAATTAATTTCATTCAATATTCCACCATTTTATTTTATTATTGTTTAAGCGGAAGAATGTTTGACGAACTATACTTTTTTATTAAAAATATGGCTAAATTGCAGTTTATCCAGAATTCAAGAATTTTATATTAATGGTTATATATATTTGGTAAACCATTAAAAACACTAAATACCGCTAAAAATTGGGTGCGGAAAGCTATATTTATAGAGATTTTGGCATTTTTTCTAAAAAAAATTAGGTAAGATGAACTACATATATTTCCATGTTTAAGTAGGTTCTTACGCTTTCATACGAATAATACTGTTTCAATTAATGTATATTTGCAAAATTATGTCTTATTTTCCTTCTTATCCTACGTTTTATAACATTTTTTATTTATAATTTTGCGTTCATCTGTCAAACTATTGTAAACTAACATGAAGATAGTGGGCCGAGTGATGTCGAATGTGTGTATCTACCTGGTGTGCGTTAGGTATTGTTTGGGTCAGGATTTTTTTTAAATTTCTTAAAAAATACCTGTGCAATAGGTACTGTTTTTGCCAGGATTTTTTAAAAAAAATTCTTAAAATATTACTGAGCCTTAGGTATTGTTCTTGTCAGGATTTAAAAAAAAAAAAAAATTCCAAAAAAATATATAAATACCTGTTTCCACGCTCCAATTTTGTTTCCTTATTCAATTTTAGCTAAAATAAGACATTACAACAAAAAAAAATGCAATTCCTACTATTCTGGATAAACTGCATTCCAGCCAAAAGTATATTTCTTTAAGAAATGCTTTAGAAATAGGAGAGTCTTTTTTCGAAAATTTCCCGGTCGCTTATTTGGTGGAGACCTGGGAAATTGACGTTTCGGACGTTGCTTAGACGACACGAAATAACATTTGCGAATCTAACGTGACGAAAAACTGTAGCAAATATCTCAATTAATTAAAAAAAAAATTGTCAAATCGCAGAAAAATACTGACAATTTTCGTGAACGCCCTCAATCCCAAAATCAATTTTTTTATTATCAAAGCTATCCATACAATTCCAAATTAATTCAGTATACGGAAACTTTCATTTTTTTAATGAACCTACCATATTTTTTATGATAGACCTTTTCAATTTAAAGAGATAGAAGATATGCGCAATGGAGATCTGCGCATAGTAAGAACAAATGAGATCCATGGTGTTTGTTTCTAAAAAATTCAGACGTAAAAGAGAGAGAAATATGTCAGATAACTCTAAAAAGTCCTATCGAAATAAGTTACAAAAGCTTTTATTGAAGTTAAAATGTCTAGCGATGTAAATTTTCACCGAGAATACAGGTATTTTAATGACTGCAATATTTTTGACGTTTCGTTTGACAACCCAACTGGCAGTTGTTCGCGCCATTTTGTTACTATATGCAGCGATAGAAAGAGATAGCCGTTAAATTGAAATGGTCTATTCTCGAGATTTAAATAGATATACATATTCTATTTTCGCGTCAAAAATGCGGTGCGAAGTTGCATTTTCTTGACTAGTCACGAAAACATTTAAAAACATGACTCGTCAGTAAAATGTCTGTACTTGACTCGAAGTTGTAAGTTACGTCCATTACATGCATCTTTGATTACATAATTTGTACGAGATTTGAACCTAAATAATCATATTTTCAACCTGGCACACTGTCCATTCAACATTCATTCTCCTCCTAAAACATGTAAATATCCCACTTCTGATACCAATTTTTGTTTAATTAATTTCTGTAGATTGCATGACATATATTTTTTTTATTTTACAGCACGCAGTAACATAACACTAATGACTAATAAATCACATTGTAATTAATTACATTAACTGTAAATTTGTTATTTAATTATTTATGTATGTATGTATGTATGTTTGTAGGGCACTCCAACAGTGTTTCCAGCAGATCCCTTCGATCCAAGGGCCGATGCCGAAACCTTGCGGAAAGCCATGAAAGGTTTCGGAACAGATGAGAAGGCCATCATCGCAGTTTTGGCTAATAGGACCAACGCACAGAGATTGGAGATTGCTGTGCAATTCAAGACTCTGTATGGAAAGGTAATAACAATTACACAGATGTCTTGATTTTAAAAACTATGAGCCCAGGCTCATAATATTTCGGCCTGCTTACATTTTTAAGAAATTATAAAACCTACACATATAAAAAGAGATTTCTATAAAAATCTTTCGACTACTTTAAATTAAGGATGCAACGGATATCCGGCCAACTTCACTGAATGTCCGTTCATTTCATGTGAATATTATTGTACGAATCTCAAAATAAAGAATCGGTCTAGGTTGGTCTAGGTGTTATATATAATGCTTTGCATAAGAGATTTACTTTTATGAGATTTCTCGGCCTTTAAAGTTGAGTAAAAATTTCCTTGGTAAGAAATACACGGGGATTAAAATTAGTTCTCAGCGTTATGAACTGAGTTTGAATTTGGCGCCTAAATTTGACCGTTACCCTTTCTCATTTATTACTTTGATTATAAATTGATTTAAAAAAACTACGGGTCAAATCAGGGGTGTGACCGGCATTTCAAAGGTTATAATTCTAGTTCTGATTTATCTTCTACCGAGACTCTTTACTTTTGGTTCGATATGAAAAACTTTGTAAAAATACAAAATTCAGGGCATACGGTAAAACCTTGACAATGCTGTAACAGAAGAATGTGCAGGGCTTGTGGAAACCATGCCTAGTAGAATTAAAGCTGTTATTAATTGAATTACATATTTACTTTTTGTAAGTTTCGAATTTTTTTGTTAAAATATTTTTTAATCTAATGCGTTTTTTACCTCTCGCTAAGAGAGGTATTGTATTCATGCTAAAAATCGCATATCCAGATTTTAATGAATAAGCACGTTTTAAGGTCCCTAGAATCCGATTATAACATTTTTACGATGATGTCCGTATGTGTGTGTGTGTGTGTGGATGTGTGTGTGTGTGTGTGTGGATGTTGGATTCACTATATCTCAAATACTATAAGACTTAAGACATTTTTAACTACGGATTCCTCAATCCAACAATAATGGGAAGAGTCAAGTCAGTTTTGATAACAATTGGACAACCGAAAGTAGTAGTTACAAGAAAAAAATTATCTAAATATTATTTATCGAAAATTTATGTAAATACTTATATTAAAGAACGTTAAATTCTTTATTCGATAAATATAAATTCATTATTATATCTTCTATAGATTTAGAGATAAAGAAAGGCATATAAAATAATTTGATGTAAAAAATCTCAGATCAAACTACTACAAGGCAAAAAATTCAAATGTTTGTAATTGAGACATAAATGTCACTGTCAAAAATATTTGTATGCCCCTGTCAAAAATATTTGTACATTATTATGAAGATTATGAAAATAAAAAAAGTCAACAACGCAAAAGAATATACGTAAAAAAGAATATTAAAGGAATTTGCAAAATGACGAATATAAAGAAAACGAAAAGGAAAGTAGAAAAAGAAAATTTCAGGATATTGAATTTAAAGAAAATGTATGTATTGTACATAATTTATATTAAAATAATTATTTTGTAGTGAGACATGAATATATGTATGTATTTGTATTTAAAAATATTTTTCGTTTTATGCATACAACCAGGTAAAATATCTGGCGAGAGGTTATGTGTTGGCCACATCAGATTTTTACGTTTATATTGTAAAATTTAAAAAAACCGGAGAAAAAAGTTAAACTTTTGCAGTATTTTCTTCCCGCCATTATGGCGTACATAACATCAACTATGTGCGAATTAGGTCTCGACATACGTGCACAAAACGTGCTTCATAGAAAGAAACAGAAGCAAAACATGGCCACCTGATTATGTTTACATTTGACACTCGACAATTTAATTTCTGTGTTTATTCGTAATCGAAATTAACGATAGAGGCGGTGATTTTCGAAACAAGTTGGCCGCCATACGATGGATTTGACGTATGACAGTTCACATTGTTCACTGTGTTTCTTTGACTGTGTATACAAACCAAGTTTAAAAACTTATTTATATGAAGGCGATAAGTATAAATATTTAATTATTAATTACTACACTACTCACTCAGCTGTCATTTATTAAATATGGCGCTTGTACGATTGTTTTCCGTAGTACCGATTTGCGCCACGAGAGGGGAAATTTTATCTACGATTGCGAATCGTATTTTCTAGGTTTTACGTTCACATATTTAAAATCAAATAATTTGCTTTTTGCTATTTGACATTGAATTTGACGTTTCAGTATCAAATATAGAAGACATACGTTAATGTTTTCATTCTAAACTAGCGCTCGTAACGGACAACTACGGTGAATTAAAGATACCGCATACGTCATCGTATTGCGGGCGATTTAACTAACGATAAATTTAATATCATTTGTACAAATAAATACGCTATATTTTATTACTTATTATTATTATTGCATATATAGCATTGAAGTAATGTGGAAAAATCATTACATTTAAACATAAACTAAACTCCTCCATTATATCGGTTGAACTATTATCACCCCTGGCTTACATTATTTTATTTATATTAAAAGTTAATAAACATATCCTAAAAAAAAAAAAATTCAATTTTTAGCCACACGATAATGGACATAATATATTTATAGTTCACAGATTGTGATAGTCTATCGCGTTTTTTAGTTATTCAGAAGTGGTAATTTAGCGGAAAACCATTAAATGTTTTTTTTATTAGTTAATATTTTTCAGTTCAACTATTTAGATTATTTTTATACAAACGGCCACTTCTTTATCACTCTGTATTTCGAGAATGAAATCAAATTTCTTTAATATGTAAAAACAGTTTTATAAAGAAAGCTTTTGTTTACACTAATATAAATTAATAATCGACAATTTTTGAGAAATGTCGTGTTTACTTCGTCATCGTAAAGTTGAAGTTCAAAAAAATTCAAGTTTTTTAAACACCCAATTTTTATTATTTAAATAAATTCTTTATTAAAAAATACAGGTAGTTTGTGTAGCATGTCCTATGTTGAAAGTTGATAGATTTTTTACTTTGACGTAGAAATTACATTTTTCAAAAATTGACGATTATTAATTTATACTAGTGTAATCAAAAGTTTCTTTATAAAACTGTTTTTACATATTATAAAAATTCGATTCCATTCCCGAAATATAATGGCCATTTTTAGATAAATTATCAAAAAAGTTGAATTACGCGGGAAGTGGTCAACCATGAGTAAAATGTTTTTATGGTTTCATATATAAAATTTTCTGCTGAATTCAATGGTAAAAAAATATAGCATTCTATTTAAAATAAGAAAGTTAGTGTCTACTTCCGGTTAAACCGGAAGTGCTACTGCTTTGAAAATATTTTAGTTGAAACCGGCATGTCGGAAAACCCCTAGATACCAAATTTAGTAAAATAATCTTGAGTAGTTTTTAAAATAACGACAGCGTAAGCACATCCTGGGACATTCTCTATAAGCCGCGAGCAGAGGGCAGACATGTGACTCGAGCGACCTTGAAATATTTAAAATCAGCTGATTTGTGTGCGCGTGTCACTTTAACAAGAGCATTGTTTTAAACTAAGTTAAAAATTCATTATTTTACAATTTTCAGGTAATACAACATTTGAAATTTAAAAAAACAAGTAACAGATTACATACATATTTTATTATTTGATTTTTTTCTCGTCTCAAATTTCCCTCCTAAATCTATTGGATTTTTTTCATTAACTGTGAGAAACAAAGTATTTCATTATAAATAATTGTACTCTAAAAAAATTAATAAAATAGCAAAATTAAATAAAATTTTGAAGTAACAAGGTCGCACAAATGGCTGATTTTAAGCATTTCAAGGTCTTTCCAGTTACGTGTTTGTTCGCGTTTTATTGGGAAGAACCCATTAGATTTTTCAAGTCAATAGATAAACCGGAAAACCCATGTACATAATAAAAATATGTATTGTAATTTCTTTTTCACATTATTTTTATTATTTTATTTTGATATACTATTATTCACGGAAGATGATTATTCAAGGTCATTTTTCGAAGAAGGAACACACAGCATTTTATAGCAGTAGCTTAGCAACATTTTGTATTAGAAAGAGAAAGATTATTTGACGTATATTTATTTAATATATGTGGTGTGACAGATATACGTAAATAGTGCCATTAGTTTCACACACACTAAAATAGCAGTGACCTATGTCGTAGATTTATAGACATGTAATTATTTACTACACTGCCCTCTACACTAATGTTTATTCAGTGGCGTTGACAATGGGCCCGTCCAAGTGTATGGCTTTGTAGAAATTACTTATTGCATATGAATTTTGAATATAAATAAATGAAAATGAAATAAAAATTATTATATATTTTGTATTTTTATAGCGATAATAATGGAAATATTTTTTTTGTGACAAATGGTCGTTATGTTGTGACGTCAGCGTCACTACAATCGTCCAGTTACCTTGTGAAATGTCACTATAGTGTGGACCATGCCCATTTTGCTCATAAAAAAGCGATTGACTTTGAAGATACTCTAACATACAGATATTGAATATATCGGAGTAATTTTTTATTAAGATCAAAAGAAAATTTTCTTATTAAATAAATTTTTATTATAATTTGTTTTAATTATTGTAACCTCAATACTTGCCATTGTTGTAATCAGTTAGAAAATACGAGTGTAAATGTTGGATTACTTTTTATTATCAACCACGGTATCACTAAGTATGTTTTAATTATTGTTATCAATACTGTCATTGTTCCTTTAATTAGGTATAAAAATAATGTAGTTTAAATACTATTTTAATTATAATAACGACAATTGAGTGTACAATAACCCTAAATATAATAATAAAGAAAGCCTTGAAGTTACATTAATTAAAGCCAATAATGAATTAAAGCAAATATGAAAATTATTATTTTTACTTACTTGATATTTATGTTAGATATGTATAATATTACCGAAGATTCATCATTTAACACTAGTCCTATAATCTAATTATGTAAATAAATTACACAAATATATATTTTAAAATGACAATAATTTTCTGGCTTAGGGGCTGTCCTTAAATTACGTAACGCAAAATTAGGAAATTTTTCATACCCCCTCCCCCCTTTGTAACGCAAACATGAACCCCCCCATATATTACGTGATGCAGTACTTGCCCCCCCCCCCATTTTTTTTACTGGATATAAAAGTATATGGCCTCCTTAATATTCAGTTAAAATTTGAAACAGAAACTATTTAAATTAATGTACATAAAGATGAAAAATAACAGAACAGAAACTATTTAAATTAATGTACATAAAGATAAAAATAATGTACTACTCTTGCCCTAAGGCTTGTCACCCCAATTTTTTTACTGTATATAAAAGTATATGGCCTCCTTAATATTCAGTTAATACAGAAACTAATTAAATTAATGTACATAAAGATGAAAAAATAACAGCACAGAAATTAAAAGCATATGCATTTCCATATGCTTTTAACAAACTATTGAAAAGTTTTTCCTTATCAACACTACTTGAATTCATGTTTTAATATGAATTGCATTGCACGAATGAAAGACCACTGGCCCGAATTTGAACTGTGCCCGACATATTATGTTGACTGTTATTGAAAACAAACGACTGCCTGCATATACGAATTAGCACCGCGAAATTTGAATGTTTCAAAACTATTAAAGCAAGTTTAGCAATATTTTTTATATTTTATCGTTACGTAACGCACACATTAACCCTCCTCCACCCCTCGTAACGCTGCGTAACGCTACTCTTGACCCCCCCCTTGAAGCGTTATGTAATTTAAGGACAACCCCTTACTTTATTACCATTAATTTTAAAGAGTTTAGATCACAGTTTGTAATGGTATATTAATGGTATGGTAACGTATGTCGGGTCTCTCTACTTATGACGGAATGACGCTGACGTCACAACTTTCGCGCCAAAACTTTAATACTCATTTGAGGCATTATTAAACAAAATTTCAAGAAAACAAAATTTGTGGAATTTATATTTTTAAATTCTTAATTACATATAAAGAATTCAAAAAAAGTTGAACGGCCCGTTCAACTTTTTAAATTAATTAAATCCAATTATTATTTTATGGTTTACGTCAAGCATATATTTTTGTTTTATGTTAAAACGTAGATGAAGAAGATAAAACTACGAGAAAAGCATTATTTAAAAAAAAATTCAAATAAAATACATTTATTTTTTCAAATATTTCGCGTAGCACGCCTATGGGTACGAAATGCAGTGAAGTTATCTGCAAGTAATATATCAGACGGCTCATAAATGACCTTGAATAGTCATCTTTCGTGAATAATAATTTAATTAATCATTTTCTCGTTCCCTAGGACCTAATTAAAGACTTGAAGAGCGAATTGAGCGGTCGTTTCGAGGACTTAGTGTTGGCTATGATGACCCCTCTACCTCAATACTATGCCAAAGAGGTTCATGAAGCCCTGAGCGGTATCGGGACCGATGAAGATGTCCTCATCGAGATCTTCTGCTCGATGACCAACAATGAGATTAGGACCATTCGGGCTGCCTACGAATCCAGTAAGTTACAAAAAGATACAGAATTATTCAATATCCATACGATACAAATTCTACGAGCTATGTTCCAAAAGTTTCCGGCCTTATCAACTTTTGGAAGTTTTACTTTTCAACATAATCTCGTTTTAGATCAATACACTAACATTTCTATGATTTTGAAAATAGTACATTGAAAAACAAGTGTGATAAGGCAATCTGTTAACATAGGAGTCAAAGTTTTACAAGGGACAAGTGGGTTACCGGGTCTTATGAAACATATGTTTTATATTACGCTGTGTTTGAAATAACGAAAGAATTTTCACAGTTAATTGGGGTGTGGTTTAGGAGTCTGTTTTACACCAAAACATTTTCGATGTTTAAAAAGAAGCGCCAATAGGGCGCGAACAGACACGTGACTCGAGCGACCTTGACTTGCTTGGGATCAGCTGATTTGTGTGCGCATATCATTTTGACAAGAACATTGTCAATTTAACAAGACTAATGTTTCAACTTATTTTGATTTTGAATTGCTAAAATGTTAATATTTTATAATTTTTAGAGAGTAAAACACATGAAATTAAAAATAATAACATTTTAGCAATTAAAAATCAAAATAAGTCAAAACATTGGTCTTATCAACATGACATTGTTCTTGTCAAAATGACATGCGCACACAAATCAGCTGATTCTAAGCACGTCAAGGTCCCTCGAGTTACATGTCTGCTCGCACTCTATAGACACTTATAGAATTAATTTATTTTTCTAACGTTGTGTAACTTATCAATGACAATGTTTATCTCGATAATGGACCTTTTCAATTTAACGGCTATCTCTTTCTATCGCTGCAAATAGTAAGAAAATGACGCAAACAACTGCCAGTTGGGCTGTCAAACGAAACGTCAAAAATATTGCACTCATTAAAATACCTGTATTCTCAGTGAAAATTTGCATCGTTAGACATTTTAACTTTATTAAAAGCTTTTGTAACTTATTTCGATAGATTTTTTTAAAAGTTATTTGAGATATTCTCACATTTGACATCTAATTTTTTTTTTTATAAACAAACGCCATAGATCTCACTTGTTCTTACTATGCGCAGATGCGCAGATCCCCATTGCGCATATCTTCTATCTCTTTAAATTGAAAAGGTCCATTCAAGCGGCTTCAAGTATATTATGACTTGAAATATCCTATAGGTTTATTCCAGCGGATTGAAAATAGGATTGAGTTGTTTTCAATCTTCTTTAAATTCGTATCGACTAATAAAAGATAGCTAAATACTAGATTACACAGATAGATAGGGAGAAGTATATGAGCGAATTTCATGTTGGATATGTATGTAACGTCAAAATCTAAAAATTGTCATTGTTATTTGTCTTCTCTTTCAAAAACAAAAAAATATATCTTCCTTCATCACTCCAAAATATAGTTTTTGGGCAATTTTACTACTTTATGTCGAGATTTTTATAAAATAAGGTAAAATGCAAACAACCAACAAATGCTATGAATTTAATAACACTGCAACATATTGCGGATGTGCGCATGCGTAGTTACATTATTTGAAGCTTCATTTCGGCAGAAGTCAAGCCGCTTCATAAGTCCAAGCCTGTTGTTTTATAGGCTTAACTTGACATTTTCAAGCGGCTTGAAATATTAATTTCGATCGTTTATTTCGAAGATTGAAAAGGGATTTACTAAATTCAAGCGGCTTCAAACGTCGAGATAAACGTAGTCTATGTTCATTTGTCTCAAACAACAAAACTGATTATATTAACAGTGTGGGATTACACTGAGAAAAACATTTGTTCCTAATAAATGATGTTCATTAACATTTAAATAAAAATTACTTTGAATATGGCCAACCAAATGTATATTTAATATAAATTTATAATTTATTTAAAAAGTATTTAAAGATACTTTTATATATAACAAATTTTAACTTACTGCAAATTTCAAATGATTGAATAGTAACTTTCGATTTATTAATATTAAACAAATAGTTATTAGAATATAATTGCTGATACTTTAATATAAATAATACATGCTTTACGTTAAATTTTTAATTTATTACTTGAAAATAAATAATTATTAGATGATAACATTTTAATATTATATTTAAAATTGTAAAAATATATAACATTTGTCAAATTTATATTAAACATATGATTGTTTAAAATTAATATCTCATTTTAAATAATAATTGCAGATTTGTTGATTATTAATCACTATATATTTACTATTATGAAAGGAATATTAATATTTATAATATAATATATCATTTATTACAAATAATAAAGAGTTACCTATATATAAATAAATAATAATAACAAAACTATTTAACATAGGAAAACTAAAATAAAACATATATTTTATATTGTACAAAAAGAAAAATTATTCTACCTTTAGAAAGACCTTGCTGTAAAAATATTGTGGAATAATAACTAGGACTATCAGCAGTTAGTGTAGATGTGTAGATGAAGAAAACGGAGTTACTTGAAATATTGTTGAACCACTGGTATCTATATCAGATGTTTCAATTCTGTTTAAAAATAATAATAAGTTATATGAGCTATTTATCTGCAAAAAATATACTTACAATTTTGTTGTGTCGAAATGTTCTTTTGTAA
This sequence comes from Harpalus rubripes, assembly GCA_963082715.1. Classification (NCBI taxonomy): domain Eukaryota; kingdom Metazoa; phylum Arthropoda; class Insecta; order Coleoptera; family Carabidae; genus Harpalus; species Harpalus rubripes. The sequence continues at coordinate 30,377,667 of OY720465.1, forward strand.
GTTTTTTAAAATTATGCCTAGGTCCTATTTTGGGTATTAGTTCTTTTAAATCACTATCTGTTAAATCGTTGAAATCTTTAATTTTTACATCATTAGCTAAAATTGTTAAAAAATGTATTTATGTTTCTAGTATTTACATATTTATTTGTTGGCTTCTTGTCATGTACTTACCCTCAAACGCTTTAATTGAGTCAAATCCCAATTACTTAATAAGGTTTTTGTGTCTTCATCTGCCATTGTATAAGTAATCAATTAAAACGTATATTATATGAAACCAACACCACAAATATAAAACTTACTCGCACTTTTCAACAGAATTTATACTAAGCACTGAGGAGGTACTTAACTGCGTTGTATAGCATAGCATGTCTGTACAAGTTTTCTTTATTTCTTTACATAAATTAAATATATTTTGATATATAACTATTCTCCTTTAATTTTAAAATAGTGATTATTACCTATCAACTAGCTTTATTAACAGCAAATATACATATTTACTATTAAGTACTATTTGTTAACAGTTAACAAATTGTTATTTGGATGAAATATGCGGATTGTATTAATGAGATAAACATTTATTTATTTCTAACTACATTTTATTTTGTGAGGAAATTACAATATGTTAATATTAAATTGTTAAATAATAATAACCGAATCATTTTCAAGTATATTCCTCGTAAATAAAGTGTATTAAAATTAAAGAAATTTGATTTAAACAAATTATTTGGTTCACGGGAAAAAATAAAAATCGTAAATACCGTAATAGAGAAAATATTATGTTTATCGTTACCCTATTAAACTAAAAGTAAAAAAATAACATATAAACTAAGGATAATTTAAATAATAGAACAATATTTTTCTCAGTGTAATATTTCCAATTTTGAATGACACAATATTGACTCCTGTGGTACACTCTCCACGCCAGCAATGAGTACCCATGAGGTGACGCCTGGTAAGCGCCCGCACGGTACAAATATTTCATCATTACTGATATTTGTGTGCTAAGCAGATTGGCACACCCAGCAATGGGTAATAAGCCGTGATGATACATTTATTTATTTATTTATTTATTTTATACTTTTAAAAAACCGAGAAATCAACCGGTTTTTTTTTAAAAAAAACGCTAAAACACATCGATTTTAGTTTTAAAAAATATTCATTATTTTGTGCGATTCATTTTTCGACATTTACTTGTATTTTAGTTATGATGTTATCACAAAAAAAATTAAATGGCAATGTAGATTTTTAGTAGTGGAATCAGATAGTGATTTTTCTTCCCTTTATGATCTTGCAAATAAATCATAAGGTTGCATAACAAAAAATCTGAGAAAAATCGAGCTGAACATTTAATAATAATGAATAATCAAGGTACTTAGATTTCATTTTTCAGTTTAGAATTTTTTGTTTATCATGTTTTATAAGTTATAAGTACCATAATATCAACATTAAATGATTAAAAAATTTAAAAATTTACAATTCTAAACTGGAAAATGAAATGTGCGTATATTGTTTATTCATTATTATTAAATATTCAGCTCAATTTTTTGTTATGCATCCTTATGATTTATTTCCATGATCATAAAAGAAATAAAAATCACTATCGGATTCCACTACTAAAAATCTATATTGCTATTTTTTGTGATGACGTCATAACTAAAAAACAAATGAAAGTGGGAAGGTGAATCGCACATATTAATGTGTATTTTTAAAAACTAAAATCGACGTGTTTCAGCCTTTTTAAAAAAACCGGTTGAGTTCGCTGTTTTTTTTTTAATATTCTGTACTTTAATTACACTTTATATTTATTTGTATTTTTTTTTCAGTGTATGGATCTTCTCTGGAAAACGATCTGGCTGGAGACACAAGCGGAACATTCAGAAGACTTATGGTTTCTCTCTGCACTGTACGTTTTTTTTTTTTACATATACTTTAAAAACATATATTACAAATGTTTTTATTTTTAGGCAAATCGTGATGAAAGTATGGTTGTCGACCCATCCAGAATTGCTCAAGATGCTCAAGATTTACTCAGAGCTGGTAAGTTTATTTTATGTAAATTTAACTTAGCGTGACCAAATTTTGAATATTACATTAGATGATATCTATTTAGCCCGGAACAACACTTACAAAGGCTTTGTTGTCGGTGTATTTCACAGATAATTATTAAAATGAACCGCGAAATTACCGTATCAAATTTTCTATTACAAAATTTCCGTCTAAAACGGTTGATTTCCTGTATTAATCGTCGATGACCCACTTTTTAACGTGATTACAATAACACAAAATAATTTTATGACTAATATAAAACAGTTTAACGAATGAATCAATTAATTTATAAAATGTGAAGTAAATTGTTGGAAAATTTTAAAACATCGCTTCATATAATTAACTTAACGAACAAATGAACTCTTTAAATAGATGAATTCTTGCAAGTTTAATAAGAATTAGCAGGTTTATAGATACGTGGAATTTAATATATTTTCCAATAACTTTGTGAACTGTAATCCATGTAAATGAATTGAAAATTGTAAAATACTAATTTATAAAAATTAAAAATACCTATTTTGATTACGGTATTAAATATTTTGTAACTTTATTCGTGCTTCGATCAATAAGTTTTTATTTTATTAATATAATATAGAGGTAATTAATTCCGAATATTTGTTGCCTTAAATCAGAGATGAATAGAACTGCTATTGTAGAATAAAACAACAACAACATCGATAGCATTTTTTAATCTTTTATAAAATATTAAAATGACTATTTCATTCATACATATATGAACCAATCCAAATTCAGGATTCTACCTAGTTACCAAGTTTCATTTCGACAAAACACCGTCACAAAAATTTTATCGCACCCTTTAAGCCAATAAGATGTCGTATTTTTACAAGTGAGTTTTGATAAGCGAAAAATTTTTGACGTTTTAGAAACATATTGTTTACGTACCTGTCAAAGTCTGTATATTTTCAGTGTTATCAGTTTTTATTAAAAACGAGTCGATTCGGACAGGAATCTATTTAAAACGTTGGAAAAGCAAACTGAAACATAATACCTCTAAACACAATAAATATTTGAAGATTTTTGTCAAGAAAAAAATTATATAAACGATGACCTAATTTTTGTTTTGGAAATAGTCATCCGAATACCATTCGTGGTTAAATTTTATCGTGAAAAAAATTTCCTATTGCTTTACTCGAGCCCGTTGCCAATTTATCTCGTGACATTGATCAAAAATCACTCGTTTGACAACTCGTAATTTTTTTGTCAATGCCACTCAATATATTGCTAGGCAACCGACTCTCGTAACAATCTGAAAAATTTTCCGGCAAAAATTTACCACTTATGACATATATGAAAATAACTATGTTTGAATTAAGGAAAGAATTTGGACAGATATATTCTTATGATTCTATTGTTTGCTATGCACTGTAGTCAAGCGAGGTTTACACAAATACAATTCAAATATTATGTGAATTATGATTTCATTCTTTCTAAGTGCTGTGCGTTATTTGTTGTTGTATTGTCGCTTTTTAAATTTTACCTATTTCCCTGTATTTATTCTCTTATGGTTTTGTGCAATTGACGCTTCTTTTTAAACATCGAAAATACGGTCGTTGTCATGGTAGCAGCCGCGAAATTGTGTAAACAATCACTTTGATACTTGAGAATTGCATGGTTTTGTTTATCAAATGTCAATCCCATAGCCATCTTGCAAGATAACTTTATATTTACAATGAAACTGTTTAAAATTAATAAAATTTGTAATCGACCTTTTCAATTTAACGGCTATGTCTTTCTATCGCTGCAAATAGTAAGTAATATGGCGCCAACAATTTCCAGTTGGGCTGTCAAACGAAACGTCAAAATTATTGCAGTCATTAAAATACCTGTATTCTCGGTGAAAATTTGCATCGGTAGACATTTTAACTTCAATAAAAGATTTTGTAATTTTTTCTGAGAAGTTTTTTAAAGTTGTCAAAGATTTTTCACACATTTTACGTCTAAATTTTTTAGAAACAAACGTCATAGATCTCAATTGTTCTTACTATGCGCAGATCCCCATTGCGCATATCTTCTATCTCTTTAAATTGAAAAGGGCTATTATATTTTTTGTAGTAAAATATATATCAAAAAGTAAAACACTCGTTTAAATTAAAATTCATTTTTCTACAGTCTATATACAAAGTAGCCATTTGCGCTCTCTTTTGTCAACGCAAAATGTCACTTTGCCGCTTTAGAGCGACAAAGTAGAAAAAACGCTCGCTCCTCAAATTTCTAACTATACAATGTTGAGAAATGTTACTTGGCTACATTCTTAATGGAAACGTTTAGTCAGGAATTAATGACACTGTAGTTACACATTACCCACTTACATAACCAAACAAAATGCCGCACTGCTGTGAAAATAAAATAGAGCATTCATTTACAAAAACGAAAGTATAAAATGCTTAGATTAGATTGAAGCAATAGCTCAGAAAAATGGAAAATACCGATGAGTAAAAATAAATAAAAAATAAATTTTTGTTATGGTGGAGGACCCCATTGTGGCGACTGTAGAAAAAATCTTGTGTGTGTTTCGAGCGCAAATGGACATTGTCGATTTCGAGAGAATGCCTCGCTCCTGCGTCGGGCGGCAACAACCTCTCAATCGACAATGTCCCATTTTGCGCTCTTAATACACAAATAGCTATTGTAGGTTCTTAACATAATAATTATAAATTTTAACTCTAATCTAACTCGTAAGTAACTGTTGTCAAAATAAATTAAATATCAATTGATTATTGAAATGTAATCAACCTTGACACATTAATATTTCTTTCAACATAATTTTGAAATAAAAGTAAATTAATGCGAAATAGTCTGCAGAAAAATTGTTTCCCATATTAATCTCCTTGAAGAAAAAAAGAAAACACCCACATCACAATTTTTCTTTTTTCCGTTAGGCGAACTTCGTATGGGCACGGACGAATCCACCTTTAACGCCATCTTATGCCAGCGCAACTACGCTCATCTGAACGCCGTATTCCACGAGTACGAACGTCTCACCGGCCACGAAATGGAGAAAGCCATCAAGAACGAATTCTCTGGCGACGCCGAGGACGGCCTGCTGGCCATCGTGCGCTCGGTTAAGGACAAGCCAGGCTTCTTCGCCAAGCGTATACAGTTGAGCATGAAGGGAATGGGAACGAATGACAGACAGCTTATTAGATTGATTGTGACCAGAAGCGAAGTGGATATGCAAGACATTAAAGAGGCATATTCGAGGATCTATGGGAAGAGCTTGGAGGACGCGATTAGGGTGAGGATCGATTTATATTTTTAAATAATTTCTAAAACTTTGAAAAATGTAATTCCTACGTCGGCGTCAAGCTACAATTGAATATATTATTTAAAAATATTTTTTTTTAAACATCTAATTTTTTAAAATTTAAATGAATTCTTTAAAAATAATCTGATGTGGCCAACACCAAACCTGCCGCTATTTAATTTTTATTAATTTAAATATACGTACTTCCATATTTAATTATTGCGGAAACTGTATTAAGATCCATTCCATATAACTATGGTTCTATTTACTATTTTCTTTTTACAACGTTACTATTATTAATTTGAAATAGACCAGAAAAGTGTAACGGTCAAACTTAGGCGCGAAATTCAAACTCAGTCCATAACGCTGAGAACATAATTTCAATCCCCGTGTATTTCTTACCAAGGAATTTTTTGCTCAACTTTAAAGGCCGAAAAATCTCATAAAAGTAAATCTCTTATGCAAAGCATTATATAAAGCATCTAGACCGATCCTTTATCTCCAGATTCGTACAATAATATTCACATGAACTCTGCACAGTTTATAATTATTTAAATAATAATACAACACTACAAAATTCATTGAACGTATGTCTTAGTTTGATCGTGCATGCTTCATCTTCTATTGTGCTGTCCTATTTACTGGTGGGTCAACGACATACGGTATCCTTGCTTGCACCAAGCATTTTAATTTCTAATAATTTTCTTACTTTACCTTTTCTACAGGTTTAAACTGTTGCAATCTATTACTGAATAAACAAACTATCGAATTCTTAGCAAGAGCTGTTTAATTTCTTTTACAAAATATCTTTTATTTGTCTGTAAAATTAAACTCCTATATGAAACCTATACTAGGGAATTCAAACTATGAACTCGCGCCAAAGGCAAATTCTAACCTAACTTTTCTGGTCTATTAGCTCTTTGACAGTGACATTTATCTGTTAGTTACATACATTTGAGATATGAACTGTGTAACCAAGGAGTTTTGTTTGTTTAAAGCGCAGGCTCCGGGACATAAATTATAGATAATTTTATTAATTTATCCATAAAACATATAGAAAAAGTATTAATGCAAACCTGTACAAAATTTAATAATATTTAATTTTTATAATAACATACATCTCAAAGAAATAATATTTAAAGATATTTTTCGAAGAAAAACTATTTTGAGCTTCAAGTAAAGTGCCATTTCCGGTTATTTGATTTACACCAAATTCTAATGGCTTCTTTCCATATTAGAACAAGGCTTTAAAATTTTCTGAATGATAGTATTTGAGTTAGAGCGTAAACAGGAACCACACATACACAGACATTATTGTGAAAATGTTAAAGTTGGATTCTAGGGACCTTAAAACTTGTGCTGTCAAGAACCGGAAAAATTTAGTACCGGATACCCGGTTCCAAAACTATGCGGGTACCCGATTCCTGGAACCGATCATCGGTTCCGAGTAGTGAAACCGATCTTCGGTTCCGATTCTGGGTAGTGGAACCGATCTTCGGTTCCGGTTCCGAGTAGTGGAACCGATCTTCGGTTCCGAGTAGTGGAATCGATCTTCGGTTCCGAGTAGTGGAATCGATCTTCGGTTCCAGTTACGGGTAGTGAAATCAAACTTCGGATCCGAGTTATGGAATAATCAATTATAATTTTAAATTAGCCTCGTCTTTCTTGAGAAATAAACATTTTATTTTATTTTGGAATCATAAACTTGTTTATCTGCCCTTAAAAACGGGCGCAATTTGGCTTTAATCGCCCGAGAGCTTATAAAGTTGCCAAGCAACATCTATTCAAACGTTAAAATCGTTGTTTTTATATAAATGTCAGACAACATAATAGATTCGATAAAACACAATTTTTTACCACCGCTTCTCGTAAAACTATTCGTATCCTTTCTCGTATACGTCTTTTCACTTCTGTGGAACCAACTTGCTCTGAGCAGCGTCAAATTCATTAGATATTTCTTTTGAATAATCGATATCTTCCATTTTCATTTGACACTAAATTAAAATTTGTTATAAACAAACAATGTAGCTAGAAACCACAGCATACTTAAAATTTACAACGCCAGCACAACGATACCGAAAATATACCCATTGAAACCTTGAATTTCGAGAACCAAAATAAAATAAAACGTTGTATGTACCACGGGCATAATCAAGATTATAGCACTCAGGAAAATTAAAGATCTCCGCTACGCGTCGAGCTTTAAACATTCCCCCGTGCTACAATCTTATGATTATGCCCTTAATACATAAATAACTATTCTGAGAAATATTATTGAACGATATTAAAAAAATTATATGTAATTTAAATGAAAATGTCTGTAATGATGTGTAAATATTATTACACCAAAGGCAAGAGGATGCTAAAAATGTAACCACATAATATAGTAGGTATATAATTTCAGTTTTGTATTATATTTTCAATATAGTTTATTTCAATAACTTGACCTTGAGTTATATTTTCAAATAATGGTACCTACGTAAGGACAATAGCGGCCATAAAATTTAAGGGATAAAGCAATAGATATTTCCAAGAATTTCAATTATACCTACTTATACATTCTGTTCTAATCTTTACATTTTGATCTCTCAGTTATGTAATATAAATGAATATTTCTTATTTTCTGGATTTCATAACACCATTTAATAAATTTCGAAGTGAAAATAGCGTGCCTCACAATTTATAAAAAAATTTGGTTATTATTTTAAAATGCCCAATTGCATTAACTTTAAGATTAAAAGAAACCGAAAGGGGCTATAAAGCACAAATCCTATAGAAATTTAAACAAAGACACCGGTCGTGCACTCGGGGAAAAAGTACCTGGATTTTGCACGTGTTCTTCAGAGAATTGCATTATATCAGTTTATATGAATATCTGATACCAACTTACCTAAATTGTTTACCTGTTCCTATTTAATAATTTAAAAAAAAAATAACTTTCAAAATAATTAACATATTCATCATAACATATTGATACATAATACGTAAATCTAATTCACGGATTGTAATAATGTATATATTATTAGCTTCATAATCGAGGTTCACTCTTTTTCGGTCCCAGAACTGGGAACCGATACGTTTCGGTTCCACAACCGAGAACCGTTGAGATTCGATTCCAGAACCGAGAACCGGGTAGTTTCGGTTCTAGGATTAAGAACCGGGTAGTTTCGGACTCGGAACCGAGAACCGGGTAATTACACATTCAAATAACCGGCTATCCGGGTAATTTTGGAACTGGTTCCCACCACTACTTAAACGTGTTTATTTACCAAAATCTCGATATGCTATTTTTAGCACGATCCCTATACCTCCCTTACCAAGGGTAACGGGAGGTAAAAAAGAGTGCTGAATTCGGCTTATAGCCTTTTTTATGTCCCCCTAATTTTGCCGGTGTGTATAACATTAAAACATTTTTAATTTATTTCAGGATGACACATCTGGAGACTACAAGAGATGCCTCGTCGCCCTCATTTCTTAAACTTTTTATACATGTTCATCTTTTTATACCACACTTTTACCATTTCATATTTAAGGGAATCAGATTTTAACTCATAGAAACATCAAATGTTTCTAACTATTCTTCTGTGACTGAAAAAAATTCTTTCTGTACCAAAAACAAATGTAATAATATTTCAAAAATATTAAATATTTTGCTATTGCAAGTTTCCTATTGTGTGCCGAAGTAAGCTTGGAACAAAGTATTTTGATATGAATTTTGTCTTGAATGTTTGAGACTGCATTAAGGGCCTTACTTGCTAACGTTTTTAGAATCTCTACTTATTATGATTGTGCTATGCAAAAATATAAATGTTAAAATTTGTATTAGTACTTACTTAAAATCGAATTATAAAAAATACAAGTATTATGACTTCATATTATGTATACTGGAATTTAATGTTGAAATATAATATTCAATTTATTGTAGTGTTATAAAATATATAAGTGTAAGTATTATTATATTTGTTGGTTGTATGTATGTATGTTGTTCGTCTACATTGTATGAATTTATTCATATATTTTATGTTTGAAATGTATTTTCGTAAATAAACATACATCACATATACCAGTATTCTTTATTCTGTTTACCTGTTGCCCCCTTTTCTCTCTAGCACATCATCTCTTCGGTTTACAGAAAAATTCCCACAAAAGAAGTTGTAGAGGATTAAATTTCCTTCAAATAGGTATATACTCTTTCTATATTATCTTCAACCGATCAACAGTTATGGTAATTTGAATTTTTTGGGTAAATTTTGAGATTCCGCTGGAAAACTAATAAAACTATAAATTTAGTCTAGGGGCCTAGGGTATGCGCTTTTAAAAGTGTGCGTCTACGGATTTTCTCTTGGTATCAAAAAAAAAAGTACTGCCAATGGGCCCGTCCAAGTCTTCGACTTTTTAAAAATTACATGATGCATATGAATTTTGAATATTAATAAATGAAAACGAAACAAAACTTGCTATATATTTTGTATTTTTATGCCTATAATAATGTAATTAAAGTTTTTAGCGTAAAATGATCGCCATGTTGTGACGTCAGCGTCACTACAGTCGTCCAGTTACCCTATGAAAATGTCACTATACAGTGGACCGTGCATATTTTGCTCATAAATCGCGATTAGCTTTACACATACTCTAACAAACATATTTAATATACCCGAGTAATTTTTTATAAGATCAAATGAAAATTTACTTATTACATAAATTTATATTATAAATTATGTTTTAATTATTGTAATCTCAATAATTGTCATTGTTGTAATCAATTAGTAAATAGGAATGTAAATGTTGAATTACTTTTTATTATGAACTATGCTTTGATTATTGTAATCAATACTGTCTTTGTTGTATTTATTTATAAATAGAAAATAGTTTAAATATTATTTTAATTATAATAATGGCACTAGGTGAGTATGAAAACTACAATATTATATTAAAGAAAGTCTTAAAGTCACATTAATTAAAGCGAATAATTAACTTGATCATGAAAACGAGCAAAAATTATTAATTTTACTTCCCTGATTTTTACTTATGTATAATATGTACTATGGAAGTTTTACATAAATTAACATTTAACACTACTACTATACCTATTTATGTAAGTAAATCAAACAAATATATATATATATATATATATATATATATATATATATATATATATATATATATATATATATATATATATATATATATATATACAGAGTGTCCCATTTAAGGTACGAATGCATTGAGATCTCGAGAACCGTAAGAGCAACGAGGTTGGTTAAATTAGACAAAAGTTGCCCCATTAGGAGACCATTTTAATGGTATTTTGTTATTTGCGAAAAAATGCATAGGTCACTAGATATAGGCGAAAATGTAAATTTTGCAGTTTTTTATTTTTGCAAATAACTTCGAAGTGTGAAATTATACCGGATTTTGGTTTGCACATCTTTAGGGCACTTTTTTATGTTCTTTCGACTGGCGATGCTCAATTTTTTTTATCAATGTTGGTTTTCGAGGATTGATGTCAGAGTTTTAATTTTTATACGGACGCCATATTGGAAAGTTACGCCATTGAAAAGAGATTTTTTTTAGATTTACAATGATATAAAATAGTAATAATTTATTTTTATAATTATCAGAGAAATTAACAAAAAATGTTATTAATACTAAAATTTAATTGAAAAAAGTAAATCGAAGGCTGCTGTTTAAGAAAATAACTATTTAATAAACAAATAATGTTAAAAATACAAAAATAATTTACAAAAACTTTACAATAAATTTTCTATTAACCCACCATTTCGTTCTACGCACTTCTGCGCCCTTCGTTCTGTTCCTTCTATAACTTTTTTCAGCATTCTTGACCTAATTTGATTTAGAATTCTTACTGTGGCATTTCTTAATTCATTTTCATTCTGATATTCCCGAATAAAAAGTTTATTTTTTAAGTATCCCCATAAAAAAATCTAAAGGTGTTAAATCTGGAGATCTAGCAGGCCACTTGATTTCGCTGTTGGCCCCTATCCATTGTCCTACAAATCTAATATTTAAATATTGCACTGTAAATTTTAGTATTAATAACATTTTTTGTTAATTTCTCTGTTAATTATAAAAATAAATTATTACTATTTTATATCATTGTAAAGCTAAAAAAAATCTCTTTTTAATGGCGTAACTTTCCAATATGGCGTCCATATAAAAATTAAAACTTTGACATCAATCCTCGAAAACCAACATTGATAAAAAAAATTGAGCATCGCCAGTCGAAAGAACATAAAAAAGTGCCCTAAAGATGTGCAAACCAAAATCCAGTATAATTTCACACTTCAAAGTTATTTGCAAAAATAAAAAACTGCAAAATTTACATTTTCGCCTATATCTAGTGACCAATGCATTTTTTCGCAAATAACAAAATACCATTAAAATGGTCTCCTAATGGGGCAACTTTTGTCTAATTTAACCAACCTCGTAGGTCTTACGGTTCTCCAGATCCCAATGCATTCGTACCTTAAATGGGACACTCTGTATATATATATATATATATATATATATATATACAGGATGTTCCGCGATTCGACCGACAAACTTATACCATATATTCCGGGGGTCATTACGATCAAAAAATGTTATATGACCTATAGGTGAATTCCTCTTTGTTTCGGAGATATCGAAGGAATTTAAAAAAAATGATAAAAGAAAATTTATTCATCAATGGATAGCTAATTAACACAAAATTTCAGCAACTGTTCAAAATGAGAACCGCCATTTTCTAAACATACAGGTATCCTTCGAGTCAAAGAATGTTGCTAGTTAATTACTACCAATTCATTCTTTAGAGAATTAGTAGCTTCAACTATACGGTCAGTCAACTCTTCGCATGTATCTGGTGTACCATTGCTATACACACGAGATTTGAAGCAACCCCACCTAAAAATAACTCTAAAGGCGACAAGTCAGGTGATCGAGCTGGCCAATGTTAAGGACCACCTCGGACTATCCACCTTTCCGGAAAAATTTCATTAAGAAACACCGTCACTTGTCTCCCAAAATTTGGTGGTGCCTCATCTTGCTGGCACCACATGGAACGACGAGCTTCCAGAGGAATATCTTCCATGTAATTCGGAAAAATCCTGTCTCTCTCAAGCAACGAAAAACGTTTGAAAATGTTATGTGGTGAGGAACAATGCGATCTAGGTATCGCCTGAGGTACTCCGCAGCTGCAGCACGTCCACTTCTATTGCAAAAACCATACACGAAAACCATATCAGCATATTTTGTATTAGTAAAATGCGGCATAATGGCTTAAATTAATAAGACAGCACAGAAATCATTCATTTGTGAAACATACGTTCATTCGTCAAGGCTAACTCAATTATCTTTTTTTTTAAATTCCTTCGATATCTCCGAAACAAAGAGGAATTCATCTATAGGTCATATAACATTTTTTGATCGTAATGACCCCCGGAATACATGGTATAAGTTTGTCGGTTGAGTCGCGGAACACCCTGTATATATATATATATGTTTTGAAATGATATAATAACAATCTGGCTTACTTTATTACCATTAGCTCTAAAGATTTTTGATTACAGTTTGCAATGGATACGTATTTTTATTCATGCAACATTTATTGTATATTGCCAAATTAATACTAACGTATGTCGGTTCTCTCTACTTATGACGGAGTGACACTAACGTCACAACTTTCGCGCCAAAACTTTAATAGTTATTTTATGCGTTATTAAATGTAATTTCAAGAAAACAAAAAATACGGAATTTCTATTTTTAAATTCTTCGTAACATATAAAAAATTCAAAAAAAGTTGGACGGGCCCATTACTTTACAGTGTTAGTTAAATTGATTTGCATACAGAAAAGTTTAACGAAAAACGTCAGGCAAACTATTTTTTTTAGAAAATTTGCGGTTTTTGATAGCTGATATTTCATAAATGGTTAAAGATAGAAAAAAACTTTAAAAAGCAAAAACGTAGGAAATTTTATCAGCTTTCATTTTGTATATAACGATTTTTTTGATAAGGCGTAATCGTCTTCAAGATGGAAGCAAAAAACCAAAAGTAGATACCTTGTCGGTCCCCCCTGCTCACCTCCTATGTCCGGGGACTTTTAGTATGTTTACCTACTAACGACTCGAAATAAAGCCCTGAAGTGAAAAATTGTGACACCCTTCATGCATTCTACAACCCCTTTATTGACTGGACTATATTTTAAATTTGAATGTTCTTCCCCATATCACCCACCTGCGCTAAAAGTCAACTGCACACTATGCACATCTCACTTTTATTAATATCTCTCTTTTAATTTAATAGGGCACGGAAGATCACGTGACCTAACATATGTATGTTTTGTCCCTTTCTCATTTCAGACTCGATCTTCAGCTCTGTCCCATGCTAACTTCAGACTGTACTTTCGACGCAGTGCGCATGCGTCAGTTTGAATAGCTGTCATATTTTTCTAGCGGTAAATTTTAAGAATGAGTTTGCGCAAGCGTGGAATTTGTTGTCATTTTGTTATTTGGCGGTTCTTGTGCATATAGCGATTGATTGTGTTATTGTTATTCATTGTAGTGTTTTATTATTTGTTTCTTTTTGTTATCTTGTTTGTTGTTATTTATTTTATTGTTATTTTCTGTTGTTTGTGAGTGTCATTCTTTTTCAAACTATGCCACTACGTTGTTGGGTGCAAGTTTGTCGTCGGACTATAATATAAAACAGTTTGCTATCTCATCAAGTACCGATTATTGAGGTAATATTTAAAACCTAAACTATTATTCACAAAAGATGACTATTCAAGGTCATTTATGAGCCGTCTGATATAATATTACTTGCAGATAACTTCATTGCATTTCGTTTACATAGGCGTGCAACATGAAATATTTATTTTAAGTGAAAAAATAAGAGTAATTCATTTGAAAATTATGTTTCTTTCTAAATAATGCCTTTATGTTTATTTATGCTTTTCACTTATCTTTTTACAAAATACAAAAACATAGACTTATCTTATAAATCAAGGAATAATAATTTGATTTAAACGCCACCGCCACTGGATAAATATTAGCACAGAGGGCAGTGTAGTAGATAATCAGGTATCTATTTATAGTGTGTTAGAAAGTAATGCCACTATTTACGTATATCTGTCACACCACATAAGTTAAATAGACATAGGTCAAATAATCTTTCTCTTTCTAATGCAAAATATTGCTAAGCTACTGCTATAAAGTGATTCGTATTCTTTCTTCGAACGAATGACCTTGAATAGTCATCTTTCGTGAATAATAGTGTAATCATATTTGAACATAAGTAACAAGTGACAATTTGTGTAGGTAGGGTTGGTGTGGTAGGTGGGTTACATGTGAAAAACGAGAGAGGTCGTCTGTGGCTCGTAGCCGTTTATATTTATGAGAATATCACTTGCTTGCTGACATATTATCGACTACTCAGATTTGATAGTAGGTCGTTGATGAAGCCCTAAATTTATAAATTGTCAGTTACTGTTGGTAATATTTGCTTTTTAAGCAAGAATGAAGACGAAGAGCATCCTGATCGTAATACTTATGAATATACATATGATCACATTGTTAACTGCCATTATATTACATTATTCAATAAAAACCTATTTGTTTCTTATTGTCTTCATTTTATTCTCATTTAATATCTTGCTAGAAATGTGTCAGCTATTCAAACTGACGCATGCGAACTGCGTCGAAAGTAAAGTCTGAAGTTAGCATGGGACGGAGCTGAAAATCGAGTCTGAAGTGAGAAAGGGACAAAACATATGATAGGTCACGTGGTCTACCGTGCCCACGGTGTAGTATCTATAGGTGAGTGGAGTGCACGACGTATTCCAATGCATTACGAAGAATGGCTAACTAACTGGGCTAGTTCATACAGTGTGTCGCTAGATGTCAGGTTTTGTTGCGACCCGGTTTTTACACAAAATATTTAAAATATTAAATTATTCATATATAACGCATAATATTCTATATTTTCAATCATTACCTTATATCTTTTGTCAGTTCTATGTATGTATTTTGTACAAACTTCATACAGAAAGGTTTTTATATTTCCAGTAAAATTATAAAACAAAAAACAACATATGTCAAATTCACTTGACATTGACACCTTTCAATCAGAAATTTATATTAGTACCTGTTTCTGTGGTTATAATGTAGCTGGCTACCGCAAAATTGTACATTTTGGCACCTTAAAAAGACTATATTTCTCTTTATTTGATCCATACCCTGTTGTGCATCTTGTAGCAAAACATTTTCTGTCAAATGGTATCGGGTCGCGTTAGCACCATTTTGTTTCCCAGTTACTTAGCCATGTCAACGCATCTCGTGCTCTCACCTATAGATACTACACCGTGACCGTGCCCTATAGGTTCAATACCCTGTCCCGTTATTTGTTTGTTAGATTGTACATAATTATTTACTAGAACTTCCTTAAGATGTCTCTAGTAGTTCCACTGGTTTCTGTTTTTGGTTTGTTTGTTTTCTTGATTTACAAATTACAAATGATAGTTTGTTTGTATTTGATTTGGACGTTTAGAAGTGATTTTCTTGATATTGTAAAATAATTATTATATAAATAACAACACTAATATCAAACTTATAATTTCTTTGTTAATAATATCTTGTCTGTGGTAATAAATAAGTAAAAATTTAGTGAATTCGTGGATATAGGTTATGTTTGTAATCATGTGTTTACGTTTATGAAACTGTTGAAATTTAAAACAGTTGAGAATTCAAAATATTGCTTGATTATGGATTTGTTCCGTAATTTACCATGGTAAAATACTTAAAGCTTATTTATATTGAACAGTTTTTACAATTTCTTGTTTTGGTTTAGGAAAATTTCAGAACCTTCTATGTTAGATGTAGGAACAAAGTTCATCAAAGAAGAAACTGTTGCTCAAAGTTTTTTATTCCAAAATAATTTTAAACCAGAGTATATAGAAGAAGAGAAACCAAAATCAGCACCTAAAAATAATGGTCTTACAGATAAACAAAGAAAGACACTCAAGCAATATCGAAGAGAATCTAGGTTAAATAATATGGAACATAAGAAATGTCTAGAAGCTTTGCTGCTTTTAGATTCTGATCGGCCTTTAAGTAGTTTTTCTTTGCAAGAGCAACAATTGATTACCTTTTATAATGTAAGTGTGCATTTGTAAATATGTTTTATTTACTAGTTGATACCCCGCCGGCAACGCAGCCGCGAGTTAATTTATATGTTAACCCCGTACAACGCGATTTTGGTATTAATTTGAAGATATTTGAAACAGTTCAGAAGTTATAAACCCCCAAAAATGCATGTTTTCATGTTTCGGCCAAAAATGCAAGGTTAAAAATCGGTCAATATCTCAATTTCGCTTAAAGATAGAGTATTTATTCTTGCAAAAATGAACTTTAGGGGGTTGATTTGTATATTTCGGGTATAAAAGTGATTAAATTTCCAGTTATAAACTCTTCTAACCCAGGTTCAAAGTTGTGCATTTTTTTATAAAAAGTGATTAAAAATCGGTCGTCAATATCTCGAATTCGGTTAAAGATGGAATGTTTATTCTTTCAAAAATGAACTTTAGAGGGTTGATTTGTATGTTTCTGGTATAAAAGTGGTTCAATTTCCGATTAAAAACTCAAACCCAGGTTCAAAAATTGTACATTTTTTTGGTAAAAAATGTAAGGTTAAAAACCAGTCGACGTCGACAATATCTCGATTTTGGTTAAAAATAGAGTGTTAATTCTTGCAAAAACGATCTGGAGGGTCAATTTGATTTATTAATATGTTAAAAGTGTCAAAAAGGCCTTAGGAACTTTGGACAATAAGGGCAAAATTTTGGAAAAAGTTGCCCCAAAAACATGCATTTCATTTTGCTTAAAATTCTTCAACGATTTAAATTATCTTCAAAGTAACACGAAATTCGTGTTCTACGGGGTTTAAAATATACATTAGCTCATTCCAACAGAAAATCATTTATTTATACTTAGAATTTGTCGAAAATGTTGATTTTTTAATGACTATTTCACTCATAAATATATGAACCAATCCAAATTCAGGATTCTACTTAGTTACCAAGTTTCACTTCGACAAAACACTGCCACAAAAAAATTTTCGCACCCTTTAAGCCAATAAGATGTCGTATTTTTACAAGTAAGTGAGTTTTGATAAGCGAAATTTTTTTGATGTTTTAGAAACATATTGTTAACATATCTGTCAAAGTCTGTGTATTTTCAGTGTTATTAGTTTTTATTAAAACGAGTCGATTCGGACAGGAATCTATTTAAAACGTTAAAAAAGCAAACTCAAACATAATACCTCTAAACACAATAAAAATTACAATATTTTTGTCAAGAAAAAATTATATAAATGATTACCTGATTTTTATTTTGGAAATAGTCATCCGAATACCATTCGTTGTTAAATTTTATCCTGGAAAAATTTTCCGATTGCTTTACTCGAGCCTATTGCCAATTTATCTCGTGACATTGATCAAAAATCACTCGTTGACAACTCGTGATTTTTTTGTCAATGTCACTCAATAAATTGCTAGGCAACCAGCTCTCGTAACAATCAGAATTTTTTTCCTGCAAAAATTTACCACTTATGATATTATATATTATGATAATTTTTGATTGAGTGCAGAAAAGTGTAGTTTTGACATTTTGACAATGTCAGTAAGGCCGCTCTCGAAACCAGTGTCAATGCATTACTTATACCTTGTTCCATTTAATCCATTCAGTATTGTAGAGAATAGGGCATAGTTTTGAACTCTCTGATTGGCTCGATTGGCTGAAATTTACTACTTCAAAGTTTTTTGTATAATTTATTTGTTTCAAGTACATTAAAGTAGTGCAGTGAAAAAGTGAATGTCCATTGGAAGCGTTCACGCCAAACTTTTGCAGATAGCAGAACAACTGTTCACACAATTTATTTGACAAAAGAAAGCGCAAATGGCTACTTTGTATACTCACTGTAGAAAAACTAAGAGGCGCGGGCAGACACGAGACTTTGACAAGTGCTTGCAGGGCCCTACAAGGTTGCCAAGTATACAGCTTGTGTACCTTGCGTGTGTTGCCAAATCAATTTAAGCGTAAAATTAATAAATAAAATTGTAAAACTAGTTATTATTAATGAATATCATGTTGATTTTATTTTATGACACATTAAACTTAATTATTAAATAAATTTTTATAAAAATAGAGTGTTCAACGTGAATTAATGGTTTTCTCAAATTTAGCGTGTCAAGAAATATTTGTATCGTAGATGGCAGCACTAATCGCTTTATTTTTATAAAAAATATTTTAAAAATTAAGTTTATGTGTCAGAAAATAAAACAACATTATATTAATTAACAATAACTAATTTTACAATTTTATTTATTAATATTACCCTTAAGTTGATTTGGCAACACAGGCAAGCTGTATATTTGGCAATCTTGTGGGGCCCTACAAGCACTTGTCAAAGTCACGTGTCCGCCCGCGCCTCATTATTCACGAAAGAAGACTATTCAAGGTCATTTGTTCGAAGAAAGAATACACATCACTTTATAGCAGTAGCTCAGCAACATTTTGTATTAGAAAGAGAAAGATTAGTTGACGTATGTCTATTTAATTTATGTGGTGTGACAAATAGGTATATGTAAATGTGCCATTACTTTCTAACACACTAAAAATAGCAGTGACGTATGTCGTAGAGTTACGTTTAATTATCTACTACACTGCCCTCTGTACTAATGTTTATCCAGTGACGTTGACATTTAAATCAAATTATTAATTTATGGTTTACGTCAAGTCTATGTTTTTAATATATGCATAAACGTAGGTGAAGAAGATTAAACTTTGAGAAAAGCATTATTTAAAAAGAAACAAAGTTTTCAAATAAAATACATTTATTTTGTCAATTAAAATTTTCGTGTTACGCGCCTGTGGGTACGAAATCCAATGAAATTATTTACAAGAAATATTACATCAGACGGATCATAAATGACCTTGAATAATCATCTTTCGTGAATAATACTATAGACCTCAAGTTTTCACTTTTGTATATATCAAGGAGGATGTACAGGCTGTCTCATTTTCGATGTTTTTTTAAGGTATCTCGGGTAATAGTAATGATAGAGCAAAGCCGTTTGCACATTTAAGGGTCAACTTTTCCAAAAATGTTTAATAGTCACCACAGGAAATTTCGATCTTCTTTTGTTTCTGAGCTACAGGCAAAAACTCGTTTTTCGCCCAATTTGAAAATATCTCGTATCTTATTTATTATAAAAGTTAGAGAAAAAATGTTTTTACAAAAAAAATCCGTTTTTTAAATAAAATAAAATGGCGTAATTAGATTTTTTGAAGACTTAATGATTCTCGAGATATAACACAAACTTATGATTTTTTAAATGGGAACCTATGTTGAAAATAGTCTCGTCGTTTTGCTTATTTTATAAGCTTTTCAATGATAACAAGTCTACATTCTTTTGTTTTAAACTTGAATAAGAAATAACTATTAATTGATTGGGGTGAAAAAATTAAAAATTATTAAGAAACAAATGAAAAAATTATTACAGATCATCATTTGCATATTTCTAATAATATTTGTTTCAGTTTTACTCATTTTTACCTTCCGTCACCTTTAGGTAAGGAAGGTATTGTCTTTGGTCAAAAAATTCGGTGGTGAGTTTTTGATGAATAAGCACGTTTTAGGGTCCCTAGAATACGATTTTACTATTTTTACGATGATGTGTGGATGTGTGTGTGTAACAAAATTTTCGTCTACGATAACTAATACTACAATTCCAAAAATTATAATTCTTTCGTATTCCTCTTCGTTGCATCCATATGAAGAGCTGATTAGATTTTGGTTATAATTGGTCAACCGGAAGTGCCCTTATTTGCAGATTTTAACAGTTTTTCTTGAAAAAACGATGTTAAATATCATTTTTTCACATTTAATGTAATTATAAATATTAAAGAACATTGTATTCTCTATCCGATTTGACTGCATTTTATACTTCATATTAAATGGATATAGAGTTATAAAATTATAAAGAAATTAAATTTCATAAATTAGCCAGCTATGCTAGAAACAGCTACTATATTAAGAAAATTCTGATTGAAAGATGTCAATGTCAAGTTCAATGACATATTCGTAGTATATTTGTGTTAGGATCTTTTTGCTCGAAATTTTCTGTATAAAATTTGTTTAAAATACATACAACTGTCGAAAGGTAATGTACATACAAGAAATTTATAATCTTTTGCAAGGAACTTTTTGTATGGATTTTATAGAAAATACATACGCATTTACGAAAATTCTACCGGTAGATACCGCATCTACCGACTGTGTTTGAAAACACTACCGGATTCATGAAGAATCTAATCTCAAAAAAGGTAGTGATGCAAAGCGAAGCGTGCGCGGTAAAAGTGGAAATGTGTTCAAAGTAGGACTCTGCTCATTTTGTTAACTACGTCAAATTTCTAACCTGTTTTAAATTTTCAAATTTTTTCGTAGGTTATGGATCTCCCCTGTTTACCACTTGCGTTCTTAAAATATCGATTCCGGTAGCTATAAACTGATAAAAGCTGTTTACCGGTAACAGTTCGCCGGTAGAATTTTCGTAAATACCTCATATAACTGACGGAAGGTAATGTGCTGGCCACATCAGATTTTTTCAATTTATTTACTTCAAAAGCGTATTAAACCATCTTTTTCGGATTGTGTCAAAGTCAACTGTAACGTCGATAACTAGTAATTTAACTATCCCGAAAATAATTGGTTAAGAATAATTTTGAGAACATAATTAATAGATATTGAATCAAAATAAACAAATAATGATTAGTAATATTTTTTTTTTCATTTGTTTCTTAATAATTTCCAATATTTTCACCTCAATAAATTAATAATTCGTCTTTTATTAATGTTTAAAACAAAATAATGTAGACTTGTTATATATCATTGAAAAGCTTATAAAATAAGCAAAAAGACGAGACTATTTTCAACATAGGTTCCCATTTAAAAAATCATAAGTTTGTGTTATATCTCGAGAATTATTAAGTTTTCAAAAAATATAGTTACGCCATTTTATTCTATTTAAGAAACGGTAACATTTTTCCTCTATCATAATAAATAAGATATGAGATATTTTCAAAATTAGCGAAAAACGAGTTTTTGCCTGTATCTCAGAAACGAAAGAAAGTCGAAAATTCCTGTGGTAACTTATTAAACTTTTCTCGAAAAGTTGACCCTGTAATGTGCAAACGGTTTTGCTCTATCATTAATATTACTCAAGATTCCTTTAAAAAACATCGAAAATGGGACACATATCAGCTGATTTGTGTGCGCGTGTCTTTTTGACAAGACCAATGTTTTGACTTATTTTAATTTTGAACTGTTAAAATGTCACTATTTTTAAGGTCATGTATTTTACTGCCTGAAATTTGTAAAATATTAACAATTTAGCAGTTCAAAATCAAAATATTGTCGTGTCAAATTGACGTTGTTCATGTCAAAGTGACAAGCGCACACAAATCAGCTGATTCCAAGCACTTCAAGGTTGCTCGAGTCATGTGTGCTCGCGCCCTATAGGGCGCGAGCAGACACGTGACTCAAGGGACCTTGACGTGCTTAGAATCAGCTGATTTGTGTGCGCATGTCATTTTGACAAGAACAATGTCATGTTGACAAGACCTATGTTTTGACTTATTTTGATTTTTAACTTCTAAAATATTATTATTTTTAATTTCATGTGTTTTACTATCTGAAAATTGTAAAATAAATCCTTTTTAGCAGTTAAAAATCAAAATAAGTCAAAACATTGGTCTTGTCAAAATGACATGCGCACACAAATCAGCTGATTCCAAGCACTTCAAGGTTGCTCGAGTCACGTGTCTGCTCGCGCCCTATAAGATAATGGACTACTTTTCTTGGGACAATAATTCGTGAACTGTCCTCGAATTATCTTTATTTTCCTTTAGTTTCATTCTGTACTTTTAGAATTCAAAAACTGTGATTCACGCAGAAAACGAAGAATTTTTAAAATTCGTTGAAAATGAATGGAATAAAAAGTTGCATAACCGAGTTGGGGCAATGCCAAAATTTTTGATGGAATATGGGATGAGAAAAAGAAGCAAGAAATTTGAAAGTATTAAAGAGTATTCTGAATTGTATACGTTGAATTTTATGGTGCCGTTATCCAGAAATGATTATCCTGTTGAAATTGAACACGGGCCCTGTTTGTTAGAAATGGTAAGTAGTAATAGGGGATTCCACCATTTTTTTAATATAATTTCATCTGAACGTATAAGTAAAACTAAGACTGCTTGTGAAAATCCGGTGGAAAAATTCCTATTAATAAGCGAGTTATAGTCCTCCGAAATTTGAAAATATAGATGTGACGTCACAAATATAAGTTTTTATATCAAACTATTTTCTTCGTAGACCTAAATGTTCTTGAAATATACAGGATGTAAATGAAATAAGTGCATTAAATTTAACCAGTAATGTAACTCAACGAGAGCAACAATATTTCTTAATATCTTTTTCTCGAAATCGCATATTTTTTTTTAGCATTTTTACCACCCCGTAAATTGACGAGTCGTTCCACGTATTTTTCTAATAATTGAATGCAGTAGCAATAGCTATGAAAAATTTTGTTTTAGCAATTGACAGTTTTGTCAGTTGTTGCAATTATATTTTGGCATTAGTAATAAACTTGTTTATCAGGTAAAATTCTGTCAAAATGCTTACGTTTACAAATAGTGAGTACACAGATATTGTAATTACTTACCTATGGTTGATTTATTTATTCGTATCTGTACTACATTTTAATTTGTGGTTGATATAAAGACAGTGTTATAGAGTTGCCAACGCATTTAGACGGAACGTTTCCAAATCATACTGTTCCTAATATTCGCACATTTGTTAATCTTGTACATCTTTATCACAATACGAAGTGTCACATATGACAATTTTAAATAAAGCAACAGTTGTATCCATATCATGTGCAAAAAGATCAATGTTTTCAGCAGACTTCGATTTTGGGAATGGCTCATAATGTTCATTAATGAGACTGAATTTACTTGGGAAGGTGTATTTATTATGCACAATACACATTTCAACAGACGAAAATGCTGTAAAAATTTTCATTAAAAAATGTTTGAGCGAGAACAATAAATGGACGACTAATTATTGGTACTCATGTACCTCGTTTAAATGGACAAAAGTTTGTACTTACATTTTTTGAATAACGTATTTAAACTATTATGATTTGTCGACGATAAATAATCATCTCATAACCTAATAACTATCATTTATTTTAATTATTAAATAAATATTTAAAATGTACCATCAAGAAAATGTAACAACTTATAATTTAATAAAAGAAGTAATAACTATCATTTTGCTCTTCCTCCCCTCGTTCCTCCTTGTCATCTTCTATTCACAGATGGTTAAAGTCTGGTTTAATACACAACTTTATAATTTTGTTATCCAAAATTTAAATTTCTTTATTTTAAAAATTGTACTATTACGAATTAATTAATAATAAATGATATTTTCGTTGATTCGTTTATTAATTACTGACTGCAAGTGTAACCGATAATCGAAAATTTTTGAGCTGTTTGTATCCCACTTGAATACGACAGCTGCCATTTGTTCTCCATGGGCGCGCGCCGAAATATACAGCAAATCTTTAAAGAATTTTAATTCAAAATCTAAAAGACTTAGAAAAAAAAGTTATTAAGAAATATTGTTGCTCTCGTCGAGTTACATTACTGGTTAAATTTAATGCAATTATTTCATTTACACCCTGTATGCTATTTCTAAATTATATTTATAAAAAAATAAATTAATAGTATTATACTGTACAAGTCTACATGATTTATAATTGGAAATGTATTTAAATTATTAAGTTTAATGCAAAATGTTTATATTCAAATAAAAACTGTTTGAGAATTGCACTACTGGACTGATAGCCATGCCTCCGCTATTTGTATTTCTCTACTTCCATTGGTAGTAGGCTTCGCCCCTAACTGGGTATTCGTTATATATTTATAGGCCGTCTTTGGGTCGCCAATCAAAATAATATATATGGATTTCATATGAGTGACGAGCTGCTATAACAAAAATCCCCTTATTTCCGAAGTATTTCAATTATGTCGTTTTATTTCTTTATTAATATTTATTATTAAGCATATACTTTCAATATTTTTTCCTAATTTCTCTTAAATCAATTGCGCTGTAGCCCCCTATTGGTGATTGAAAATCCCAAACATAGAACTTTAACATGTAAATGTAAAATCATATTTTTTGACAGCTAACAGTCTGTAAAATGTCACTTACTGCCTAGGCAATAAAACTATTTTTACTGCCTATTACATAGCAACCGCTATATAAACGCATAGCAACATAATTTGATGGCGATAACTTTCAAAATAGAGGCGATTTCGGGCGACATACCCGTTCACTTCTTAGGATCAGTTACGGTCACTTGCGGTATGCTATGGTCAGTGGTGGCGCCAAAAATCAATGGTTCACTTGTTGACACCGTGCTTGGAGGTTATGTATGTTCTGCGACATTTAATACTGTCAAAAATAGTGTCTGACAATTAAAATGCATTAACGGAGAAAGATAGTTTTTTCCATATTTGTCCAAAAAAGAGTCAACGAAAATAATGTCACCTTGTTTGACATAAGCCCACGACTCCGACTGTTGTGACTTTTGGCATTTCAAAAAAATACATGATAAAAAGAGATAGAAATAGTGAACAGAGAGCTGACCCGACTAGCAAACCCGTTCAGCTGTGAGCACTGATCCAAGCATACCGGGTATGTTGTTCCTAGCGCCCGAATGTGTGAACGCACCTGAACGCAAGTGAACGGTTGTCGCCCGAAATCGCCTTAGGTATTAAAAATAATCACTAAATTAATAATAATATTCAATCGGCAAAAAAATGTGTTCAAAAAGATGGTATTTTAGTGCTTAGTTAAACAATAGTATATTAAAAAACGTGTTTTATAAGACATGTTTTTTTCGCACGCGTCAAAATTTAGAAAACGAGCGTTAGCGAGTTTTCTAACTGACAAGTGCGAAAGAAAGTCTTATAAAATGAGTTCTTTATACTATTTTTTATATTTTGCGCCTTCTACAATAACATTAACTTACTCAATTTGTGATTATATTTGTAACCATTTGTACATTTTCATGTAAATATTCTTCCCTAAACAAAAAAAAATAATAATAATTTCGACATATTATTAAAATGAATTGTCAATTAACCAAAAATAAATTAGATAAAAATGGGTTAAAGAAACGTCATCTAGTACCAACCGTCTAAAACAAAAAATTGCGTATCGAAATGACGGTCATTACGATACGCAATTGCGTATCGTAATGACTTCATTATGAACGCAAAATATAAAAATAACTCTTGTATGTTTTAGGGGTCCGTGACTCAGTTAAACATTCCAGATTTAGAAAAAAAAGATATATGTAGTATGAATAAATTACCACCATTAACCGAGAAAATTGCAGACAATTATTTAACACCTTCTAAACAATGCGGTAAAATTTTGAAATATAATCATTGTTAGTTTCGTTTCTAATAATATATATTTTTTAGTAAGTAAAGACAGGTACGCAGAATTTTTGGCTAAAAAAAGTTTCAGCAATGTTGTTATTTCTTCAAGTAGTTTGAAAGCAATTGTTGACAACTATGGACCTGATTATTCTACTTCGTGGGATATTCCTATTGTTGTGAAGGAACACGGTAAGTTTTTTTGTGTAATCCTCGATATCTCTACTAGGAAGCCTTATGGCACCATACATACAAACATAAAATCACGCATTTCCCACTTAGTGGGTTAGCACAAACCCGAAAGAATAAACTACTATATTATTATTCACGAAAGATGACTATTGAAGGTCATTTATTCGAGGAAAGAATACACATCACTTTACAGCAGTATCTTGGCAACATTTTGTATTAGAAAGAGAAACATTATTTGACCTATGTCTATTTAATTTATGTGGTGTGACAGATATACGTAAATAATGTCATTACTTTCGAACACACTATTAATAATAATGACGTGTCGTAGAATTTCAGATACTTAATTATCTACTACACTGCCCTCTGGGCTAATATTTACTCAGTGGCGTTGACGTTTAAATTTAATTATTATTCCTTGGTTTACAAGTTAAGTTAATGTTTTTGTATTTTGCAAAAACATAGGTGAAGAACGTAAATCTTTCAGAACGGCATTATTTAGAAAGAAACATAATTTTCAAATAAATTACTCTTACTTTTTCAGTTAAAATGTGTCCATAAATATTTCATGTTGCATGCCTATGCATATGCAATGAAGTTATCTGCAAGTAATATATCAGGCGGCTCACAAATGACCTTGAATAGTCATCTTTCATGAATAATAGTTTAGCTAGTTGACTACGATATACAGAATGATTGAAAAAATAGGAACAAATAGCTATTTTCTTTATTATTAATAGTAGATGTATAGTTTAAATTACAAAGTTGCGCGTGAAGTAATCGTCTATTTTTGGCGTGAAAAGATCCTGAATTCTACTTCCGGTTTCGCCGGAAGTGGTATATTTGTTGATTTTTTTAAATGAAATGATACAACAATAAAACTGTGGTTAAACTTACGCGATTAATAAAAATACTGTAATGGCAAAATGACGAGTCAACCTGTCAACAGTCCCTGTTCGGGCGCCATTTTGTGATGGCAAAATGGTCATTCTGTCAACCTTACTCGACGTTCTCTTCAGTTCTCCTTGCTGTCAAAACGGGTTTCTCGGGCGCCAATCGAACGGTCGATAACACAGCACAGGAGATGTGAAGGACGCTATGATAGCGTCTCTGAAAAGAGTGGCTTGAACGCCAAAAGGGCTCGGGTAGCTTAGTGGAGACAGAGTTCGGTTTTTGACAATGAAATCATATAATGAATTTTAATATTTAGCCTACAATAGGATAATACAAATGCACCAGCGGTACTTGCAGGATTTGTTCATAAAAATAAATGGTCAACAATGAACGGGCAACAATGGCACACACCAAAGTTGAAAAAAAGCAAAACGGTAACAGTGTTGTCACTTGACAACACTCATCAACAATCGCGATTTCGAAACGGAGCCTTGTTGACACACACCAACACTCCTCGACAATCGCGATTACAGCCAACAATGGTAAACCCCACTAGCTTTAACATCCGGTTACGGCGGCATCGGTAGCCGTACAAGGCACCTTCTGCACTCCCTCACGAGCTGCCGGCACACACCAACAGCACTGAGTCAGAGGCAGCCAAGGTCCTAACCAACTGCTCGCCCGGCACTCACCAGGTTCACGGAAGACGGCACACACCGTCTCCCCGAGAGAGCACTCACTCTCTCTCTAAGACTCCATGAAGAGCTAATGCTTTGTTGAGAGAGTACACACTCTCTCTTGAGACAGCACACACTGTCTGGCTAAAACTGTCGCTTGGGCCCGTATTTATACCCCGAAAAACCGTTAAAAATACAAAAATAAGTTTAAACAAGATTCTAATCCTGCAAATACTTACTATTTTAAATAAAAATATAAAAAATACAAATTCATGTAGGATCGAACCCACGATCCCCAACACGCTGGTCGAGCATGCTAGCCACTCGACTACGCGGTATCTAACAGGTAATCAAATTTTATAAACATTACCAACTTCAAACAAAAATACAACAATACATTTTACAATAAACGACATACAATATAAGCAAACAATTACATTGTATGCGTAGTTTCAACCAATACAAAATAATAAAAATGTAAAAAACGTTTTTACTGGTGGGATTTGAACCTCGATTTGAATTTATAAACATTAGCAAAAAACCTACTTGTTAACCACAAGACTACAATGCTAAACACGAAAATTAAATCCAAATCTAGTGACCATCGTCACAATACATACTAATAAAAAGCACACACGTGCTGAATCAATAACCGCCCAGTTGATGTGGATCATACGTGGATGCAAATCAATGCAGGTTATGTGTGGGTTACGTTTAATTTTCCATCGCTACATTTTTGTAGCTAAATGAGAACCTTAGCGCAAAGCTTAGCGTAGATGGCAGCATATGGATATTCTCCTAACTATGTATTACAATGTACAAACTTTTGTAAGAATACATAGATATTATTGGGCGTGTCTTTTATTCCTCAGATATGTATCCCTGCAATATTAACTTGCAGATACTCGTTTTTTTATTACATAGATGCATCTGCTATGCAGCTGGACAGTGTTTCTTTATTTAACTTCAAAGCAGTTCTGCTGGTTGACTGCGCGCAGTTATGTATCCAGCTTTGAAAAGGTTGCATTGAATGTACGCATGCGCACACATTATTTGAAAGTTATTACGAAACGAAATCAACATAATTAAAGATATTAATCTTCAATAATTACTTTAGTTCATTGTAAACATTTTGAATTAACGTTTGACAGATATCATAACCTTATTTTAATTTAATTGCAGTTGCTGCCGCAGGATTGTGTTTGTTTATTCCTCGCAGAACTGCAAGCAGTTAATAGCAGTTGTGACGTCATACAAAACAGAACTGCGATACATCGCAGTTTTTGTTGACAAAAAAAATCTGATGTGGCCAGCACATTACCTTCCGTCAGTTATACGAAAATTCTACCGGTGAACTGTTACTGGTAAACAGCTGTTTATCAGGTTATAGCTACCGGAATCGATATTTTAAGAACGCAAGTGGTAAACAAGGTAGATCCATAACCTATAAAAAATTTGAAACAGGTTAGAAATTTGATATAGTTAACAAACTTTTAACGCGCGCGCTTCGCTTTGCATCATTACCTTTTTTTTGAGATTAGATTCTTCATGAATCCGGTAGATGGATCTGGTAGATATTGAACAATTTTCGAACACGGTAACTTCTTACCACTCGTGTTTTTGAACACAGTCAGTAGATGCGGTACCTACCGGTAGAATTTTCGTAAATGCCTTTGTATTTTCTATAAAATCCATACAGATAGTTCCTTGCAAAAGATTCTCAATTTCTTGTATGTACATTACCTTTTGACAGTTGTATGTATTTTACACAAATTCCATACAGAAAGTTTCAAGCAAAAATATCCTATATTTCGAGGTTTCGAGTAAAATTATAACATAAATATACTACGAATATGTCAATTGACACTGACATCTTTCAATCAGAATTTTCTTAATATAGTAGCTGTTTCTAGCATAGCTTGCTAATTTATGAAATTTAATTTCTTTATAATTTTATAACTCTATATCTATTTAATATGAAGTATAAAATGCAGTCAAATCGTAAAGAGAATAAAATGTTCTTTAATATTTATAATAACATTAAATGTGGAAAAATGATATTTAACATCGTTTTTTCAAGAAAAACTGTTAAAATCTTCAAATAAAGGTGCTTCCGGTTAACCAATTATAGCCAAAATCTAATCAGCTCTTCATATGGATGCAACGAAGAGGAATACGAAAGAATTATAATTTTTGGAATTGTAGTATTAGAGTTATCGCAGACGAAAATTGTGTTACATACACACACACACACACACACACACACACATACATACATACATACATACATACATACATACATACATACATACATACAGACAGACAGACATGATCGTAAAAATAGTAAAATCGTATTCTAGGGACCTTAAAACGTGCTTATTCATTAAAAACTCACCACCGAATTTTTTGACCAAAGATAATACCTTCCTTACCTAAAGGTGACGGAAGGTAAAAAGTACCTATGTGCAATAAATCAAACGTTTTAAACAAACATGTAGTCTAAATTTATTATTTTTATTTTAATTAATAGTTATGTTTGACGCTTGTTTGACGTTTCAAAGTCTTTTGAAGGTTAAAGTAATTAGTAGCGAACCTATCGGGAGAAATATTGTGCTAAGGCTCTCATTCACTTGACACAACTGTTTCTATCTCATAGTTCATCAAGCTTTCTCTCTTGCTTGGGGTTGTGACGATGATGTCATGACAAATTGCAAAATTCTTTTGCATTTTTCTCCCGTTCTATAAATATCTAATATTTTTTTCTCTACATTAACATATAAAAAAACTCTTGGAAAACCTTATTCTTTTCATTGCAAAAAGTGGCATTTAACTTCGTGCGCAACTTTTTAATTTAAACTATAGGTCTAAAATTAATTAAAAAAAATCTGATGTGGCCAGCACATTACCTTCCGTCAGCTCCATGTATTTTGTATAAATGTCATACAGAAAGTTCCTTGCAAAAGATTATATTTCTTGTATATTACCTTAAGGCAGTTGTATGTATTTTATACAAATTCCATACAGAAAGTTTCTAACAAAAGATCCTTTATTTCCAGTAAAATTATAACAAACATACTGTCAACTGCACTTGACACTGACACCTTTCAATCAGAATTTTCTTAATGTAGCAGCTGTTTCTAGAGTTATAGCAAAGCTGACTAATATATATGATATTTAATTTCTTTATAATTTTTTAACTTTATGTCCATATAATATGAAGTATAAAATGCATTCAAATCGTATAGAGAATAAATAATTCTTTAATATTTATAATAACATTAAATGTGAAAAAATTATATTTAACATCGTTTTTTCAAGAAAAACTGTTAAAATCTTCAAATGAGGGTACTTCCGGTTGACCAATTATAACCAAAATCTAATCAGCTCTTCACATGGATGTAACGAAGAGGATTACGAAAGAATTATAATTTTTGGAATTGTAGTATTAGAGTTATCGCATTAGAAAATTTTGTCACACACAGACACACACACACACACACACATACATACATACACACACACACACATACAGACATCATCGAAAAAATAGTAAAATCGTATTCTAGGGACCCTAAAACGTGCTCATTAATCAAAAACTCACCACCGAATTTTTTGACCAAAGACAATACCTTCCTTACCTAAAGGTGACGGAAGGTAAAAAAGAAATAGCTATTTGTCCTTATATAAAAGTGAAATTATTTTTTAAAAAAA
Source organism: Harpalus rubripes (assembly GCA_963082715.1). Classification (NCBI taxonomy): domain Eukaryota; kingdom Metazoa; phylum Arthropoda; class Insecta; order Coleoptera; family Carabidae; genus Harpalus; species Harpalus rubripes. The sequence continues at coordinate 30,409,017 of OY720465.1, forward strand.
TACAGTGGTATTAATCGTAATTTGTATTTGTTTTAGAGGAAGATGGGAAAAAGTTTAAAGTAGTGTATATAGATAAACCCTTACCACAGAGACACGTTACATTTGCCGACATTGAGTTAAATGTAAGGAAGAGATTTTTGAAACATATTTTATCTACCAAAAACTGTATAAGGTAATATTTAAATAAATACAGGCGTCCGGATTTCGAAGGCACCATTGGCATCGCGGAAACTATAAGAGATACGACTTTGGTAAAATAGGACATATAATGCGCGTTGGGGGGGGGGGGGAATCTTATATGTGCTTTTGTTTTGTCAAAAATCGTGGCCAACACATAACCTCTCGCCAGATATTTTACCTGGTTGTATGCATAAAACGAAAAATATTTTTAAATACTTTACATATATTCATGTCTCACTATAAAATAATTCTCACATATATTTGCAAAATCTATGGGATATTTTAATATAAAAATCCATTCCATATAACTATGGTTCTATTTACTATTTTCTTTTTAAAACGTTACTATTATTAATTTGAAATGATTAGTTCTTTGACATTGATATTTATCTGTTGAGGTATGAACTGTCTAATTGTGTCTAATCAAGTAGTTGTGTTTGTTTAAAGCGCAGATCTGTGATTTAAATTATAGGTAATTTTATAAATTTATCTATAAAATGTATAGAAAAAGTATTAATGCAAACCAATAGAAAATTTAATAATCTTTAATTTTTATAATAACATAAATCTCGAAAAAATAACATTTAAAGATATTTTTCGGAGAAAACATTTCAGGTTATCTGATTTACACTAAAATCTAATGGACTCTTCCCATATTAGAATAAGGTAGAAATACAAGGTTTCTAAATTTTCTAAATGACAGTGACTATGTTTACACGTATAGCGAAAAAGTACTTTGACTTGACTTTGGCTTTGAAAAGGCGACTTTTGCCTTTATGTAAACACTCTCGCCTATTACTTTTCTTCCTAAAGTCGAGTCCAAAATAAAATAGACTTGACTCATATGTGACTTTTAAAAAGTCGTGTGAACCAACGAACGAATCATACTTTACTTTACTAACAGTGACATCTAGTTTTCATCCACAATTTTCTAGTAATTGGATATTTAATTACACAATTTTGTGTTTTTTTATCTGAATTTAAAATTTTCTCGAATTTTAAAATATTTTATGCGATTATTAATCTATTTCGCATCCAATATTGTTGCTGCATAGTTATATTATTTAAAAATATCACGCTTAAATTAAGTAACTATAGTTTACTATCCATTTTTTCTATAAATAATTTATTCTTAATTATGACTATATGATGATAATAGTTAAATAGGTAACTCACATCACACGTATTATAAATTATAACCAAACTTTACTTTGCTGTCAAAGTCAAAGTTGCGTGAAGGACAAGTAACAAACGTAAAGTGCAGTAGATTTGACCGTATGTGTAAACGCACCATTGAATTGACTTTTCATAAGTCGCCTTTTGAAAGTCAAGTCAAAGTAAATTTTTATCATACGTGTAAACGTAGTCAGTATTTAAGTTAGAGTGGAGGATCCACATACACACAGACATCATCGTGAAAATGTTAAAATTGGATTCTAGGTACTTTAAAAAGTGGTCAATTACCAAAATCTCGATATGCGATTTTTAGCACGATCCCTATACCTCCCTTACCAAGGGTAGGTAGCGGGAGGTAAAAAATCAACCATATTCAGTTTTCCGCCATTATCTAGCAACCTATGACAATTTTTGGAAAACAAAAGCACATGTAAGATGGCCCCCAAACGCACCACACCACATGTCCCATTTAATCGAAGTCGTATCTCTTATAGTTTTCAAGATCCCAATGGGTGGCCTTCGAAATTCGGACATCCAGTATATTGATTTCAGTTTGTATTAATAATATTTTTTTACAGTTTTGAAACCCCACAATTTATAAAAGATCATTTTTATACAAATAATAGTTCAAATGATGAATCTAGTCATAAAAATACGGAAACAAATAAGTATGGCTGCATTGCTGCGAAAAAACAAAAGCTAAGTTCTAATTCATCTAGCAGCTCTAACTTAATAATTGACGATGAAAATATAGAATATGAAACAAATGATAACATTAAGAAGAAACAAAAGCTAATTCCTGATTTTCCTGCTTCGCCCGACGAAACATTTGACAGTCTGCTCAATAAATATATAAAATATAAATCTGAAACAGTTGGTAGTTTGGAAAAACAAAATTTAAGTTCTGATTCACCTGCCTCCCCTGATCAAACATTTGACGATCTGATAGATGAACAAATGAAAAATAATTCTCAAACAATTGACAGTTTAAAAGAAAAACAAAAATTAATCTCTGATTCTCCTGCTTCTCCCGATCAAACATTTGACGATCTAATAAATAAAGAAAAATCAAATAAATCTGACACAAATGATTCACCTGCTTCTCCCGATCAAACATTTGACTGTCTGGTTAATAAACAAACGAAAAATAAATTCAAAACAATTGATAATCCCGAACAAAAACAAATGATAATTCCTGAATCACCAGCGTCTCCTGACCAACCAGATGCCGATCTGGTGAATAAACAAATGAAAATAAAATCTGTAACAGTTGATAGTTTAAAGAAAAAACAAATGATTATTCCTGTTTCCCCTGATCAAACACATGCCGATCTGATGGATAAACAAATGAAAAATAAATCCCAAACAATTCATAGTTTAAAAGAAAAACAAAATCTTATCCCTGATTCACCTGCGTCTCCCGATCAAACAATTGACGATCTATCTAGTAAACAAATAAAAGATAAAGATGCAGAAGAGGGAGAAATAACAAAAGAAGATAAAATTGAATTTACGTCAAATTCAAGAAAAAGAAAAAAAGTGAAAAATAAGAATACAGTGAAGAAATCGAATCATAATGTGGCCTATAAATTATGGAATCTTAAAATAAAAGATGAGGAAAATGTTTTAATGAAAAATTGTGTAGAGAAAAGGGATATTAAAATAATAATTAGGACAAAATTTGATGGATATATGGTTAGTATTTATTATCTCGTGTTTTCATAGTTATCTATAACGATTAAATATTTAAAAATAATAATTTTGTTTGTTAGATTCAGCCAAATTCTTCGTTAATTTCCACGAACATAGTGCCGAAAATGGAGTACCAGAGAGAACATGGCGGACAAATTCTAACAAAGAGTGAATTATTGCGCCAGTGGACTACGCTGTACTTTAATCCCCACTCTAATTCTAATTTATTACGTGGTAAGAATTAATTGGCATACTTATTATAACTGGCTCGCGTTAAGGAGGTTCGAGCGAAACTAATGAATCAAAATGACATTTATATATTTTTGGTTCTTTTAATATCTAAAATAATTGCTAAAACTTATAATTTTACATACATAATTAATTTGAATTTTTATAAAAAAAAAATCTGGTGTGGCCAACACAATACCTCCCGCCATTTACAGCCCAAGTCACAAAAAAGATTAAGTTTTTTGGATTAGCGAATTTTACTCTAATTTTGAAAGTTTATTTCTTAAAATATAGTGTAATCTAATCCAAGTAACTACCTTTTTTTAAAACCCCCTCAACAGGATTAAATCCCAATTACAGAGTGGGTTCACATTCACACACATCCATGCCTTAATGGGATTCGAACCCAGAGCCCCGAGCGCACTCATGACTTATGAGGCATTGCTCTAACCATTGAGCCACCGGAGCTATAATAAAATGAAGATTAAATTTTAAATACCGGGATAGAATAGAATTCACTAATCCAAAAATGAGGATTAGCTTAAACATTGTTGTGAATCGTTAATTTTTATTAATCTAAAATACATACCTACATATTTACTTTATGCTGGAAATTGTATTGAATTCCTTTTCTATTGTTCTATTTACTTTTTCCTTTTTAAAACGTTATTAATATTATTTTGAAATGATTAGTTCTTTGATAGTGACATTTATCTGTCAATTACATACATTTGAATAACTGCGTGATGTTTGTTTAAAGCGTAGGCTCTGGAATTTAAATTATAGATAATTTTATAAATTTATCCGTAAAATATATAGAAAAAGTATTAATGCAAATCTATAGAAAATTTAATAATAACATTAATCTCGAAAAAATAACATTTAAAGGTATTTTTCGAAGAAAAACTATTTTGAGCTTGTAGTAATGTGCCATTACCGGTTATCCGATTTACAACAAAATCTAATGGGCTCTTTTCAATACAGAAGAAGTTCGAAATACAAGGTTTCATAATTTTCTGAATGATAGTATTTGAGTTAGAGTAGAGGATACACACACATACACACAGACATCATCGTGAAATATTTTAAAATTGGATTCTAAGGACCTTAAAACGTGGTCATTTACCAAAATCTCGATATGCGATTTTTAGCACGATCCCTATACCTCCCTTACCAAGGGTAGCGGGAGGTAAAAATGCTGAAATGACTTCAGTATTTTGAACATGTGTGGTCGAAGAAAGTTATATGGCAACAGCGCGTCTTGTTCTTTGAGTTCGCTTTCATTTATTTATATTTATTTCCTTATTGTAAAATTATTATATTAAATTTATCTACCAATTTAAGTAATCAAAGTTTTTTATAACATGAAAAAAAGAATTTTAAAATAACGAAAATAATTAGTGCAGCGTTGCCAAATTCTTCATCTGTTCCGTTACTATCGAACGAAAATGAACAAAAAGTGTTTAACATTCATTTTCTAGTTAATTTGTATGGTAAGAAGGCATTATAAACCTCTTATAATATACTATCAATATAAACAAACAAAAAAGTATCTACGGAAATGTTTCTAGCATAAGAGTTTTAGACGGTGGATTATTTTTTAAATTTTAGAATAGTTGGATAATACATTCTTGTGAAATAAATATTCGTTTTCCGGGAATGGACTGTGTCTTATTTTGAGTCAGAGCTCAACGTTTCACCCGCAGTCGTATGGGGCATCTTCAGGAGCAAGGGGAATAGTGCTGTCTTAAACAAGGTTACCCGACGTGTCAACCACGCTAGAGGCCGAGTTTAAGCAACTTGGTTTATTTGGCCTCTAGCGTGGTTTACACGTCGGGTAACCTTGTAAACTGAGTCTCCCCGTCTTGTTGCTTAAACTTGGCCTCTAGCGTGGTTGACATGTCGGGTAACCTTGTTTAAGACAGTACTATTCCCCTTGCTCCTGAAGATGCCCCATACGACTGTGGGCGAAACGTTGAGCTCTGACTCAAAATATGACACAGTCCATTCCCGGAAAACGAATATTTCTCATGACTTAGACTGTGGAAGCCTACGCAATTAATACATTCTTCATTATAATTATAAAAATTTTAAACCATAAAGTTGGAAATTAATTTTTCATGAACCTCCTTAAGTTGAGACTTGACCACCGGCTAGACCTGCGTATGAATCCCCTTTTTCTTTCTACCAATTTTAGATGTTGACAGTCTTTTCCTCGTTATAGATTTTTTTTATGTTAAAATATTTTTTTAATTCTAAAGCGTTTTTACTTTTATATTTTGTAAAATTTTAAAAAATCCCGGTGAGAAAAAAGTGTTAAACTTTTGCAATATTTTCTTCCCGCCATTACGGCGTACATAACATCAAGTATGTGCGAATTAGGTCGCGACATACGTGCCCTAAACGTGTTTCATAGAAAGAGACAGAAGCGAAACACGGCCACCTGTTTATGTTTACATTTGACACGTGACAATTTAATTTCTGTTTATCGAGTTTTTTTGGTTTTACATTTATATATTTAAAATAAAATTATTTGCGTTTTGCGATTTGACATTGAATTTGATGTTTCAATATAAAATATATAAGACACGTTCATATTTTCATCCTAAACTAGCGCTCGTAGCGGACAACTATGGCGAACCAAAAATGTCGCATACGTCATCGTATAGCGTATAGCTACTAGATAAATTACAGCCGACTCGTCCACCATTTGGAGCCACTTAAATCATTCAATACCAGCATTACATTATTGTTAATTATAGAAACTATGCATAATGACGTGTTGTTGTGCTCCAAATTGTGCAAATCATTTGAGAAATGGTTTTAATTTTTACAGATCTTCACAAACCGTATTTTTTCTCGTTTTATTATTTTAAATAAATATAATATGGAAGTTATATTTAATTATGAAAAATAGTTACTACATAAACTTGTAAGAAATGCACTTTTATTTCATAATTTACTGCTTTCATTTTGGCACCAATATGGCGGACGAGTCAGCTATGTATTATCTAGTAGTTGTAGTATTGCGGGCGATTTAACTAACGATAAATTTAATATCGTTTGTACAAATAAATACGCTATATTTTATTACTTTTATTACATTAATAGTAATATTGCATGTATGTATAGTATTGCTGTAATGTGGAAAATCATTACATTTCAACATGATTAAACTCCCCCATTGCTTGTAGTTTGCGAACTAATTAATATTTAAACAAATTGTTTTTATTAATATTCATTAATTTACGTATATTTTCGCTGTCCTATCCAATGGGTCGATTCTGTTCACATCTGTAAGTCTTATAGATCTGTAAATCTGTAAAAACCTGACAAACGCGCATATATTTTTGTTGATTAATATAAAATTATACATAAGAGTGCAGGTTTCATTGCGATTTTCTTCATTATTTACAAATTTACAGATCTATAAGATTTACAGATGTGAACAGAATCGACCCATAAATAGTTAAAATTTGATTATGGTATAGTAGTATCCCATTAAAAACTAAAATTTATTCTTTTCAGTAAGAGTTTTTCCAAATGGAAATAAATATATGAAAATAGAGACATTAAATTTAAATAAAATAACGAACGAATGTTTGAGGAAACAGAACTTTAATCCGAAGGAAACTTTGGGTACTTTGTATAATGTGTTGGCCCATTTGACAAATTTGAAGGAAGAAGGAAATTATATTTTACATCACACTCCAAAACAAGGACCTTTTGCTACGCTTTACAAAAATTCGAACGACGAGTAAGATATCATTTCATTATTTATTATTATAAACACATTCATGGGAAATTCACTGCACATACTTCACCGCGGAAAGTTCAACAAAACTAATTTTTGTCCGACATTAAATTCCAGCCCCACCTTTATCCCGGTTAAAACCACGGTTAATGTAGTGGCTTGCCGTCCCTGAAAAGTTAGGGATATTATATTAAGCATCGATGGGAGCCAACACGGAGCGAAGCGGAGTGATTAACTTCCGGCGCATTACTAGTGTAGCGTTTCATCAAATTGTTTCCACAAAAACATCCCATTTTTCAAAGAAAACCATTGTTTTAGTATCACTGGTTTACCCTATTGGCGACTAAAATTAACGTGAATCCCTCAAGCGGACGATATATGCAACTCTTGAAAATGGTATTCTGTTATTCAACTATACAGTAAATATATATAGTGCATTGGATTCCTTGCCGATTTCTTGTTTGTCTTTTTGTTTTAAAGTACATATAAATTATTTTGCAACATGAACAAAGAACGAAAAAATATTTACAACGTCAATTGCTGCGTTTATGGATGTCATTCTCGGGGTAGGAAGAAATTATCTGTCCCAAAAATTGGCAAAAGGAAGAATGACATTCAAAATAAATTTGGTAAAATCGAGTCTATCGACAAAAGAGAGGGCTGGATTAGGAAAATAAGAACTGGAAAACAAGTGACATAATATAAGAGGATAACAAAAATGAAAAGTATTGTATTATTTCCTGATTAATTCATGAGTAAAATAATACACTTTTCTCTTTATGTGTAGCATTCAATATATATCTTACACTTGTAATTAAAACAATTTGAAAGATATTTGACATTAGTTCCATTTTAATTTTCTTAACTAAGTAAATGCATATTTATTTAACATCCATAAATAATATATGGTACTATTTTACTATCTTGTACAAAATATTAAGACAGATGTAATGTGTATAAACTGGCCACTATGGCCAGCTATACAAGAGCATTTTGAAAATAATCAATTGTAAATTTAAAGTTCTTTTAATCTGAAGATGTGACGTTAAGCACTTGTTTAAACAGCCCAAAATTTTTATTAGTCTGTAGCACTATGATCATTAACGCCACATAAAAATAACAACCCACGATTCAACAATTCTCCTCCTTCTATAAAACTTGGAGAAGAATTTGTTGCCTCCAAATAAGTAAACATATCCATAGAAATAAGTCTAAGATAACTTTCTTCGTATGTCATTATAATTTACACAAAATTATTACTAACACTATTTATAAAAAGTTTAATGAATTTGTTAGTATACTTCAAAACGAATGTTGGTTATACAATGTTTCTGTATGCGATTTTATAGCACAATAGACCATATTACTATCTCAATGCGCATGCTCAGAATGCACCAATCATATGCTTGGAAGTACTGCGGAAATGAAATCAATGTTATGGGAAAAATTGTATTTTTAAAGCAAAATATTATTTTATGTAGACGTAAATTAACGATAATTTTTTTCTTGCAAGTTTCATTTCATGTTTAACTACTGGATTCTGCCCTTATAATATATAAATAATCAATGAAATAAACATTAAAATTTAAAAATTTTAAGCGCCTGTGTACTCTTCTGTCACTGACAGTTAACCCCAAACTAATGTTTTCTTGTGATTCTTTTGTAAAGTGCGAAATATATATTTTTTAAATTATGCCTGTTTACTAATGTTGCTTTCCGGATTGTGATTTGAATCCATTAATTAAAAAGGAATATCTTTTCCTATTTTTCCTAAGAAAAGTATAGAGAAAATAAGTTAGTATTGCCAACTTAATTGGAAAAATTAAAAAAATAGTTTGTCACCCTGGCACGCTTTTTTCATTTCATAAATCTGCCGACAGAGGCGCTATAATTAGTAATATGGTCTATACCATCTTCAGAGCACGTGTATACGGTGTATACTACAACACTAGCGCCGCCATCGGTAGTTTTAGTCGCCAATATTAATGTAATACAAACAGTCCTTAGCATTATTTAGACATTTTGTTATATCTATTGTGTGCAGTAAATGTTCCTAGACCCCGCATTCATATGAAACTGGTAGGCATTACTTTTTTGTGATTATGTTTCAGTGCTTGTAATAACTTCAATCTGCGTGACTTGTACAAAGTAGAAAACTGTTCAGTTTCTCGGGGCAACAGATGGCCACCCATTGATACAACTTGTGTGCTACCATACCATCAGAAAAATGGTATCATGCCTGGTCTTTTCCCGCCTAAAAGTAAGTCTTTTCCAAATTTTTAATATGCGAAGGTTATGCGGAAAGTAAGGTTACAAGGCGCATAGCTCTCGCGGGGAAATGTTTTTTTCAATGTTGGTACCACTGGGGTACGTTCTAAAACGCGGAGTAATGGTGTAAGAGTGCACTCTAGTCGTTCTAAAACACAGAGTGAAGTTAGATGGGTAACATTACATCGTATTTGTGAACGATGTGGTGTGGGTGTACACTCCGAGTGTCCTTTTCTTTCCTCACTCAGTCAGTGCGGTAATTTGTACTCGTCATGCGCAGTAGCACTGTTTATTGAAATCCACATGTTTTGAAGTGTTTGGCATTTGAGTTTTGTCTGTGGTTTATTTTTTATTAAGTTCCTGTTTAATTCGCATTTTTAAATTCATTGAATACGATGTATTTCATATCATGCATGGCATTTTACAATATTTTCTGCCATTTAATTGAATTTAAAACCTTCACTATTCTAAAGAAAGTAGACAATAATGATTATTTCCCCATGTCAAATATTTCGCCAATATATTTAAAAAATAATAACAACAAAATTTTCCACTTAATATATAAAAAAATACTACTAATAATTGTATTTTCCATATCCATTTTGAACTGACAAAAGGAGTACACTCTTCACACTCTGCATCGTTCTAAATGAACAAGAGAAGGGAAATCACGTGATACTACATTTACTCTACCTTTACTCCACCTTTTCACTGCGTTTTAGAACGTACCCCTGCATTTTTCTCCCGTTCTATAAATTTTTATGCAAAATAAAAAAATATGGGTCTAAAATTTTTATCTCTACAGTAACATTAACATACATATTTAAAAAATCGTGGAAAAGCTCATCTTAAACCTTCAGCACAACGAGAGTTACGGAGCTATTAACATCCAGCACCGCTCGTTTGCTTCGGCTGGCTGCCCACTAAATACAGTGATACCAATTTTGAAAAAAAAAACATTTCCCCGCGAGAGCTTCGCGCCTTGTAACCTTACTTTCCGAATAACTTTCGTATAGTTTGTGTCAAGATAAATGCACATTGTCTTCGACTTCGTAAGCTCGGTTAACCCATCACTCCGGGGTATTTTCTTATCTGTGCGGCCAGGAGCGGATTACCAAATTTACAGTACAAACCTGGAAATATACAGTGAAAATCTTTTAATGTATTTTGACTATATAAATTTCGCTAAACGTTGTATCACATTATTCTTGTTTCATTTGTAAACAACTGAAGTAAAATGTGGCACCCATGGAGTGATTTTCCGGACGAAGAAAATAATCTAATATTGAAGGAGAAGATATTTTTAAGATTTGTATAATGTTAAAAAAATATATTAATAAATTATTGAATAATAAACTGTAGTAATTTTATTATTAATTTTAATACCTGATTTGTGGGAGTACGTTCCGCGCGGTCGAAATCCCAGTCAGTCGAAATGTACCTTCACCACTTTGTCAGTTCTAAAGAAATTCAAATATTTCCACGCCGTCGAATCCCACCCGGTCAAAATATTACACGATACAAATCCCTCGCTCCCGTACAGCTCTCTTTATCGATCGTATTGCATTCTAACAATCTATGCTTCGTGGTAGTTCCGCGTCAAAGATAATATATTAAAAAGAAATTTTAAAACATATTATATTACTATACAACGAACTATTTAACGAATAAAGCAGGAAAAGAATTTACCTATCCATCTTAAGTAAACATGATAATTTACTAGTTATTTAATATTATAAAATAATTAAATTTATTTTCAAGTAGACAAGTAGGTGTAGATACATCATGTTACCGTTATTGTCAAAATATGCTGAGTGGAAGAAAATATATTTGGAAATAAAAGCAACATAAGATTTATAATAACCACAGTAATACCTAATTTTACAACTGAAATAAATAATGAACTGCTTATTCACATAATATGACAGCTAATCTAAAATGGCGGACCACAAATATCAATAATTTTACTTAAAATGTACAGGTAAATTCTTTTTTCTACAGTCTATATACAAAGTAGCCACTTGCGCCCTCTTTTGTCAACGCAAAATGTCACTTTGCCGCTCTAGAGCGACAAAGTAGAAAAAACGCTCGCTCCTCAAATTTCTAACTATACAATGTTGAGAAATGTTACTTGGCTACATTCTTAATGGAAACGTTTAGTCAGGAATTAATGACACTGTAGTTACACATTACCCACTTACATAACCAAACAAAATGCCGCACTGCTGTGAAAATAAAATAGGGCATTCATTTACAAAAACGAAAGTATAAAATGCTTAGATTAGATTGAAGCAATAGCTCAAGAAGAATGGAAAATACCGATAAGTAAAAAAAATAAAAAATAAATTTTTGTTATGGCGGAGGACCCCATATTGTGGCGACTGTAGAAAAAATCTTGTGTGTGTTTCGAGCGCAAATGGACATTGTCGATTTCGAGAGAATGCCTCGCTCCTGCGTCGCGCGGCAACAACCTTTCAATCGACAATGTCCCATTTTGCGCTCTTAATACACAAATAGCTATTCCTGCTTCATTCATTAAATATATTTTTTTTAATATATTATCTTTGGCGCGGAACTACCACGAACCATAGATTGCTAGAATGCAATACGATCGATAAAGAGAGCTGTACGGGAGCGAGGGATTTGTATCGTGTAACATTTCGACCGGGTGGGATTCGACGGCGTGGAAATATTTGAATTTCTGTAGAACGGACAAAGTGGTGGGGGTACATTTCGACCGCGTGGGATTTCGACCGCGCGGGATGCTTCGATTTGTGATTACTGTTTTAAATTTGGTAATTTGGAAAAATTGTGGATACCTCTCTGTGTGCTTACCCTTGCAAATCTTTTAAGCAAATACATGCTGTGATGGGCGTAAAAGTCAATGTACATTTATCTTGACACAAGCTATACATACATGCTTCTGTTTTACCATCAACCGGGGCCAAGTCCGGCAAATACGCCGAAGAAAAACTTGACGAAAAAACGTTTCGTCAACAAAAGGCCTCATATTTCTTCCATCAGGGTCAAAAACATGCTAGTTTAAAAAGTAACGGCTCCGTAAATGCCGGAGTATGTGAAAACGCCCTATTTGTATGTAATAAAGAATACCAACGATTTTTAAACAATTGTCAAACCTACCACGGTTATTGTACCGACAGACAATTGTCGCTTGTCGTGTAAGAGGCCTTCAGGTTTTTATTTCACTCTGTCTTGAATAAAATAACGTTTTTCTTCAAGCGTATTATAATATTCATATTATGCTACTGTACACACACTATAGAAGACATTCATTGTCTTACTAGTACAAAAATGTTGTTATTGTTGTACTAGTAAAAAAATGTTAGTGTTTTTGTTCACCGCTAGCGGCGGCATTCGTCACAGCAACACAGATTATATTGAAAATTGTTATTTGACAGTTATATCGTTTTTGTTTTGTAGTGTTCACAGCCAGCTTTGGCTGAAACTGCAAACACTACAATTAAAAAATTCTAAAAAAATGTCAAAAAAATCTTTGAAACACTTGAAGAAAAAATAGTATATAGGATTCGGAGTAGAACGCCCTTTTTGCGTTTTACCCAGCTTGCCTAGCCTCGGCTAGCGCCTCGGCCGCAATAGCTGGGTTCAACACAAAAAGACCGCTTTCTACTCCTAATAACATAATATACTATTCGTTCTTCATTTATAAAAATGTGAGTACTTTATTTCTTCACAATTATATTTTACAGGACAATTTCAGAAGAAAGGAACACAAGGAAAAGGCAAAAAAAATAATAGGAAGAAAAAGAAAAATGTATCGCCTAAAAAATAATATTGATTGGTATTTAGAAACCAATGCAAATGTATGTTCCTATGTATATTTTTGATATAATAATAATTATTTATTTCTTAGAAATAATTTTTAATTTATACTTACCTTAATAGTGTAAAATAAAACTACCGTATTCGCAATCGAAATTAAAGTTGGTGGCGCCGATTTTCGAAACAAGATGGCCGCCATACGATTGGTTTGACATATGAGTTTATTTATTCACTGTGTTTTGTAGACTGTGTATACAAACCTTGTTTTAAAACGTTATTTAGATGGTGATAAGTTTAAATATTTAATTATTATTTCACTATTTACTCAGCTGTCACTTATTCAATATGCTTTCCGTAGTACCATTTGCTTCGCTAGAGTGCAAATTCTATCTACGATTACGAATACAAAATAGTGAAAAAATAAGTATTTTTCTATTTCGGTGTTCTTATATGTCTATAAAAATACAACATGCACGTCGTTTAGATCTATAAGCGCACTGTTTGATATAATAGCTGTATTCTTTTTGACCCAATTGTTTCTCAGCTTAGTACATAACTGAGTTGAGCTGAAGTGAGTTGTGATTTTGCAAAAAGAACAAATTTTATTCCATTTTGTCATTTCCTTCTTTACCGATAGCATTTGCTGTAACAGCTGTCAATTTTATTGACATTTTGCATTTTTCTTATCTATGATACTGTTTATAAACGAAAAATGGATAATGTTGAAAATATATTACTTGTAAGTATATCTGTATAGAGCACGGAAGATCACCTGACCTATCATATGTTTTGTCCCTTTCTCACTTCAGACTCGATCTTCAGCTCTGTCCCATGCTAACTTCAGACTGTACTTTCGACGCAGTGCGCATGCGTCAGTTTGAATAGCTATCACATTTTTAGCAAGATATCAAATGAGAATAAAATGAAGGCAATAAGAATCAAATAGGTTTTTATTGAATTTTTCAATAATATAATATAATGAAAGATGACAATGTGATCATATGTATATTCATAAGTATTACGGTCAGGATGCTCTTCGTCTTCATTCTTGCTTAAAAAGCAAATATTACCAACAGCAATTGACAATTTATTAATTTAGGGCTTCATCAACGACCTACTATCAAATCTGAGTAATCAATAATATGTCAGCAAGTGATATTCTCATAAACATAAACGGTCACGAGCCGTTTTTCACATGTAACCTATCTATCACACCTACCCTACCTATACAAATTGTCACTTGTTACTTATGTTCAAATATTATTAGGTTTTAAATATTACATCGATAATCGGTGCATGATGGGATAGCAAACAGTTTTATATTATACTCCGACGACCAACTTGCACCCAACAACGCACTGGCATCGTTTGAAAAAGGATGACAACACTCGCAAACAACAATAAAAGAAATAACAACAAACAAGATAACAAAAAGAAACGAATAATAAAACACTACAATGAATAACAATAACACAATCAATCGCTATTAAATGCACAAGAACCGCCAAATAACAAAATGGCAACAAATTCCACGCTTGCGCAAACTCATTCTTAAAATTTACCGCTAGAAAAATATGACAGCTATTCAAATTGACACATGCGCACCTCGTCGAAAGTACAATCTGAAATTATCATGGGACAGAGCTGAAGATCGAGTCTGAAATGAGAAAGGGACAAAACATATGATAGGTCACGTGATCTTCCGTGCCCTATTCCATTTTGTCATTTCCTTCTTTACCGATAGCATTTGCTGTAACAGCTGTCAATTTTATTGACATTTTGCATTTTTCTTATCTATAATACTGTTTATAAACGAAAAATGGATAATGTTGAAAATATATTACTTGTAAGTATATCTGTATATGTGATTATAAATTTTGTTGAATGATATAACCTTGAAATGCAAACTGAGTGTTTCAAATCATTTAGAGTTTTGTAAACTGGTAATGTAGCATTGGAAAGGGGAGAAGTGAGTTTACTCAGAACAATTCAAATCAGTTATGTCAAATAGAACAACGATTTCCTGAGTTTATCTGAAGTGATCTGAGATTTTGTCCAAAAAGAATACAGCTAACGTATACAATTAGACAAAATTCACCACACAAACTGTGAAATTTCAATTGTTTAGCGGGAAGCGCTACCAACATAACTGACAAAAGAATACGAAATCATATTTATGACGTGGCATTTTTTAAAAATTTCATTGTAAAATTACCTCAATAGAAAAAAAATCTGATGTGGCCAACACATGACCTCGCGACAATTCCATGTTTGAAATAGCAATGATCTTTAAGTATCACTTCCAGTTGATCGTTTTAAACAAAATCTAATTTCTTGTTCCAATAAAAAAATAGAAAAGTCTGTAATACCAAATTTTGGATTATATTGTATTATGTTTTTCCTAGAAAATTTGTTAAGAGCTCCAAATTAAGTACCACTTTCGGTTTATCATACAGGTATAGCCAAAATTTAATGTTGTTTCAAATTATACACGAGTTTTAAATATCAAATTTGAGAAGTTTTGAGTCATGTTTTAATATATTTTTTCAAGAAAATCTGTTTATAACTTACTGTAAAGTAGTACTTCCGGTTTATCAATTTTAGAAAACATCTAGTATGTCGTTCTCATTAATATAAAAGTCTTAAATACCAAATTTCAAAAGTTTTGGATTGTTCGAGCCGAAGGCGAATGCACAAAACTAACAAAAGTGTGAAAGTGGCATAGCGTTTCATTATTTCACTCCGCAGCGTTAAAAAAGTGCACTTTCGTTCACACTTTCATGTATTGAAAACGACATATTTTATAAACCCATTTTAATGTAAAAAAAATCTGATGTAGCCAGCACATTACCTTTCGTCAGTTGCATGTATTTTGTATAAATGTCATACAGAAATTTCCTTTCAAAATATTCTATTTCTTGTACATTACCTTAAGGCAGTTGTATGCATTTTATACAAATTCCATATAAAACAAAAGATCCCATATTTCCAGTAAAATTATAACACAAACATACTGTCAACTGCACTTGACATTGACACCTTTCAATTAGATTTTTCTTAATATAGCAGCTGTTTTCAGAGTTATAGTATAACTGGCTAATATATATATATTTAATTTCTTTATAATTTTTTAACTCTATATCCATTTAATATGAAGTATAAAATGCATTCAAATCGTATAGAGAATAAAATATTCTTTAATATTTATAATAACATTAAATGTGAAAAATATTTAACATCGTTTTTCCAAGAAAAACTGTTAAAATCTTCAAGTGAGGGTACTTCCGCTTGACCAATTAGAACTAAAATCTAATCAGCTCTTCACATGGATGTAACGAAGAGGAATACGAAAGAATTATAATTTTTGGAATTGTAGTATTAGAGTTATCGCATTAGAAAATTTTGTCACACACAAACAGACACACACACATACAGACATCATCGTAAAAATAGTAAAAACGTGCTTATTCATCAAAAACTCACCACCGAATTTTTTGACCAAAGACAATACCTTCCTTACCTAAAGGTGACGGAAGGTAAAAATAGTATAAAGAACATGTTTCATAAGGCCTGTTAACGCACTCGCCTCACGGCTCGTTTTCCAAACTTGGACTCGTACGTAAACAGATTGCCTTATGATACTTGTTTTTTAATGCACTATTTACAAACTTATCCTGTAATAAATACCAGTCATGTACCTCCCCATTACCAAAGAAATAAAAACAAAGAAACACAAGAACGTATTAATAAATTTTATTGAAAAAAAATCCAAATTAAACACATGTTTTGGTTGTATTATATAAATACTTTATTTCGAAGTTGAATTAAATATGAAATTTCCACACATTAGTAAGTTAGAAACCCATTGCTTAGTAAAGTATATGTACAACTGTTAGCGATAACGGAAACGTTAGCTGGGCTGGAATTGGATGCTAGGTGTCGGTGTCGCTTTCGATATTGATGTCTAGTAGGTCTACGAGAGCTTCTTGGCTTTCTGGTATAGTGTGTCCACCACTTTGCTCATGCTGTGGATGGTCTCCAATGCCATTTCGTACGTCTTATCGATGGGGGTCTCTTCGAACACGATCAGCACGCCTTCGCCCTGGTCCAAGATGCCGTGGAACTTCTTGTCCAAGATCATCTGCGACAGTTTTTTCTCTACCTGCAGACATAAAATTATTTCAATAAAATATTATCTTAGTAATAGACGGTATTTAAATTTAAAGGGTTCTAAGTGCCAAAAAATATATAAGATTTTATATGAAAACTACTAAAAAAATAAAACTATACAAACAATATCTGTCAAACTAAAGATATATTTACAATTAATGCAACTGATTAAATGTGAATAGCGAGCAGTTGACTAGCACTGTTTTATATCTGTCAATCGTTTATGGATTATTTTTAGAGAAAAATACTTCTAATAACAGTTATAAAAAAATTAACTGTACATATCTTTTATTTGAAGTACTTTACAACTTATGTTATATTTTTCGTTTTATAACTGACAATTTAACAAGAGATGCAAATACCAGGCCAAATGGTCGTATACTGTACAAAAGAGTGATTTACAAGTCTGTAAATAATGAACAAAATGGGGTCCGGTACTCATATTTCTATTTTTTTTCTAAAAGATTAAATAAAATGACTAATTTTCGCGTTTGTTTCACTCTCCAAATGTGTATAGTTTTTGAAATATATATTTTTTAAATTTAATTAATTTTGTGTGACGTCATATCTGCAAGTTTACTTCGCCTACTGACTAAAGCTCTTTTCATCTGTCAATGTCATTAATTCTGTCAAATTTGATGTCAAGATGGGTTAACTAGCAACAGCTGTCGCTTTCAGAAAACTACAGTTGTATCTTGCCAAAGGAAAAATCTGTTGTTATAAATATTTTTAATAAATAAGTTTTATTATAATAAAAAAGACACGCGTTTCATACATTTTCATGTAAACTATTATTCACGAAAGATGACTATTCAAGGTCATTTGTGAGCCGTCTGATATAATATTACTTGCAAATAACTTCATTGCATTTCGTTTGCATAGGCGTGCAATATGAAATATTTATGGACACATTTTAACTGAAAAATAAGAATAATTCATTTGAAAATTATGTTTCTTTCTAAATAATGCTTTTCTGAAAGATTTATGTTCTTCACTTATGTTTTTCCAAAATACAAAAACATAAGACTTATAAACCAAGGAATAATAATTTGACTTAAACGTCAACGTCACTGGGTAAATATTAGCACAGAGGGCAGTGCAGTAGATAATTAGGTATCTGTAATTCTACGACATATGTCATTATTATTTATAGTCTGTTAGAAAGTAATGCCACTATTTACGTATATCTGTCACACCACATAAATTAAATATACATAGATCAAATAGTCTTTCTCTTTCTAATACAAAATGTTGCTAAGCTACTGCTATAAAGTGATGTGTATTCTTTCTTCGAACAAATGACCTTGAATAGTCATCTTTCGTGAATAATACTGTAACATAGAATTATTTGCAAATGTATGGCTTTTATTTTCACAAGTTTTGAATAATATAAAATTATATTCTTTTCGCTTGGTACACTGATACAAAAATACAGTTGTAACATCGTATCGTGACAGCGCTAATAGATTTTATTAAAATTATGAATGAAAAGTTTTATATTTTAAAAATCTTTTGCTACAATATCATTTAAAATTAGTCAAATTTTCAAAATATGACAAAATATATGCAACTTTTTTTTAGTACCGGACCCCATTGGACCTAAATTGCCACTCTGATGTATGTATAATTTAATATTAATCAACAAAAATATGCGATATGTTTTGTCATTTTTTTACGGATTTACAGATTTGTAAGACAACAGTTTCGTACAGAAAAGTCTGAATAGGATCATAAATATCAGCTGAAATATCATGTATGGGTATCCGTGAGCCGTATATTTGTTTAAAAATTCAGTAAAATGATTAATCTTTTAAATTTGATCATGTGTCCGCTTAAATTGTAAGTGTTCCTTAAAGTGACAACATCGTATCGAAATAAAACGTCAAATGTGTAACTGAATATTGCTGCCAAAATTTCAATTTGCAATTTTTTGTTTTAGCTTAGCTTTAAATTGTGTCAGCGGTGCAACTGGGCATTAGTGCAGTACCCTGGATTAAATATAATCCAGTCAATGGAGACCAAAAAAGACATTTGCCTTAGAAATCGTGATGTAGAAACGATTTTAACATATGTTGTTTAGGTCGGGACGGGGATGAAAAATTCAAGGGAGGGTCGGCGCGAGTCGCTATCTTGCATCAAAGATGCAAAAAATGGGTTTTTTGGTTATTTTCTCAAAAACAGTAACCCGTATCAATATTTTACAAGAATATAAAATTAAAGCTCGTAAATCTCATTTCTTGCACCTTTTATCCAAGATGGATATAAAAACAATAACCTAATAGTTAGGTTTGTGAGTTAGGTTATGTCCTAACCTAACGCACAAATCCGAGTTTTCCAAGAGTAACTTGTGGGATAGATGAAGTTATTGTTGTTATATTTTTCCAAATATACATTCGTCGTTTTATAAAATGTCTAGCCATATTGTAATGCGACTAGGCGTTTGACAATCTGACTACGACATATACATATTATTTAATCAATGGGGGTAGCATAAAATGAATACAAAATATTTATGAATAGACCTTTTCAATTTAAAGAGATAGAAGATATGCGCAACGGAGATCTGCGCATAGTAAGAACAACTGAGATCCATGGCGTTTGTTTCTAAAAATTTAGACGTAAAATGTGAGAAATATCTCAGATAACTTTAAAAAATCTTATTGAAATAAGTTACAAAAGCTTTTATTGAAGTTAAAATGTCTAACGGTGCAAATTTTCACCGAGAATACAGGTATTTTAATGACTGCAATATTTTTGACGTTTCATTTGACAGCCCAACTGGCAGTTGTTCGCGCCATTTGCTTACTATTTGCAGCGATAGAAAGAGATAGCCGTAAAATTGAAAAGGTTCATTACAAGTAAAAATAATTTTTTTTGTAGGTTAGTTACAAGTTTATGAATGAGAGTGCAAAAATTGTAAAGTACTAAAAATAATCTTGTTTTATTTTTAAGGTAAGTTAAAAATAACTTCAAAAGTAAAGTAAATTATGAATGCGCATTATTTTGATGTTAAATAAACAAATCATTAAAGTATTAAAAAATATGTAATTCTAACGCATACGTATTAATATAATTTGCGTTATTTATTTTATAGTTTTAAAGCAATACTATTTACCACATTTTAAAATAGTTTGAAAACATGGACTCTATCTTAAACTATTAAAAATGCGTTTGGAAAGCTTTTATTCACATTTTACTAGAAAAAAATAATATAAATTGCAAAAAGAGTGGATAAACATATATTTCAAAATATACGGAATGGGACAATAAAAGTCAAATTTCTCACCTGGGGCATGGGCAACTTGATAGTTTTGGCAATAAAATCAACCTGCACCCTGGAATAAGGCTCGATGATTCTGCACAAGTTCTGCTCTAACATATTGTCGTAAAGGGTTCCCAAATGCGCGCGAACTATCACATCATCTTCGAGTTCGTGTTTGTAGTTCTTCACAGCCGCTTGAAAATCAGCTAGAGACCTTTTGTGGGACGCTTGGGCCACACTTTTCATCGCGTCGATGTCTCTGCCCGCATATTTCAATGCTAATTTACCACTTACAATTTGTTGTACATCGTCGGGGGAGTTAAGCATGATTTTTGATAGTAACATGTATTTTAAAGCCGTTAAGGCCTTGGAACATTCAACAGAGTCGAATCCTTCGAAAGCTTCGTAGAAATAGGAGTAAGCAGTCTTGAAATCACGCTCATCCGCAGCGTGTAAGATGCCGGATTGGAGATCTAGAGCTGCTTGCATCTTCGGAGGGCAGTAGATCGCATTTGCTGTTGTTCGCGCTGAAGTAAGCGCAGCCCTAGCTTTCGGGAGATTACTAAGTGCATGGTATGTCTTACTTTCTAGTAATTGAACTTCTACTAACAAATTCTTGTCGTCTAATTTCTTTAATTCTCGTAATAAAGTGGAACCTAATTGTAAAGCTTCAGGGAACATGCCGGTGTCGAAATACAAAGCGATGAGACGCGCCTCTAATGATTGGCGGAGAAATGTTCGTTTTTCTTCTTTTGCCCATTCTATGCATTCTTTACACAACTGCACTTCAATTCCAATACCGGCTTCTAAATCCAGGAAGAAATCCACGAGGGTTCGGACGAGTTTTGCGGCTTTCGCTTTACTTATCAGGCTAAGAAAAGGTCTTGTTGCTTTGATTAAGTCTGCTAGTTCCTTAGCCTTACCTTCTTTCTTGTATAATTCTCCCAGCTGAAGGATGCCTTGCTCTTTGAGCCGGATATTGTCTTCATCGTTCTCTTCTATATCTTGTTCTTGGACGATTTTGTTTAAAAGATGAATACCTTCTTCTCGATTTGTACTAGAAATCGCTTGAGCTCGCTCGAATAACATTGCACCCGCCATGTTGTCTAGAAAAGCACTGTCATCAATGGACGAAATTAGTCAGCGACTGTGTACGTTACTTTGTTTTGCCATATTTCTAGAATTTCCCTACTTTCAAACCAATATTCCACTGTTAAATTTCTTCTATTTTTACACTATTCTTTGTTCTTATTCAAAATAATACAAAAATACAACAAATAAACTGCAATTTTTATAAATTTTTTATGGTAAAAATAAAACCGGTATATTTTTTAATGTTTATAAAAAGCAGCAAATGATTTTTTTTGAAGCTCTTGTTCAAATAAGCAATTAATTAAGAATTTTACTCCAGATATTTTTTTTACAATAATGCATTACAAGATAATATTTTAAGTATAAAATTAAAACTTCAAAAGTCATGCACAAATCGTGGGGGAATTTCAATTTTTTTAACAAAACAATTCCAAATATCAAATTTTTTAAGCTCTTGTTAAAAAGAGCAATTAATTTAAAACTTTATACTTTTGATGTATTAAATTATATAAACATAAAATACTGCAGTTTTTTTTACAAATAAAGCATTACAAGAAAATATTTTAAGTATGAATAAGGTATGAATATAAAGATTCAAAAGTCATGCACCTCACCGTTGGGGAATTTAAAATTTTATAACAAAACTTATTTCCTTCAAAAAAATTTGAACCAATCACATGTTTTGAATTTGAGCGGAATAGATGTCGCTAGTTGTCCGTCAGTTTTATTTGTCAAGAAATAAACGACGCCATTATTTAGTCTTCGAGGTGGTATTTGAGCTTTTAATGCTGTTAGTTTTGTGAATAGTGTGTTTGTAATACATCCCAACAATGAGTGACCGAGAGGTAAAATCTTTCTTGACTATTTAAAATAGATGTTAGACTTTCAATGTATTTATATCGTTCAGTATAGTCTATTTTAATTCTTGCCGGTTGATCAACGAACACCACGCCGTAACATGCCACGAGATCAATAGCTTTTGTTTTATTTGCGATTATGTTTTGCACAAGTTTAAAAGCAAACTATTAGTTGAAAAAAGATGTAGAAGATCCTTGTTATGTTTCTAACACTTAGTTTTGATTCGTGCTAGTGAATTTGGGCGCTACCCTGCTGATATTGGATTGTTTTGGATTGCTATTTTAGAGAAGCCGATCGCCGAGTGTATCTGAACGTAAAGTAGTCACTATCAGTGGTGATCAGTCGCCTCCACACGGACGTCAACGGGATCGAGAAAACCACGATTCGCCAACCCGAAATAACAAAATTGTTAAACGGAGTTATTCCAGGTATGTTTGTTATAAATAACCTTCATAATTCTCGTAAATTATATTTAATGATATTGTAAATGTTCTCATTAACTTATCACAAATAATATGCTATAAAGTAGTTGTAATTATTGTTAAAATTGCTGATTTTACTTTGAAATTTTAACGTATTTATTTTTTGTTTGTATCGTAGTAGATGGATGTGTTTAGCAAAAAAATGTGATTGAAACTAACCTAACAATTAACGTACATCTTTTTAAAATTCATGTTTTTTTGTATAAGATTTTAAATGTAAAACAACTAAAAGCTATTTTTATAATTATTTAAATGCATGTTTTCATTTAGCGATAAAGAAAAATTAAATTTAGTATCAACTGTACTTGTTTGCTAGTTTGATTATTGACCAAGCAAAAATGATTTTTGTATGATAAAGTTATCATTAGGTAAATAAATGTCAGTAATTCTTTGAAAACTATTAGAGTAACCTTGAACAAAAATTTTTCAAAAAGCGATCGTTTTAAACTGATATTTGTATAATCTTATAAATAAATCTGTATTTGAAAAACGTACCGGTTGTCTTCCGAAGTAGATTGTTCTGGTTTATTATCCATTTTCTTTTATATTTGACATTTATATTCGCTTGTAACAAAATTTTCGTATGTAAATGCTATCTTTGATACTAGAAACATTTTAGTTTATAATTTTTAAAATTAGTTTCTTGAACTTGAAGCATGTCGCAATTTTATTGAATTTCCATTTTGGCAAGTTATATTTATATTTAAATACTACCGCGCAAAAGTATTTGCGCATAGGCATTTATTATTTTTTGCTGAATCTATTACTAAATGAAATTTTGGCATAATTTGGGTGAATCATTTAGAATATTTAGATCATTTGAGTTCAAAGGCATATATTTTCAAAGGGCTCTAATTGCAAAAACTATAAAATGTATGAAAATGTTATAGGGCTCAACTATCAAATTATTAAGTATCAATATTTTGCTTATTTGTTTTTTTTTTATAAATCACAAGTACATAAATAGCTTTGTTCCAATAAAAGTTCAGAACTTTACAGAGTCTGCGCAAAGCCCGTTTATTGTATCTTTTGCATATTTTATAGTGATGTGCATATTTGTACATATTTTGTAAACTACGTTATTTTTATCAATTAAATTTGCTTATGTTCGTAAGTAACATCACTTTACCAGTTCTAATCCGCCAGAAATTCCCGAGAATTTTATTTATGACTCTAATTCCCTAATCCTAATCCCTCTACCTTCGAAGAAAGTAACGGTAAGTCTAGCATTAAATACATCTGCCGATTCCATAGTCTAAGTCTATAGTCTAGAAAGGAAGGGAGTGGAAAATAGTAAGTTTATGTAAATACTTACATTAATCAATATAGTGTGTGCAAAAAAAAAATCCTAACTCGGAGTAGGTTATGAACAAAGAAACGTATGTCAATTTCAAAATATTTAATTAAATGTCAATTTGACATGAGATATTGTCAAAAATATTATCTAATGATATCAAAGCTTTTCTTCTTGAATCTTATTTTAGAAATGGAAACAAAATAGAAAACGACAAATGTCAATATACTGTAGAGTCCGTGCGTTTAGAGAAAAAACCGGCGCACAGACCACAAAATTCATCCGGGCGGGTCCAACTTGTGAAAGTAGGGATAGTACGATATTGTGACAGCTAGCAGCTATTTGTAGCGTATAGGTTACAGATATAAATATGGACAAAGATATTTAATCAAATGTCTTTTGTACGAGTATGCTTTTTTATAAATATTACGTATCGTAAATAACATTTAAATATTCAGTTAAATGTTTATTAATAGTCAACATCTGTAAGTTGGGTAGTAACTTCTTTATTGTATTTTCTTCTTAAAATTGCATTTCAAGATCAATTTTGACAACTTGACTTTTTAATAAAATAATGATCAGACATTCGTTTTTCTCGGGTTTTCTGTTCATAGCCTACTCCGAGTTAGAAATTTTATTGAACACACTGTATAGGGCGCGAGCAGACACGTGACTCGAGGGACCTTGACGTGTTTAGAATCAGCTGATTTGTGTGCGCATGTCATTTTTACAAGAACAATGTCATGTTGACAAAACCAATGTTTTGACTTATTTTGATTTTTAATTGCTAAAATGATATTATTTTTAATTTCATGTGTTTTACTGCCTAAAAATTATAAAATATTAACATTTTAGCAATTCAAAATCAAAATAAGTCAAAACATTAGTCTTGTAAAATTGACAATGTTCTTGTCAAAATGACATGCGTTCACAAATCAGCTGATCCTAAGCAAGTTAAGGTCGCTCGAGTCACGTGTCTGCTCGCGCCCTATAAGTGTATTTATAAATAAATAAATTTCTTTAAAACATTATTTTTTTTCATATTTTACATACATTTTTGCATATTTTGGTCATTCTGCTACATATTTTCCAATAAATATTACATATACAGAGTGTAACACCAAAACCGACCACCGCTATTATTTTCTTTATTATCATAGTTACAAAAAAATATTATAGAACAAAGTTGTAGGAGACCAAGGGGGACATCCCGTTAGAAAAGAAATTTTTTTAAACCAGAGTTCTCAACTTACATCACAAAGTTATATTTTTTCAAATGGGATTATACAAATTTTTTATGCCTATTCGTTAGCGTATTTTTTTTTTTCTGAATTCAACCATGTATTAGTTTTATGTCCTTCCAAAATAAAAATATTGAGAAAAATCCAATTGAAATTTAAATAAATTTGATTTTTTTAGTTATTTCTCAGAGGCTATTTATTATGTATGAAAAACAAAACTTTCTATCTGTCAATTTGAATTATTTAGGATGGAAAACAAATAAAACAGTATTTATAAAATTATTAACAAATATTTGTTTCGTTGTTTTATACATAGTATTCTAAAAAATAACTATAAAAATCAAATTTATTTCAATTGCAATTGATTTTTTTTCAATATTTTTTTAAAGTAAAGATATAAAACTAATACATGGTTGAATTCAGAAAAAATACGCTACCGAATAGTCATAAAAAATATCTATACACTGTTCCATTTAAGCCATTAAGTAGATGGAGCTGGCAACAGCGTAAACTTGAAGTAGCCGAAATCACATTGGGTAAACTTGTCTTTTGTCTCAAATTTCAGCCAATCAGAGAGGTCAAAACTATTCCCTATGCTCCGCAATACTGAATGGCTTAAATAGAACAAGGTATATAATCCCATTTGAAAAAATATAAATTTGTGTTGTAACTGGTTTAAAAAAATATTATCTTTAGTGGGATGTCTGGTCTCCTATATCTTTGTTCTATATTTTTTTGTAAATATAATAATAAAGAAAATAATGGCGGTGGTCGGTTTTGGTGTTACATCCTGTATATGAGCATATTCCTCCTATTTTTCTTGCATATAAATCCGAGTTTTATTCATAACTTAGCATTTTCAACATTCTCACTGAATTGGCAATTAATGACTACGTTTATCTCGATAATTCAAGCGGCTTTAAGTATATTATGACTTGAAAAATCCTATTGGTTTATCTCAGCGGATTGAAAATAAGATTGAGTTATTTTCAATCTTCTTTAAATTCGTATTGATTAAAAAAAGATAAATACTCGATTATGCAGACAGACAGGGAGAGGTATATGATCTAATTTCATCCTGGATATATAACCCCAAAATCTAAAAATTGTCATGTTGTTATTTGTCTTCTCTCTCAAAAACCTTAAAAAGCTATTACTTCTTCATCACTCAAAATATTTCGCTTTTCGACAATTTTACTAAGTTTTATGTCGCGACTTTTATAAAATGAGGTAAAATGCAAACAACCAACAAATGATATGAATTTAGTAATATTGCAACATATTGCGGATGTGCGAATGTGTAGTTACATTATTTGAAGCTTCACTGTTTATTTCGACAGAAGTCAAGCCGCTTCGTAAGTCAAAGCCTGTTACTTTATAGGCTTGACTTGATAGTTTCAAGCGGCTTCTAATATTAATCTCGATCGTTTATTTCGAAGATTGAAAAGGAATTTACTAAATTCATGCGCACATCCGCAATATGTTGCAGTGTTACTAAATTCATATCATTTGTTGGTTGTTTGCATTTTACCTCATTTTATAAAAGTCGCCATAAAACTTAGTAAAACTGTCGAAAAGCGAAATATTTGGAGTGATGAAGAAATAAATGTTTTTTTAATGTTTTTGAAAGACAAAACAAATAACAACATCACAGTTTTTAGATTTTGGGGTTATATATCCAGGATGAAATTAGATCATATACCTCTCCCTGTCTGTCTGCATAATCGAGTTTTAACTATCTTTTTTTAGTCGACACGAATTTAAAGAAGATTGAAAATAACTCAATCCTATTTTCAATCCGCTGAGATAAACCAATAGGATTTTTTAAGTCATAATATACTTGAAGCCGCTTGAATTATCGAGATAAACGTAGTCAATGTAGAAATCTCCAATCCATACTTATTTTATGGCAGCTATATTAAAAATTATTCTATTTTGCATCTTCTACATGATGCCCTATAAATTTGTAACACGTATTCATTAACACTTTGTATAATACCACGGTGTAGACAACTAACTATAATGTGATAATTCATAATAGTTAATAGACCTTTTCAATTTAACGGCTATCTCTCCCCATTGCGTATTTCTTCTATCTCTTTAAATTGAAAAGGTCTATTATTACAAGATGCGCGCAAACACATGGAAATTGCGTTTAAAAAGTTGGAGCAGCTGGACGATGTCGGCATATCTTTCTGTAAATGAAGAAGATTCTTAAAACGACATGTCAAATTTATCTTTAAAATGTGTCGCCATTCGAACTGGCAAAATGAATGTTCGGTTTGAAATTTTATTATATTGATTAAAAAATAATTACACACTTTTATTTATCGCAATACATTAATTTTATCAATCTACAATAAAATTTATTTTATTATACCATCACTTGTATTCAAAAATAATAAATTATATACCTGTATAGCATTGTTGCCAATCGACATTTTCAAATTTGGAACAGGGAAAATTTACTTTGAGCAAGTTTGAATATATAGTCTATTTGAAATAGCAAAAGAATTTTAGACAGTTAATTGGGGCGTGGTTTAGGGATCTGCTTTACACCAAAACATTTTTGATGTTTAAAAAGAAACGCCAATTTTACAAAACCATAAGAGAATAAATACAGGGAAATAGTCAAGTAAAACTTAAAAAATCACAATACAACAACAATAACGCACAGCATACAGGGTGTCAAGAAAAGTATTCAGCTTGATTATTTTCTTTATTATTGGGTATTGAAGAAAATCATTCAAATAAAAGTTGTAGTAAATCGAGGGGGACATTGACTTATTGAAGAATTTTTTTTAACCAGTGGTTCTCAAACTATAATTCAACCATGTAATCATTTTATATCCTTACATAACAAAAATATTCAGAAAAATTCAATGGACCTTTCCAATTTAAAGAGATAGAAGATATGCGCAATGGGGATCTGCGCATAGTAAGAACAACTGAGATCTATGACGTTTGATTCTAAAACATTTAGACGTAAAATGTGAGAATATCTCGGATAACTTTAAAAAATCTTATCGAAATAAGTTACAAAAGCTTTTATTGAAGGTAAAATGTCTAACGATGCAAATTTTCACTGAGAATACATGTATTTTAATGACTGCAATATTTTTGACGTTTCGTTTGACAGCCCAACTGGCAGTTGTTCGTGCCATTTTCTTACTATTTGCAGCGATAGAAAGAGATAGCCCTTAAATTGGAAAGGTCCATTGAAATTTAAATAAATTCGTTTTTTATACGCTGTTTTTATTAAGGTGTGTATGAAAAACAAAAACTGCTATCTGTCAATTTGGATTATTTGGGATGGAAATCAAATAGAACACTATTTATAAAGTTATTAATGTTTCGTTTTATTTTTTTCGTACATGGCCTACTGAAAAATAACTATAAATAAATTTCAATAGGCTACTTGCGTGGTACTGAAAATCTAATATCCATCACTAAATACCTAAAGTAAAGTTGAATACGTACGTAAAAATATAAATTTTATTTTTAAAAAATATTTTTTTTAAGAAAGATTTTCTTTGACGTCATTATTTTGAACTGGAGAAAGGGATGCATATTTAAGAATGTAACCTGTAGATGGCGAGCGAGTGCGAGCTTTAATTTGATTTTGACAGTTCATTTTTATGTCACTGTTTCTCTTCTTAATTATTTACAATATGCGTGGTTTCTGTTACTTTTATTACGTATTTCGATTTATTAAGCAGGATTTTAACTTCGCTTATATTCGTACAAGATTAAAATGACAAACGAAAATATTAACCTCCAAACTATAATTCAAACGTCAAACAGATGATCTGTCATGTTTAAATTACCCGCACATGCTGTTTCTATTGGAAGTACCGATGTTATTGCTTTACGACCATTCATTGGTTCGACGTAATTCTACGTCATACATGGCGGTAATTTAAATATTAAAATTTTATTAATTTTTTTCTGGCAAATTAATGAAAATTTTGGCAAAAGAAAAAATATGGGTAGCAAGTTTTTATCGTATCTTCAAAAATATTAAATAAAAAAAATGGCACGCAAGTAGCCTATTGAATTTTTCTCAATATTTTTGTTATTTATGCCCAGTTTTATAAAAGATGGATAAGTAAATTACTAGCAAAGTAAAATTTACTCTTAAAGTAAAATAGTTTATTCCAGAGATTTTCGTTTTATAAAGCAAGAATAAAAATACTAGCTAAGTAAATCTACAGAATAAATTACTCCACCGATTTTCGAGGAAGTAAATTTTATTCTGTAGAATAAATTTGACACGTCAACATTAATTAAATTAAATTTATTATAAATTTCATCTCTTGCATTATTTTTACATTTATTTATTTATATCTAATATATTTGCTTTGCCTATTTCTGTGTAATTTTTTCCCCGTTCTCTCTTTTTCCCATGTTAGTTGACACCTGGCACTTTATGACACACTTTATTTTCTATTTTGACTTTTGAATTTATTTCGTGTCAGGAATATACAGAATACAATATTATTAAAACATTCTGCGGCACATTGCTTGGAATAGATCCTCTTCAGTTGGAGTTTAACATTATCGTCAGTTAGTGGTTTTAAGGGATATTAATGTTTTATTCTGGTTTTATCAATCTCTCTTATGCTTCAGTAGTGGGAAGATTAGCCGGTATAAGAAACCGTAGACAGAACAGA